>JAIOTZ010000009.1:0-389863 GCA_023374045.1 Limonium bicolor
AGAATTTGATTTGGTATATGGAGCTAAAAGAAAATGGCAATGGAATATGGTGTGTGTGTGGTGCTGTAGCAAAACCAATGGAGAAGGTAGAAGAGAGGTTGGAGACGGTGGGAACAAAGAGAATGAAGAGAATGAGGGGAAAACTAGCTTATTAAGATATTTAACATAAAGTAAATAGTACTTTACTTTATCAATTTTTTTTTCTTTCTCATCAAACCAGCAAGGGGGATGACTCATTCCTTATAAAAACCGGCCCCCTTGAAGTACTTAGGGGTATTTTGGTCTTTGTTGACCAATTAAATTACTTATATTGACTTATGCTATAAACTAGCACAATTTGGTTACTATTCACTAACCAAGGCACATAATTGTGAAATTTTTGATTTCCCATTGATTTAGACTTCCTAATGTGATACTTAGTAGTACACATGTTAATTAAAGAGTAATGATGGACATTTAGCCATTCAAAACCCATTTAAAAGACAATTTTTCAAAAATGTTCTTTAAGACTCCTTAAAGCACATTTTGTGTTTTAACTTGTTTTCAAGCTTGGTTTTCTTTGGTAATTGGTTTAATATGTCCATTAACATGTAAATAAGGTCTTGGTAAGCTTATCAAGTCTTAACCGAGATCATCCCAAGCTTAGAGCACATTTTCGCCCATGTTGACTTTAAGGTATTTAATTGTGTTTACTATGGTTTAAATTGTTCACTAATGTTTCTAAGGCACTTTTTAGCCTTATTATACCATATTTTAGTATTTAAACAACATATAAAGGTTTGGGGTATTTCAATTAGCCTTGGGTGTAAACATAAGAGTTGTAGAGGAATTAGAGATCTACACAACAAGCTAAAGAACACGAATTTTGACTGAGAGACGAAGAAGTTATGACAAGACGAATTTACCAGATTATCACGTTTTCCTGGAGTTCTGGGTTGCCATTTTCAGGGAGGCTACTTCAGATCGAATTTTCCGTCGATGTAGAAAGAGTTAGGTTGTGTATGAGTTATGGTTGGAAAGAGGATTTGTAGGAAAAGAGAATGGAGAAAACGACACTCAAAAATTCTCAAAGACGAGAGAGATATCGGTGTCACAAGTTAGGACAATAAGCTAATGGAAGTTAAGATACTTAGCGGAAATCGTGAAGAAAATCGCCAACTACTGTGGCTCGTTTCCCGAGGCGCACTGGTGAGTCAACAACCAAGCCACATCAGCATTTTTCAAAATTTTGGCTCTAAACTTCATTTTATCATAACTTTGGCTAGGATGATCCATTTTTGATGTTCTTTTTATTAATCTTCTTGGTTTCACATAACCATTTTATTGGTATAGGTTTCATGTGCTGGTTTGACCATTCTCAAAAATTCAACCCTAGCAAGGCTTAAGAAGCTTTATGGTTTCCATGATTTTATATTGACTTTAATGATTGAAATTAATGTTCCAATTATTTCTTAAATCTTTATAATATACTTGGAGTGTTTAAAAATTTTTCCAAGATTTATTGACTTATAAATCTTATTATTAAGTTCATAATACTATATAATAATTTAATGTTTAATAGTATTCTTTAGGGTTAAATAGAAGAAATCCACTAATTTAATTTTCAAAATTCCATATAATAATTTAATATTCATAATTCCATACAATAATTTAATATTTAATAGTATTATTTATGGTTTAATAAAAGAAATCCCCTAAATTAATTTTAGGGGTATTTCATTCAACCTCTCTGTTTCTGAGTTCTCATTCATCCTTTCATCTGTATCTGCCTCTGTCTCTTTTGCACCATGTTTTTATTCTTCTGCCTCTTTTGTATCAGTAGGAGAATCATCATGATCGTCGGTACTTTCATCTTCAACAGAGGCAGCAACTGTCTCCATCGGCCAAATTTGTCTGACTTTTTATCCGATTTTCTCTATGATGTTATGGTGCTGTCCAGTTCTGATTGTTCGATCTATAGAAGCTTCCACGGCATATATACTAGTCAGAGGTGACTAAAGGAAAAGGAGAGAAGAAAGGTCGTGAAGGAAAATAAAGTTGGTGGGCCCGTCCGAGTTCAATTTTTTTATTACAGGTTGATGACGATCGAAGGTCATAGGCGCTAGCCAAAAAATGTAAAGGGATACTAAAATAATAACTACAAGAAATTAAGAAGCTGTAAGTAGCTAAAGGTCTCTAATATGGCCAATTGTAACGCCCCATCCTACAACAACACACTTAACAACAATCTGCAGCGGAAAATATACTTCATCACATTACTTAACTCGTTGGGGTTACACGCCGTTAACCACCCACGTGGCTAACCAGCCTATTCATATACATTGTATCGGTCTGATGGATTAGATTCCCGAGCGACTACACATTACTGTCCCTCTCCATAAACAACAACAACAACAACATATACCTCAAACTGTACCGAGTATTCACAAACTAATGCCGATAACAATTTCGGTCTTACTACACCTACTGTACATATATAACTTAAATGCATACCCATGTACAACGACTACCCCGTCCTACTCTCGAACGGCTCCCAGCTCCTTGTACCTGAAATAGGAAAAAGAAGAGAAAAGGGTGGCCCCCCAGGGGCTCAGCACCTTTGCTGGTATGGTAATCCCACAGCCCGCATGCTACCGGGCCACGCACAACTAATTGTCGTCTTAGCATGCGGTTGATTATATTTGAATCATGCATGTAAACTATCAACACACAACACATCACATTCCACCACTATGGGCTCAACAAACAGATAACACATCCATACTTGATAAGTCACTCATTGTGTTCACTAACCCTAGAGTGTTTCTCCTCTAATGGAGCTACTTCCTTAATAGACGATACTTACCCATTAATCGGGTTATCCTTAAACGCCTCTTATCATAAACTGGGATTCATATCCATGATCCACATACTCCACATTTTACAACATATAACATACACCACATAACAACACTTTTCACGTTTCAACGTGCACATAACATAACATCGCAATGGGAATTGCAGTATAACAATAACACATATCATAACGGGAACGATTCTCTTAGGAACCGACCCAAACATAGTTAATTCACTGGTGAGCCTAGAGAATGATGTCACCCTCATGATAAACTCGTTATACAACACTCATTACCGTCCTCATAGCCGGACGAGTAACTTAAGTTAAGATGGTTCGGATATGGTGACCCGAACACACCACATAAACACATGTTCCCCCTAAACCGATCATAAGTCAGAATAGCTAAGCTTTGGAGTAAGCTAATGGGAGATCGTAGCCCGTGAAGGAAACAACCATAACAGAGAGGAGGGTAAGGCTAAAAAGGATACCCACTCCCAAACAACGCGCGACCGGCCCAACCGGATTCCTCACCCCTGTTAGTACATACTTAATTACTTTTTAGATATTAGTTAGAGCCCCACTATGGAGTCTATCACATCCACACACCATACAATATTACAACTGGGTTAAACATACGAGGGAGGTCCTTACATACACACACAAATATCACACAATTAACACACGCATAGCCGTGGTTAGAACGTCCCATGGTTCGGGTCGTTTAATCCGAATACCGAACTCTCATGTGATCCTAGACTCAGTTAGCTAAGGTTTAACACTTTCGAGGTTAAATGGTATCGGAGTTGAACACGCCACATAAATGAATTACTATAAACTCATTACATGTTTTATCTTACAACGTGGCAAACATACAGAAAACACATTGGCATACAAGCCGGTGTAATCCGGTAGGACACAGGTTGCAAGAAAACCATACCTGTCACCGGAGTCCACTCTATCATGTCCACTTATGTTCCACGAGCAATTCTCGAACAACTGATAATATTACATGTACTTTTATTAACATCGGGGTAACATGATTGGTTAAAGTCTAATGCTCATAACTTATCCCAGTTAACTTAGTTAAATAACTTCACATTTAAACTTGTTTTACTTTTACATTTTAATACAACTTTTCCCTACTAAATTGTCATTATAACTCACTTAACATGTCCTTAACAATCTTATAACATCATTACTTGTCAATCCCCATCATTACACATCATTTTTATACCTTAAACAACATTTTTAGAGTGGTCCGGGACTTGGTCCTTACCTTAAGTCCCGGACCAACACTTAAGAAATTCTCGGCTAGTTTTAATAGGGATGTCTGGGACCTTGTACTGACCCCAAGTCCCGGACCAAGACAGTCTTCTTACTCTCGGCCCTTTTTGTGTATGGTCCGGGACATCACCCAATTCCTAGGTCCCGGACCACTGTAACAGAATTCCCAAATTGACATTTTCAAGTCTTGTTTCATCTATTTTCTTCATCCATTGATTACCCAAACTTCACACATGAACTTAGCCATATTCTAATACCAAAATATCACTTTGATTCACCTTAAAACATTGTCCAACTTGTCACTCATTTTTCTTATAAATCTCTTAACACTTGTAACATTTCTCTTTTGGTTTTCTAAGTGGTATTTCACCTATAATAACCACTATACCAAGATGTTTCCTCTACACCTTAACATCATCTCCCAAGCATCTTTTCTTACTAACTAATTTCCTTGTTCACACCTTCTTAAAATTTCTTTCTCACAACCTTACCTAAACATTATTCCCTCCTTGTACATCAACATTACCTAAACCTAAAACAAACTTCTCCAAGACTTTATTACATCCCAAAAACACCCATTGGATTTCTAGAACTTCAAGATAGTGCCTAAATCCTTGTAGCACTCTAAACACCTTAATACATGCTTTCTTCCCTAGTAAAACATTTATTCATTCCTAACACTTCATAGTTCACTAAAACTCATTTAAGCACTTAAAACTTGTTGTACATTATCCAAATTTTGCCATGGGTTCTCCTAGCATATTGTCATACCAAAACACATTGTTTTTCACCATTAAACATTCAAGAACACCTAAAACCATCAAGAGCTTTCTCACACACAAAACTTCACCAAATTTACACTACATCACAATATAGTGCATAATCAAATTGCTTGGCACTTAGGCCCTTAAATAACATGGCTCTTAGGCCCTTAAATTGCATAAACCACAAACACTGAATTTCCACATAAATAATGTCTTTGACCTGCAATTACATACAACAACACATATGCCCTTTAATAGTTTCCTTGAGAGCATTTTACTAGGTCATTCACCATTGGCTCCATAGGTATTTTATTAAGCAAATCAAGCTCACTTTTCCTAAGGCATTTAAATTGCATTGAGATAGTTTGTTTACCTCTTTTCCTCTCAAACTTCTTTCTTGTTTCCTTGAACCAAAAATCAGCAAGGAGTTTGATCACTTGTCAACTTTCTAATCAATATACATATAAGGGTATTGAGCATTAAGTTTCATACTTAAACTCACATATAAACCCTAAATTTACATAAGTGTTCTAAACACTTAAAGTAGAAGTTTACCATAGAATTTGAAAGAGAACTTGAATATGTAACAAGAGAGGTTTCCACCAAGCCCTTGAATGATTGGAATGAAGCTAAAACAAAGCAAAAGAAAACACCATGAAGAAGATGATTTCGGTCACTTATGAAAACAAAAGGAAATAAAGTTTTTCTTTGACTTTCCTTACCTTGAAGCAAAGGAGAATGACAAGGCATGAAAAGGTAAGCTCAAGCTCCATCAATGGTGAATCTCCATGGCACCGGAATGAGGCTTTTGAAGATTTGAAAAGATAGAAGTGTAGAGCTTGGCTTAACTAAGACAAATATGGTCTTAGAATTTGATTTGGAGCATGGAGTCATGAGTTACAAGCATTCAAAGATGGAGAATGGCTACTTGCTGTAGCAAAACCGATGGAGAAGGATGGAGGAGGTTGGATACGGTGGGAACCAAGGAGGAAAGAAGAGAATGAGGTGAGAGAGTATACTTTGAAGATATTATAAGTTGTAAAGTAAATAGTGAATTTACTTGCTTTTTCATTACTTATTAACTAACAAGGTGGTGACTCACCTTGATAAAAACCGGCCCCCATCATCTACTTAGGGGTAGTTTGGTCTTTGTTGACCAATTAACTTACTTATATTGGCTTATGTCATAAACTAGCATATTTTGGCTACTATTCACAAAACAAGGCACATATTTGTGAAATTTTTGATATCCCATTGCCTTAGACTTCCTAATGTGATACTAAGTAGTACACATGTTAATTAAAGAGTAATGATGGACATTTAGCCATTCAAATCTCATTTACAAGACAATTTTTCAAAAATGTGCTTTAAGGCTCCTTAAAGCACATTTTGTGTTTTAACTTGTTTTCAAGATTGGTTTTCTTTAGTAATTGATTTATTATGTTCATTTACATATTTATAAGGTATAGGTATGACCTTTAGGTCTTATACAAATTTATCCAAAGCTTAGAGCACATTTTTGCCCATATTGACTTTAAGGCATTTATTTGTGTTTTGTTTGGTTTAATTGTCTACCAAGGTTTCCTAAGGACTTAATTAGCCTTATATAATCATATTGAATATTATTAAGTCTTGGTAGGCTCTCTGGGTCCTAACCAAGTTCACTTCCAAGCTTAGAGCATGTTTTTGCTCAAACTGTGTCTTAGTGTTTTATTGTGTTTTACTATGGTTTAAATTGTTCACTGATGTTTCTAAGGCACATTTTAGCCTTTATATACCACAGTTTAACATTTAAACAACATATCAAGGTTTGAGGTATTTCAATCTACCCCCCTTAAAAGAACTTCGTCCTCGAAGTTCACACTTCCCACACATCATTTGGATTAGAACGCAGGAATCACTTGGAAATAAACTTCCATAACCAAACATACTTTACATCACACCCTCGGACTTAATGGTCCGGGTAACATATTCACATCCATACATAACATAACATAACATAACATAACATAACATAACATAACATAACATAACATAACATAACATAACATAACATAACATAACATAACATACATAACATAACATAACATAACATAACATAACATAACATAACATAACATAACATAACATAACATAACATAACATAACATACTTACATGATAACCTCGGACTTAACGGTCCGGGTATCTTAACAACATTTGCACATACATAACAACCCTTTGACTCTTGGGTCTGTGTAACATAAAAACATTTAGACCCATAGGTCTTGATAACATACACTTTTGGAACTCAATGTCAAAATAATCTTTATTACACAGACCACACAATATGTCTTAGCATGTATGGCAACCAAAAATATCTTTTACATACACTGTGATCCCGCAGAACGGTCGCGATGGACACCTTCTGGTTCCCGTCCCTTTGGGAGATCAAAACAATCTCTTAATCTTTAACATATATACTTCTCATATCACCGGTCCGAAGACAAAGGCTCATGCGTCCTCGGCTCGTGAGCAAGTAGTACAAAAATATTCTTTACTAGGTTAAGTATAAGAGAATCCTTTATTTCAAAATATTAATCGATTGTTTTGGAAATACCAATTGAAAATCCTTTTTGAAAACAAAACACAAATCCAAGTCCAACTTATGCTCTTTGCTTCTTTTCTTAGTGTGGTTAGTTGTGACCACTTAAGGGGAGCTTCAAGAATCATCCAACCCTGATGTGATCAGCATCAGTGTCGAACTATCCTTCCACCCCATTTTGTGTTCGGCTTCCCTTGATCGCATGCAAACCAAGTTCCACTTCCCACTTCATTTTCAAGCATCAATTAATACACTCATTTCCAATTTTCTATCTTTTTAATCATTCTAATCATGATCATAACATCTCCAAGGGATAAAACTTCGTCTATCAGTCATTTCCATTCACTTTAATGCTGTTACCTAGGGAATCTTATTCTCACTAGGTTCTATGTCGATTTCATACCCTTTCATGAATCACTATAGTATATATATACACATATATTTATCAAAATGCAACACACAGTTTCACATTTAGTGTCATATGAACATATAATGTCGGGGTTTTAGTTCCCCGGGAGTTTCTCTACTCCCCACACTTGTACTATCACACACAACTGTTAACAAATAAACACACTTATCACAATGGTATTCGCATCTTCTATGCGCGATTACCACAATTAAACCATGAATGAATGCGTATGTTTACGTAACACACACACCAATCATCAAAACAAGTTATTTTGTGCCACCAATCATCAAAACAAATATTTTGTGTTATGCACAACATAAGTCACGTACACTTGTACGGTAATACACTAAGTGGTTTTGCGCTCTACCCCCCTTAAAAGGGATTACGCCCACGTAATCAATCACTTAATCATTGGTTTAAAAAGTTCTACCGTCGAGAAGTGTTTCAACTTCCACGCGGTCTGTTATACAATATGTTCTGGTTAGAGGATCTTGACCATATTGGCGGTTTAGTCCCTAAACCAAGAATTCTCATTGGAGTTTGCTTTAACTCTTAACTGGTTTTGATTCTGGCCTGTGAGGCTTCTAGGCATTAATAACTAGCCATTCACTCACATTCGCTATTCACGTTGTACACTTGAATCACTGGTTCACTAGTGTCTGCTGCGCAACTCTGACAACTGTAGGGCGTAGTTTGCCACATTCATTATTCTTACTGTATTGTACATCTCCAATTAACGCCTTTATCTTGGTAATAACAGTTTCTCAACCGACGTGTGGTATCTCTTACCGTGAGCGAATTCGGTGAGTTTCAAGACTTTCCATCCATTTCTCTAATAACTTACTGCGTAAACTGCTACGTATTTCACAATGATTGATTTGTTCCCTTCCGATTTACTGTCGGTTGGGATTGAGCTGCTACCTAATGTGTAGCGCTCTCTTGGTTATTTCCAACATTTGGGGTGTATTCCATACCGATATTTGGTAGTTAGTGCTACTTTAGTCACTTACTGTTAATCATGCCTCCACATTTGGTTTTGTACATGTATTCTTTCATTGGTGTGGCCTTGCATTTCCTATGCATCGGCCATTATAACATTATTCCTCCACAATTAACATGTTTCCAATTCCTAGCTATCCCACTCGATCATTACTGCGCAAGTGCAATACCAAACACTCAGTCATACAGAGTGCAGAGGCGTAAACTCTTGACAGTAAATCTCTTATTAGTAGTGTGATACCCAGTGTAGGGGTCACCTCCCACATCGATCGGGAGAGAGCACGAACCATGCCTTATAGGTGTGGGGATACTCTTCCCTTGTGTGAGGCCTCTGGAGAGGTGTTAGTATCACCCTCCGGAACAAAACCCCAAAAGTAGGGACAATATCCACCGAGTAGAGGGCTTCCCGCTTCCGCTGGGCCACTCTGGTGTGAGGCCTTTTGAGGATGGTACCCCGAGAACAAAACCGTGCGGGCTGCGGCCCAAAGCGGACAATATCACACATGTGGGTTAAGACTGGGCTGTTACAGATGGTATCAGAGCCAGGCCCACGTCGGTGTGCCAGCAGGGACGCTGGGCTCCCAAGGGGGGTAGAGTGTGATACCCAGTGTAGGGGTCACCTCCCACATCGATCGGGAGAGAGCACGAACCATGCCTTATAGGTGTGGGGATACTCTTCCTTGTGTGAGGCCTCTGGAGAGGTGTTAGTATCACCCTCCGGAACAAAACCCCAAAAGTAGGGACAATATCCACCGAGTAGAGGGCTTCCCGCTTCCGCTGGGCCACTCTGGTGTGAGGCCTTTTGGGGATGGTACCCCGAGAACAAAACCGTGCGGGCTGCGGCCCAAAGCGGACAATCACACATGTGGGTTAAGACTGGGCTGTTACAAGTAGTGGGAATCCACACTGAGTTCCTTATCACTTAGTACCAACTACTGGCTTATTGCCCAGTCTGCTTATCATCACTTACCTTGCATCTCCACTGAGTTTAACTCATAACTGGTCTTATCTGCCATATTATTATTCAACAACACTTATACAACGGTCGCTTGTTGCACACCATGCTCTTACTTATTGTATAACACTAACTTACATGGTATTCACTGTCATATTAACTTCCACACATATACTTACATTATTCGCATTATGGTTTGTCATTCATTTGGATGACTACCGAATGCTCCTTAAGCGTTGCTTATTCGAGTTACAAGCCGGCGTTATTCAGCTCGGTGCTTCACTTATACTCACATGCTTCTAAACTATCTGTTCTCTCGCAATGATAACATGGTCAATCCTTAACATGTTTCTTGAACTTGGTTCACATAACTACCGCTGTTGCGGTCTCACAATGTTAAGAGGTATCCCCACTCTCTTAGTAGTGGTTCGTTATCCGCTTCACGTACTTATATTACATAGACTTCTACAATTGATTCAAATTTACATAACATATTTACTTGTGGCTTAGTAGCCTTACTGCCTCGAGCTCTGCTCATTGTAGGCTACTCATACACATTTACTTCCCTGTACAACATTACATGGTTTGGATATCATATTGAGCTCCATGACAAGGTCGTTGCATTCCGTTTCCTTTCATGGGATGCCCCTTAGGATTGTCAGTCCGTCTCCTGACAACTTATGTCTAAACTGGGTGTTAGTTTCAACCCTTGTGTTTCTGTCATGTCATTTCGTGCAACAACTGTTGATGCAAACACCCTTCAAGGATTGCTCTTGGGTATTGCTAGTAAGTTATGCCATACCTCTGGCTTGCACTTATTGGTACCTTTAGTTAATTACGCTGTTTTGCGTTCTTGACTGGCTTATTATCTTCTTCCGTGAAGATCGTCATTTCCTGGTAGTGTAGGTACTCATTCTGGGAATTTCATCCCGTTCGTTGCATATTAATGTGTCCACATTAGGCATCTGCTTGCCATACACAGGCTGGGTCACCGTTGTAGCTATCATGTCTATCCTTGAGGATCCTTAAGACATATGCTATGTCTTTACATAACAGTTAGTGCGCTTCGCACCTCCTGTCTCTTAAACATTTCCTTGAAATGAATTCACTAATTCCCTTAGCTTCGTTAACTTAACTGAGTTCCTTTACTTTAATCGTTCATGGTAATCAGTTGCTCTTGCTTGACTTTTACTGCTGACCGTAGTATGGAGTCGACTACTCCCGTGTTCCGGACTCTACTCGTATACATATATGGGGTACCATGCTGATACATTGCTACTTACCCAACTAACCCATAAGTAGGTCTGTCAGGCCCACAAGCTCCTATCGGGGTGCGGTCGTCCCACATTACAGTTGGTACACTCGTAGTGTCCGTCACACGCCTAAGTGAAGTATTCTGTTGTCAACTCCCTTATATTGTCCTGTGACAATATACATTTTGTGTTTCCCGAACTTAATCAAGGGAAAGTCTATCCACTGTTGTATTACCATGAACTCAATTCATTCCCTCGGGTTGTTACCCTTGGGTTTACCGGTTTCCTTTCCCGTTATTCAAAAGTAAACTGGGTATAACTTACCAACCGTGTGGCACTGAGGCAGGTGTAGGTCCTCTGGTTTGGTTTTTAAAAGAAGGTAGAAAATGAGTATGGGTTTGAAAGAAAATTTAGTTTTGAAAAGAAAAGAGTTTGAATAAATCTGGGCTTGAAAGAAAAATTCTCGTGGTTTACAACGTCTTGCCTTAACCAAATCTAGCTTCTTGCTGACTGGTGTACTTCCAATTACAAAGGTTAGGCTGTTAAGCCCTTCCACAGTTATAATGATCACACTTAACTTCGTGGTACTTTACCAAGTACTTTGTAGTTGTTAAAACTTCCCCGAACAGCCCTGTTATAGCAGCACTTGCCATGGCAAGTGCGCCATGCTAACTGGCTATCTGTAACACCCCAACTCAATCCAAATGTGGTCTCACAACTTAACAACAACATATATATATACACGTCACAGCGGAATTCTTTACACTTCAGGACCTTGCCACGGTCTGACTACAAATATACCGAACATTAGTACATAACAACCTTAACCAAATAATATTCTTCTTACAATCCCCTCACATCCTATACATCTTACTAACTCAATTGCCGTACAAGAGTACATGCACAACTCGTTGGCCACACTTAACCCTTAACACTTGTCCCCCTTCTTACTCTTGCGACGGCCGCCTCCTGATGTTCACCTGTGTAGTAAAAATAGCCCCCAAAGGGGGTCAGCACGAATGCTGGTACGATCCTCTCATGGCCCCCAAGCTAACGTGGCTACGACGACTAATTGTCGATAGCATGGAGGTTGATTAGATGCACAACATAATAGTAAGTGCAGTAAACAACAAACCAAATTTGAACAATCAAAGTTCACACACAATGAACGATTTAAATGCGTTCCCGTAATTAGAGAGTTAATTATTTAACTCCTTAAGTTACATTTCCTCTTAATCTTAGTCCATCCTTATCTCACCACAATCTTAGTCTTATCTTAATCTTAGAAACAACCATCCTTTAAAAAGGAGTGGATGTAGCATATCTTAGTCTTAATAATACAAACCATCCTTTAAAGAGGAATGGTTGCAACTTATCTTAACCTTACCTTATGTATGCCAACCGTTCTTTCATTGGGAACAGGTTAGCCCTTAGTTCGTTGTTTATTTTTGTAGGGCTTGGTTAACCCTAGCCAGCAGCAGGACACTTACCAAGTACTTTGTAGTTGTTAAAACTTCCCCGAACAGCCCTGTTATAGCAGCACTTGCTATGGCAAGTGCCCCATGCTAACTGGCTATCGGTTCAACACATACCAGTTGTGGTATTGTTTTTACCCGCACTGTCATCAGTGGCCTTGTTGGCCCTCACTTGATCCTACATTCTTGACAATTAACCCTCTGGCGACTTCTCACTGTATTCACATGATAATTATTAACTGGGGTGTCTCCCATTCTTGGAGACCCCTTTTTACTTAGTATTGTTTCCTCTTCGTAGCCCGTTCCACGCATTTGTCGTGGTCACTCAGACTTGTCTCTTGTTTGGGCACTACGTTGTAGTTCCTTTGTCGGTTGGTATACCGTTGGTGTCATTATGTAATAATGTGTCCTCTAGACACTCGTCTCGGGTTTCATTACTTCACTTCTTGCCTGTTGCACGGTTGGTGCGTTGCAAGCTGGTTGTTCTCGACTGCTCGACATGTCGACCCAGGTTGCCGGAAATTCCATTCTTCTATACACAGATTCTTCACTCTTTGCTATGAAATGCGGTTAACATTGTTTAGATGGGAACCGTCTCCGGGATTCCCAGTTTTCAGGATCTACCGTATGACAGGTTCTCCGTACCTTTAGAGGTATTTAATAACAGCCAGATCGGGTATTCCCGAGTATGAGAGGACTTTCATCTCTCTGGCGTTGTTTCCCAATTTATAAAACAGGGACTGTGGAGGGCGGGAAGGATATTGTAGGTTTTCAGTATTCACTGGTAGTTCCTAACTAGTGTATCTCTCACGCTATCACTCAACCCTTAACCCAAAGTACTAAAATCCTAACTCGGTACTTCCTAAGCTCGGTAATTTAGTCACTTCGCTCTGATACCACTTTTTGTAACACCCCATCCAACAACAACACACTTAACAACAATCTGCAGCGGAAAATATACTTCATCACATTACTTAACTCGTTGGTGTTACACGCCGTTAACCACCCATGTGGCTAACTAGGCTATTCATATACATTGTATCGGTCTGATGGACTAGATTCCCGAGCGACTACACATTACTATCCCTTTCCATTAATAACTAAACATACACATACCTTCCAACTGTACCGAGTATTTACAAACTGATGTCGATAACAATTTCGGTCTTACTACACCTACTGTACATTTATAACTTAAATGATTACCCAGGTACAAACGACTACCCCGTCCTACTCACGAACGGCTCCCAGCTCCTTGTACCTGAAATAGGAAAAAGAAGAGAAAAGGGTGGCCCCCCAGGGGCTCAGCACCTTTGCTGGTATGGTAATCCCACAGCCCACATGCTACCGGGCCACGCACAACTAATTGTCGTCTTAGCATGCGGTTGATTATATTTGAATCATGCATGTAAACTATCAACACACAACACATCACATTCCACCACTATGGGCTCAACAAACAGATAACACATCCATACTTGATAAGTCACTCGTTGTGTTCACTAACCCTAGAGTGTTTCTCCTCTAATGGAGCTACTTCCTTAATAGACGATACTTACCCATTAATCGGGTTATCCTTAAACGCCTCTTATCATAAACTGGGATTCATATCCATGATCCACATACTCCACATTTTACAACATATAACATACACCACATAACAACACTTTTCACGTTTCAACGTGCACATAACGTAACACCGCAATGGGAATTGCAGTACAACATTAACACATATCATAACGGGAACGATTCTCTTAGGAACCGACCCAAACATAGTTAATTCACTGGTGAGCCTAGAGAATGATGTCACCCTCATGATAAACTCATTATACAACACTCATTACCATCCTAATAGCCGGACGAGTAACTTAAGTTAAGATGGTTCGGATATGGTGACCCGAACACACCACATAAACACATGTTCCCCCTAAACCGATCATAAGTCAGAATAGCTAAGCTTTGGAGTAAGCTAATGGGAGATCGTAGCCCGTGAGGGAAACAACCATAACAGAGAGGAGGGTAAGGCTAAAAAGGATACCCACTCCCAAACAACGCGCGACCGGCCCAACCGGATTCCTCACCCCTGTTAGAATATACTTACTTTTTAGATATTAGTTAGAGCCCCACTATGGAGTCTATCACATCCACACACCATACAGTATTACAACTGGGTTAAACATACGAGGGAGGTCCTTACATACACACACAAATATCACACAATTAACACACACATAGCCGTGGTTAGAACGTCCCATGGTTCGGGTCGTTTAATCCGAATACCGAACTCTCATGTGATCCTAGACTCAGTTAGCTAAGGTTTAACACTTTGGAGGTTAAATGGTATCGGAGTTGAACACGCCACATAAATGAATTACTATAAACTCATTACACGTTTTATCTTACAACGTGGCAAACATACAGAAAACACATTGGCATACAAGCCGGTGTAATCCGGTAGGACACAGGTTGCAAGAAAACCATACCTATCACCGGAGTCCACTCTATCATGTCCACTTATGTTCCTTGAGCAATTCTAGAACAACTGATAATTACATGTACTTTTATTAACATCGGGGTAACATGATTGTTTAAAGTCTAATGCTCATAACTTATCCCCGTTAACTTAGTTAAATAACTTCACATTTAAACTTGTTTTACTTTTACATTTTAATACAACTTTTCCCCCACCAAGTTGTCATTATAACTCACTTAACATGTCCTTAACAATCTTATAACATCATTACTTGTCAATCTCCATCATTACACATCATTTTTATACCTTAAACAACATTTTTAGAGTGGTCCGGGACTTGGTCCTTACCATAAGTCCCGGACCAACACTTAAGAAATTCTCGGCTAGTTTTAATAGGGTGGTCCGGGACCTTGTACTGACCCCAAGTCCCGGACCAAGACAGTCTTCTGACTCTCAGCCCTTTTTTGTGTATGGTCCGGGACATCACCCAATTCCTAGGTCCCGGACCACTGTAACAGAATTCCCAAATTGACATTTTCAAGTCTTGTTTCATCTATTTTCTTCATCCGTTGATTACCCAAACTTCACACATGAACTTAGGCATATTCTAATACCAAAATATCACTTTGATTCACCTTAAAACATTGTCCAACTTGTCACTCATTTTTCTTATATATCTCTTAACACTTGTAACATTTCTCTTTTGGTTTTCTAAGTGGTATTTCACCTATAATGACCACTATACCAAGATGTTTCCACTACACCTTAACATCATCTCCCAAACATCTTTTTTTACTAACTAATTTCCTTGTTCACACCTTCTTAAAATTTCTTTCTCACAACCTTACCTAAACATTATTCCCTCCTTGTACATCAACATTACCTAAACCTAAAACAAACTTCTCCAAGACTTTATTACATCCCAAAAACACCCATTGGATTTCTAGAACTTCAAGATAGTGCCTAAATCCTTGTAGCACTCTAAACACCTTAATACATGCTTTCTTCCCTAGTAAAACATTTATTCATTCCTAACACTTCATAGTTCACTAAAACTCATTTAAGCACTTAAAACTTCTTGTACATTATCCAAATTTTGCCATGGGTTCTTCTAGCATATTGTCATACCAAAACACATTGTTTTTCACCATTAAACATTCAAGAACACCTAAAACCATCAAGAGCTTTCTCACACACAAAACTTCACCAAATTTACACTACATCACAATATAGTGCATAATCAAATTGCTTGGCACTTAGGCCCTTAAATAACATGGCTCTTAGGCCCTTAAATTGCATAAACCACAAACACTGAATTTCCACATTGAAGATGAAACAGAAGTTACTCTCCCGACACAATTTCCACACCGTGATGTATAGTGGTTCGGCCAATAATCCGGCCTACGTCCACTTCTAGACAAGTTATTACTCATCATTTGGTTTACAACACTAGAGAGCTTTTTGGGGTGAGCTCTCTCTTTTCTAACTTGAGTCCCTTACAAATGAGCCCCTCTATTCCTATTTATAGACTTTCTATCGCTAGGTTTACCCTTTTGCCCCTATACATGTGATAGTATTACATAAATATAGCTATCAGTCCTTTTATGGGTCTCCGGACTGAAATACTGCTTCCGCATTGGACTAACTCTTCCGGACCGTCACTTTAACAATAATCCCTCCGGTAGTTACTCTTTCGGTAGCGATCCTTTAGATAGCAAGTCTTCCGATAGTGGGTCCTCCGGTAGTAGGGCTTCCATCGATAGGCCATCCGACAATTGGCCTCCGGTAGACTCTCTTGGTAGATCCTTCTGCATCGGGACCTTCGGTAGACACTTTAACCTTCCGCATGGTATATTTCATACCATTACATCAGTCCCACAAGTTCTACTTTTTAGCACTAAAAAGTGGAACTTATAAAAAGAAGATGAAATTTACACTTTGTACTCTTTTTTCTACTATATATCTCCTAGTCCCACAAGTTCTTTTTCTTTTGCCTAAAAAAGGAATGAACTTACAAACTTTAGCCTACGTGAGAGCTTGTCTACCGGTCACCAAGAAGTCCCACAGGTTCCAGGGGCGATGAAGTCCCACTTGTACTCCTGAGAAAAGGTCTCCGCTCCTTGGACGTGCTATAATAAGAAATCCAAAGATCTGGAATTCCGAAGGGCCATAATAATCCCAGAAGACCATAATAATTCCAGAAGACCATAATAATTCCAGAAGACCATCATAATCTCAAGAAGTCCGAGATAATAATAATAATGGGATATTACTTCATAATCAGATTCCCGCTTGAATCACTTTATTCCTTGGACCTGCATACCTAAATTTAACAGATTTAAATATTTGTCTTTTGGGCTGCCCGGAGCGACCGGACTTCCCAAAAGTTTTTTTGTTAGCCAGAGTATATTAATCACGGGGATAAAAAACCCAAATATACAGCATATAGGTTGCTTAGAGCAGCCTTTCTAAGTATATGGATAACACAAGTCTGAGTTGAACAAAAGGAATTCCTAAAAATTCTATTGCTTCCCAATGGTTGAAGATTCTTATAATGAAGAATTTTAGACTGCTCTTTTTGTTTTTTTTGCCAAGATCTCTTTTGGTAACCCCTTAGTTACACTTTTATGCTTTCACACTCTACCACTGTACACATGGTGAGATCGTCTGTTTATCACTCTACCGACTTCGAGTCGGTGAGATCGTCGGATTAACACTCTAGTGTCAGTAAGACAGTGAGATCGTCGGATGAATTACACTACCATCGTTGATGGTAGATCGTCGGATACAAAACACTCTACCATGGCCAATGGTGAGATCATCGGTTACATTCTTTGTCTTTCTTTTCTTTTCTCAAGACTCGCTGGTCTTGGTTTTAAGTAAATCAGAAATAACCAGAAATTGTTTTAAAATATTTCTTTTTTGAAAACCAGAGGGTGATCAATCCTCTGAAAAAAAATTTCGCAAACTCCTAGTGACAAAAGAATATTCACAATGAAATATCAAAAGTTTGATACCTCTTTTTTACCGGTGAGATAATATTACCGGTGAGACATCCAATTGCTACCGGTGGAGATAGAAGCAATTGCTACTGATGGAGATACCAATTTGCTACCGGTGAAGATGTCTCCCGGTGGTATAGCACTGCTAACTTAATTTTTGCTTCCCATCAAAAATCTTTACTGGTAGGTTCTAACCCAATACTTCTACCGGTTTCTTCTTGTCTAACATTTCTACCGGACCGCATCTTCCTGATGGCCCCAATTTTTGGCCGATGGTGCTATCAAATTTCTTCCGGAGTCCGAATGACGTTCCTCCTGTTACTAGTGACTCTCGGGAAATATTCCTGATGCGCGTCTGGTCGGAAGGATAGCTTTCTTCCGGTGTCATGTACTTCGAGCCGCAATAACCCAACCTTCTGCTTCTTTAGAGCCTCTTCTACCCTCTGACTTCTTCCAGTACTGATTATGGCAGGAGCAGTGACAAAATCCAAACTCGGTGCTTCCGGCAGAACAAATGGGGAAACAAAAATTCCAGGATATAAATTGGTTGAAGCCTGTCAATATGGTTTTTTGGTTTAATCCTTTCCTTATTACCGATGAAAGCACAGATGCAACTTGCGTCTGGTCTTGAGTCGTCCGGTTTGGAACTTGATGTGCCATTCGGTGATGGTGATGGTTTTCAGTAATTGAACGATGTTCTTCGGTCGCGGATGGCTTCCGGGTCGGTACAATACCTTGGATACTTGGGCATGATATATCCGGAGATGAATCTTCAACATCCCTCTGAGTCATAGTGTTGTTGAAACCTTCGTATTTATCCCCCGAGGGTACTGCTTCTCTGATTCTTTTCTATTTTGACTTTGAAATCCAAACTAGAGTTGGTATACTCCCCCAGATAAGTGTTTTTTAGCGATATTCCTTTCTGCTGTCTAATTTGTATAGAAGTTTTTCCACCACACCTGATTTCTCCCAGTCGAGGTTGAACTTCTGGTAGGCATGGTCAATGCAGCAGGAGAAACTGCTACCGGTGGAAATAACAAATTGCTTCCGGTGGTGTTGATTTCCTCTTTTTGACCCCCGGTATTGCATATGCTTTGAAATAGTCCGGTAACTGCTAATATGCAAATCTCTTTGCACTCGTGACCACCTGGCATGCTGAGCCTCCCTTCGGAAACCGCTACCTTCTTCTCCACCCTTACTTCCTCCACTGGTGGCCGACAATCTTTTTGCAAGACGTTGACAATAAAATAATGGTGAACCGGAGGATGTACTTTGGAGCCCTGATTCGGTGATGCTCGCAGCCTAGTGTTGTCCCGGAAGGTTGCATCCAAATTTTTCTACCGGGGATTCACCATTCTGTTCGGACGACACCATGTTGCGAATTCTTCTCTTTTTTTTTGAACCATTGAAGTTCTCCCTCCTGTCATTACCTCCTTTTAGTGAGTCCAAATTGCTATCTTTGTCCGCGCATTTCAATAATGCCGTGTACTCAGGGAGACTACGCTTTCCGGCAAGACATTTTTAGGCGACGATAACATATCGTACTTCACCATTCTCCTTCCTTCAATATCCGTAAATTGGTGTGATTAACCATCCAGTTCGGTCCTTGCCCTCATAGCAACACGAAAAAAAAAATGAACGTCTTTAAAGGAGCAACATGATATTTTATAAACGAAGCGTGAAGCAACATAACACACAAGTATAAAAATCAGGTATCGTTCTTTGATTATACTGCTGAGGATTGTGTTATTCTGAGTGTCTTAATAGTGGTGGCAAGAAGCTAACTTAGCATCGTGTCTCACAGCTCCTACCAGAGGTAAGCAAGGCATGAACTAAGAGCATATTAATAAGAGTAAAGACTGCTGTTTGGGAACTATTGCAACTATTAAAAGGTGACTGTTAACAGCAGTATAATTAGACATGAAATGAAGTTATTAGTTTGCTGTATAGTACCAAATGCATAAACAGAGGTCAGAGAGAAACTCAGTATTTACAACTTTGCAATATTTTAGATCAAATGATGACTATATCAGCAGCATTAATTTCGGCAGAAAAATTGGCAACATGTGGCTTAAAATGTAACAGTGCAAAGTTCAGGTCAAAACTGACCGTAAACAACAGCTCAAATAAGTTTGGTTAACTAACCAAATTCACGGCCAGCGACATTATTAGAATGTAAAACTGTGATCAGGCATAATTATTCCAAGAGTAAAGAAGGAAACTGGAGCGCGAAGCACTCATTACCGTCAAGAAAACATGCTATAAAAACGGTACCTAAATAAACAAACAAAATTACACTAATAAAAGGAATAAACTGCAGCATGTTGTTGATGAATTTCTGCTATTGAGATACATATCTAGTATTTTTAAAAAAAAACAAACAGAACTACGAAGTTATCCCAAAAACTGTAACAACAGCACAATCAAAGCCCTTTTTTTTAAAGGCTGAATTTGTACTATACTTCTATTTTGTAACAGAGTTAAATCAGAGAATGCATTTAATATAAACATTTACCTTTTGTACTGATTTTCAAGTATGAGTAGCTATAGAAATTTCGATAGATACTAACATTTTCCTGATTCATTGGCTGTGAAAAGGTTAAGAGTCACTTCGAGGCTCGCATCATATAATTAGATCATGCCCCCTATGAAGGTCGAGAGTAATAATAGCTTAAAAAGATGCAGGAGCTGCGATGCTCGATCAGAAGCAAATAGAGTGTGTGAAACAAAAAATCATGTTCAAATGGTAGCATAAAAAGAGATGGAAACTGGAACGAATTTATTTAGGATCTCTAACTGCTGAAATAGGGATTAGCACAACAGCAAAAACATAATGAAGTATCCTAGCATGTATCAAAACAGGATGAAAGCACTAGCAACACCAAGCGAAACTTATGAAACTGTCCGAAAACTGTGGTAGCAGAAATGATAAGATGTTTTACCAATATACGCTAGAATGAATAGTCTACAGCAGTAGCAGTGTTGTTCATATAAACGCAGAAGTATGATCTGTTGTAACAACAAAAATCTGAAACAAAACATCCAGTTTAAACATATTACCGAAAGCAAAACTTAGAAGCCTGGAACTGTTTAGACTTAAACATTGCACACTTATTGTTCCAGAGATTTAAAACAGTTGCCCACTTTATTTAGGAGGCAAACAAAGTAATGAAGACTTACGACGTGCCATTCCTTCAGCTCATAACAGAAGTAAAAACAGATTTTAAATGAAAAGATACTAAAAATAGAGACTGAGAAACAGAGAAACGGAGGAACGGAGAAAGAGGGATAGAGAAGTAAACCTGAACCACTTTTGCATCTCATTAGTACGAATGTGCTTACCATACATAATATAGTACCAGAGACATACCAGCCAGAGTTGTTTGAGGATGTAGTAGATTTGCGAGATAGATACCGAGGAAACTTCTGAGCTTGAGGATTTAAAGCCTGGTGAACGCAACTCTTTGTTGTGTCCGAACCTGAGGCGTCGCCTGAGCCTGAACTGAGGGTGTATTTTGACATTACGGTAGCCTGATACTACTGGTGGTGGAAATATGTGACTGAGAAGTACACCGGTAGTTTACTGCTGTCTGATTCGAATAAAATTTCCACCGGAGGGGATGCCAAGATTTTTACCGGAGAGGACGTCCAAATATCTACCGGAGGGGATATCAAGATTTCTACCGAATCGTTCTTTCTTTTGTGAGATTGCAGGCCTGAATCCGTCGTGGCGTACTATGAGCATTTGAATTCTAACGGTCACCCCTCAGGTATTATGCTCTCGGATAAGCCTTGATCTACGGAACTTGGGCTGTACAGGTGCTTGAGAGTGCTAGATTAAATGAGTTCCTCCACTTGAATACCATGGACAATTTCTCTTCATCTCCTGGAACTAATCTTCGTTTAGTTTTGTTGGAGAGAATTAACCTTACTTCCAGCTGAAGAGAATGGCCTCCGAGAAGAGAATGGCCTCCGAGAAGAGAATGGCCTCCGAGAAGAGAATGTCCTCCGAGAAGAAAACGGCCTCCGAGAAGAGAATGGCCTCCGAGAAGAGAATGTCCTCCGAGAGGAAAATGGCCTCTGAGAAGAGAATGGCCTCCGAGAAGAGAATGGCCTCCGAGAGGAAAAATAAATGGCCTCCGAGAAGAGAAAACTTTTCCGGAAGGGAATTCACATGAGATTATAGTAAAAATCATCAGCTAGCGTAGGCACGCCTCCCTTTTGAATTCAACGTAGGCTTAGTTTTCCCCTGTGCTGCTTCCCATATTTTTACTTCTCGGAGCCACAAAACTTTCGAGGAGTGACATGGACGTTGCACACGACAGTTAACTGAAGGTCGATGACACTATCGAATTCTACCGGAAGAGGTTGGTTGGGCTGCCAGCGGTTCCACCGAAGTTGCAACATGTGGACACATTCCTGTCTTCTAACTTGGGACTCCGGAAGCCTCTGTCGACATGTCGGTTCTTCATGGCTAGCTTGACTGCTTCCTCTCAGTGCGCCTGATTCATAAACGTCGGTCGGTTCCTTTTGTTCGCACTAGGTTACTGCCCAGGGCTAACTCTACCGCAGACGGGTAAAGCTCTCCAGCTGATATTTGTGAAATAATTCTTTCTCCTGCCCGAAGCGTTTTCTAGTCCTTCCGCCTCAGCAGGTCTGTCGGATGGTACCTCTCGGAGTAGAAGCTCTTATCGTCCACCGAAATGAAAAGTTCCTTCCGTGCGGAGGCGGTTTATTCAGTTCCTCAAACAACGGCACTAGTGCTTTGAATCAAAGAAAGCATCCAAGATGTGCCATACAGATATGATGTGTGATGATAACGATTTCTGCCAGAGCATTTTAAAGTCGCCGATACAGTCGACCATTGTTTTCTCCCCGGTGATGTCTTTTGGAAATACTGTTCGAGTAGCTCCTCTACAGACTGTGTTTCCACCGCCATATGGATTCTTTGAACGACGATGGTCTCCGGAGGCGTACAACAACTTCCTTTATTGAGTCGATTATCATCAGACTGGTACCTTCTTTGTATGCTTTCAGTAGATTGGAGTCAGGAGCTTGCGCCCGGGCCTAAACCTCAGACACTGCTTGGGGACAGGAAAAAATCACCAAAGTGTTAAGCATACAACGATGTAGTTGTAAATTGATAGAATAAGCAAACAGAAGAGTAAGTAGGTTAATCTGATTTGATGGGATTTGGAACAGGATCCTATGGTCGAGACTCGAGAGTGATGTCGATTGTGCATTGTAGATCCCGTTGCCCGGGCCTGGCTAATCCTCTTAAAGCTTCCCATTACTTGTTTAGCACCTTAGCGTTCTGATTCAGGCGATTCTTCATAGCTTCGGTTGCCTCCAAAGTTTACTATCCCTTCTGATAGTTTAATTCAGGTCGTCCTTCTTGATTGGGATTCGATGAGAACTTTGAAATTTTGATTCTTCGTTGCTTCTGGTCCGATGAAGTCTGGCTTTGTTGGCGCAAAGTTCTGATTCATCGCCGAGGAAGGAAATGCTACTTTTTCTGATCTGATATGGATTTGCCGGTAGATTGATCGTAACGCTGATTTTGAATATTCAGATCTTATTATCATAAGAGTGTTGATTCTTGACTGGATTTCATAAAATGATCCTCCCTTCGTACCAACAGCTGGGGATTTACGGTTGAAGGGAATTCTTCGATTGGATTTTAGTTTCTCGACTTTGGTCAAAACTTAATTGACATTCTTTGATCAGCGGACCAACTGAATGATTATGAATGGCGTATTCGTCGAGATCACAGATCCGACTACTTTGATTATAAACGATTCTCTCAATGTCGACCTGATTCTTCTTCCGACTACTCCCTCTCTACTACAGAATCATCGTGCGTTGATTCTCCAGAAAGTCAAGAACATTGTTCCTCGTAATCGCTTTTCTCTCAAACCGTGGACAAATCGTGGTTGATGTTCGTTTCCCACAGACGGCGCCAATGAAGATGAAACAGAAGTTACTCTCCCGACACAATTTCCACACCGTGATGTATAGTGGTTCGGCCAATAATCCAGCCTACGTCCACTTCTAGACAGAGTTATTACTAATCATTTGGTTTACAACACTAGAGAGCTTTTTGGGGTGAGCTCTCTCTTTTCTAACTTGAGTCCCTTACAAATGAGCCCCTCTATTCCTATTTATAGACTTTTTATCGCTAGGTTTACCCTTTTGCCCCTATACATGTGATAGTATTACATAAATATAGCTATCAGTCCTTTTATGGGTCTCCGGACTGAAATACTACTTCTGCATTGGACTAACTCTTCCGGACCGTCGCTTTAAAATAATCCCTCCGGTAGTTACTCTTTCGGTAGCGATCCTTTAGATAGCAAGTCTTCCGATAGTGGGTCCTCCGGTAGTAGGGCTTCCATCGATAGGCCATACAACAATTGGCCTCCGGTAGACTCTCTTGGTAGATCCTTCCGCATCGGGGCCTTCGGTAGACACTTTAACCTTCCGCATGGTATATTTCATACCATTACACACATAAATAATGCCTTTGACCTGCAATTACATACAACAACACATATGCCCTTTAATAGTTTCCTTGAGAGCATTTTACTAGGTCATTCACCATTGGCTCCATAGGTATTTTATTAAGCAAATCAAGCTCACTTTTCCTAAGGCATTTAAACTGCATTGAGATAGTTTGTTTACCTCTTTTCCTCTCAAACTTCTTTCTTGTTTCCTTGAACCGAAAATCAGCAAGGAGTTTGATCACTTGTCAACTTTCAAATCAATATACATATAAGGGTATTGAGCATTAAGTTTTATACTTAAACTCACATATAAACCCTAAATTTACATAAGTGTTCTAAACACTTAAAATAGAAGTTTACCTTAGAATTTGAAAGAGAACTTGAATATGTAACAAGAGAGATTTCCACCAAGCCCTTGAATGATTGGATTGAAGCTAAAACAAAGCAAAAGAAAACACCATGAAGAAGGTGATTTCGGTCACTTATGAAAACAAAAGGAAATGAAGTTTTTCTTTGACTTTCCTTACCTTGAAGCAAAGGAGAATGACAAGGCATGAAAAGGTAAGCTCAAGCTCCATCAATGGTGAATCTCCATGGCACCGGAATGAGGCTTTTGAAGATTTGAAAAGATAGAAGGGTAGAGCTTGGCCTAACTAAGACAAATATGGTCTTAGAATTTGGGAGCATGGAGTCATGAGTTACAAGCATTCAAAGATGGAGAATGGCTACTTGCTGTAGCAAAACCGATGGAGAAGGATGGAGGAGGTTGGAGACGGTGGGAACCAAGGAGGAAAGAAGAGAATGAGGAGAGAGTATACTTTGAAGATATTATAAGTTGTAAAGTAAATAGTGAATTTACTTGCTTTTCATTACTTACTTATTACTAACAAGGTGGTGACTCACCTTGATAAAAACCAGCCCCCATCATCTACTTAGGGGTAGTTTGGTCTTTTTTGACCAATTAACTTACTTATATTGGCTTATGTCATAAACTAGCATATTTTGGTTACTATTCACAAAACAAGGAACATATTTGTGAAAATTTTGATTTCCCATTGATTTAGACTTCCTAATGTGATACTAAGTAGTACATATGTTAATTAAAGAGTAATGATGGACATTTAGCCATTCAAAACTCATTTACAAGACAATTTTTCAAAAATGTGCTTTAAGGCTCCTTAAAGCACATTTTGTGTTTTAACTTGTTTTCAAGCTTGGTTTTCTTTAGTAGTTGATTTAATATGTTCATTAACATATTTATAAGGTATAGGTATGACCTTTAGGTCTTATACAAATTTATCCAAAGCTTAGAGCACATTTTTGCCCATATTGACTTTAAGGCATTTATTTGTGTTTTGTTTGGTTTAATTGTCTACCAAGGTTTCCTAAGGACTTAATTAGCCTTATATAATCATACTTGAATATTATTAAGTCTTTGTAGGCTCTTTGGGTCCTAACCAAGTTCACTTCCAAGCTTAGAGCATGTTTTTGCTCAAACTGTGTCTTAGTGTTTTATTGTGTTTTACTATGGTTTAAATTGTTCACTGATGTTTCTAAGGCACTTTTTAGCCTTTATATACCATAGTTTAACATTTAAACAACATATCAAGGTTCGGGGTATTTCACCAATGGTGGTCATATAGATTTCCAAAACATTAGAGGGTTAATTGGAATGCCTAGCTTGACCGGATTGCAAATATGAGAAGAATGTGAAGGAACTTAAAAGTTTGATGTTTATATTGGTAGAAACGTAGATAAACTTCTGGGTGGATGTTAAGGTAAAAGAAATATGGGGAAGGGGACGTTAGGCAAGCTGTCGTAATGCTATGTCTTTGTAACTAATTAATACATCCCATGGTCATCTAATATTTGCACCCTAGGTTATACTATAATATAATATAACATTAATTAATACACCCTATAATCATCTAACCACATAAATTTTGCCATATATAACCACGTGGCTATACTTGTATGCATGCCGAAACACATTATATTTGACGCCTAATAAACACATTAATTCCCAAGTCCATTAATTGTACCACCAGCAAGTAAAAAATTAGCACATAGTACAACAATATGCGTGCCTGATTAACAACAATCAGCACATAGTAAAAACCAGCAAGTCCATTGGTCTGCATGCAAAATTATTCCCAAACATACGTACACTTTATTTCACGCCTTTAATCCCAAACAAAAAGAGTATATTTGTTCCTGATTAACAAGTTTGGTTTCCAAGCACACATAGGTTAACAACAAATGCGCGCGCCACTGTTTGGTTTACATGCAAAATTATTCCTAAACAATACACACAATATATTTCACGCCTTTTAATCCCAAACAAACAGAGCAAGTATTTTCCTGATTAAGTTTGGTTTGGAAAATTACCTCATCAACACAAGAATAGAGCCGAAAGATCTAGTGCGCATGTATGTTGTTCCTTTCGCTAGTTGGGGTTGTAATCTAGAGGCGCCGCCGTGTGTGCGACGGGGCATGTATGTTCCTGTTCGTGCGATTTTGCAAAATTAAAATTAATTACCGATCGAAAGAGTATATATATTAAAATAAGGATAGGCATATATGTATACTGTTCACAGCTCAATATTACCGATAGCGAGAGAGCTCGAGGCGTCGATTGATATCGACGCATGCATGTGGCCTGCCTTCATCACCAGTTTGGCCGGGTTGCAGAGATTAGAAGCTAGAATATTGATGAAGATGGCGAGCGCATATATCGGAAGAAAAGGGGAAGAGAAGTGGCGCCGTAGTGGAATCGAAATGAATTTCTGGGATGGTTTCGATTGAGAAGAGAGCTTAGCATGTTTACAGAGAGCGAGGTTTACAGTGAGTGGTAGGGGAACAGTCACGATTTGATTGATGAGAACACTAGGCGGGAGGGCGAAAAGTGTTTATTAATTTAGGTAACATAAAAAATGCTTCACTTAAGAATCGTTCTTTATGCTAGCATAAAGAACGCTTCTTAAGTGAAGCGTTTTTTATGTTTTCTCGCCCAAACACATAAAAAAGGTTTCCTTCCTGAAGCGTTTTTTATACGTGTCTCTTAAAAAATGATTATTTACAAAGCGTTGTTTTTTACTTTGGGCGCGATAACAAAAACAACGCTTTGTAAGCAAAGCGTTGTTGAACATGTCCGGCCTATGATAAAAAAATGATTTACAATATAACCGTTGTTAAAGGGGCGTTGTTTATTCTTTTTTTTCCAGTAGTGTTATTACAAATTTGCTTTATAACATAAAATTACACATAAATAGCTTAGAAAATATTGTAAACTCTTGGCCTTATTACCAATTCTTCCAATATTACCAATTCTTACACATAATGTCTTAATTTGACCATTATGGTAATTAAATCACTTAAATGACTAGCTTATATTATCTAAGTCATTTCTGGCCAGACTTAGGTTAAAAATAAATATTCTAACCACTCCACTCTCGGCACATATATAATGAGCTTAGAAAACATATTAACATAAGATTAAGGTATTTATACCTTGATTTAAGGTGCTTATATACTCTATATGGCCACGGCAGCTTGGAGGAGAAATTGGCTCAACACTTTAACATGTTTTATACACCAAAACAAGATATGATTACACTCCAAGCATGAGTTAATCATAAGGAACATTTTAATGTAAGATTTACGGTAAACTTTACCTTAAAATGACAAGGGTAGCACAAGGGACTTTTGGCCTATTTTCAGAACATAAAATGGTGTTAAAATCACTATAAAATCATGGGGATTAACAAGATGACATCAAGGTAACAAGGTAATAGGTTTTACCTAGGCAAAATGCCTTAAAGAATGGATTTTGATCTTGATTTCGGCCACTCTTGATCAAGGGGGTTTACACACTGAAACAATATGATAATGGGGAGATAATGAGTGTATGAACTCAAGGAAATCAACTAAACAAAAATGGATGGAGTCATGAAAGTCTTAAGGTATGTTTTTACCTTAAAATGGAAATTTTGACCACCTAGGTCCTTATTGAGGCTTCAGCCAAGAATACCAACTGGATAAAGGTTGAATACACTGAGATTGAACCGTGGAAAGTGATAGATAGACAGCTCCATGTGTAGATAATGAAGAGGTGAAGAAAATGAGCTAAATCATGCCTTAAACCATTACCTTAGGTGGAGTGTGAAATACCCCAAACCTTAATATGTTAATTAATTATGTAATTATGATTTTCTAAGGCTAATTAAGTCCTTAAGATCATTAGTGAAGAAATAAAAACCTAAAAGAAAAAGAAAATGTATAAAAGTCATAAAACGTGAAAACGCGTATTTAAATTATTTTAGGAGGTATATAACCTTCACTATGGTTATAAGTATATTTTATACCCTAGTTACACACTAAGAACATGTGGGAAAAATTTCGGAAGAAAGCGGATCCCAATAATGCGTTAAAACGCTAACGGAGTCCTAAAGCGCGTTTTTCGAGAAAACCCGAAAACGTGACTTTAAACAGATAAACGACCCCGTAAAAATTATGGTTGATTATATAACTATAATTAAACATTAATGGGAGCCTAAAAATCATTACAATTAAAGAAACAAGAAAAAAATCCGGAAAACGGGCCCGGATTAGTGAATAGTGTAAAAACAGTAACTTGTGGGGTATAAATTGTAATAAGAGTAAAATACTTTTTACTTTTGTAATTAAAAATCTGACTCCCCCTTCTCCTTAAGTTTCACACGGTTTCCCCCTCCCCCTCTCATCTCTTATGCCTTACTTTACAAAAAAAATAATAAAGCAAAAAGGTAATAAAAGTACAAAAGGTGCTTTTTGAACTCTCTCTCTCCCATTCTCTTATCTCTCACGATTTTTCCTTTCCCCTCCAGACCTCTTTTCTTCTTCTTGTTCTGTTAATGGCGATTTTGAGCTCCCTCTTCCAGCTCTCATCTTCTCTTCATGGTGCAAGCCTCTACAAAACTCCAAACACAAAAATAATTACACCGTTTTCTTAGTTAGAGCAAGGGCTAGCTAGTGCTCTTTTCAAAATCCCAAAATCTCAAAGTTGACCAGCATGGGTATAATCCATTTGAAGAGGGAATCACATTTTCTTGAGCTAGGCTGCATCCTCTTTGTTACAAGGTAAGAAAAATCCAAAAAAATACCCATTTTTCTCCACTTCATAGCTTGACCGATTTTGCCCAGTTTTGAATCTCCATTGTTGCTCCCGTTCTAGCTTGGTCTTATCTACAAAAGAGGAGTTCGAGCCTTGTTTTGTTGATTGGCCAAACCTCAATTCTAGGGTTACAAGGTAATGCCCTAAATTTTGTGCTCTAAGCACTTTCCTCTTGTATACTAGATTAGTTCATGAATCTAGGTGTGATAATTAGTACTCATTGCCCCATTTGAATATTGGCTGGAGGTTGGCAAGGGTGTATTGCTTCCTTGGCCGAAGATGACATGAGGAAGAGAAGAGGAGAAGAGAAAAAGGGAACTTGTGAGTTTAAGGTAAGAAAACTACCTTAATAACTATTTTGATTGTTTAAGAATTTGGGATGGGATAAATTGAAAAATGAACCCAAAATATGAAAGGTAATGTGTTTATTTGATTTTGAGAGAACTTGTGAATTGTTGTTTGAATTGAGGGCTTTGAAGCTAAGAGATTTTTAGTTGTTGTTATGTGGTGGTTTATTGAGAATTTGGGAGCTATAATGTTATTTGATGATTTGGATGGGATTGTTGTGTGTGCTGGTAGAGCCATGAGGGTTTGGCTAGTTTTAGGTTGTTTAAATGGTGGTATGAGTTTTGGGCAATGTTAGAAAAGTAGCCGGAGTATAGCGAAATTCCGATAGGAATCTAAGAGATTTTAGTGATGTTTTGAGTGAAGTATAACCTAGGGTTAGCTAGGTATGAATGGAGATTGAATTGAGTTAGTAAACCACCTTGGGAATGCTTGTTTAAGTATAGAATATCTGTGCAAAAATCTGTAGCAAAAGAAGTTGTTTAAGTGCCATAGGAGTTTTGGAAACAATGAGGATTTAAGGTTTTAAGATTGAGGCATGAACCTTGGTATGAGAAGTGCATTGTCTAGGAGGATTTGGAATGGTCAAATGGAGTGGGAGAACAATGTAAATTGCCAAGAGGTATAAATCTGTAGCACAAGGGTGCACAATGTAACAGAGAGAATGAAAAATTTAAGAATTTAAGCAAGAAATTGAGTAGGGAGTAAACCAATGATTTGAAGAGGTTTAGTGAGTGTTTTAGTGTGTTTAAACATGTAGGAAACATGTGGAAAGTTTAGGAAATGATTAGAGGAGAATTAGGGGTCAAAAACTGATCAAAAACTGTAAAATTTGACTGTTCCAGAGGTGGTCCGGGTTTGCAAATCGGTACGCAAACCCGGACCATAGCAAAAACATGGCAGAAGACCATCCCAGGGGGTGGTCCGGGTTTGTGAACCTGGACCACATGAAAATTGTCCAGAAAGTGAAATCCGTGGTTGGTCCGGGTTTGTAACCCCGGACACAAACCCGGACCATGCTAAAAACTTACCAGAATGTGTTTTAAAGTGTTGTTTTGATGGGGAAGTGAATGGTAATGGTTTTATATGTTGATTAGGCCTTGTTTGATGAGTTTTAAAGGCCATTGAATGTATAAATAAGTGTGAGAGTTAATGTGTAAGTTGCAAACTTAAAATCACATAAATAAGTTAAGGATAACGGGACAACGGGGTTAAGTACGGAAGTAATGGAAGTTACATACCTTAAGATTTTAATGTTGATGGAAACATTTGAAATAATACCAGTTGTTCGGAAGCTACTCGGGGAGCGTGAGGTGACGCGTTGGAGTAAATCCTCGGGGACATGATAGAGTAACCCATGGTGTAAGGTATGGTTTTCTTGCAACCTGTGTCCTACCGGATTACACCGGCTTGTATGCCAATGTGTTTTTCTGTGTGTTAGCCACCTTGCAAGAATAAGCATGAAATGAGTTTATAGTAATTCATTATTGTGGCGTGATTAATTCCGATGCCGCTTTACCTTAATTATGTGTTAAATAATAGTTAACCGACCTTAGGTTCACATAAGAGATCGGTATTCAGAAAAAACGTCCCAACCCACGGGAACGTTATAACTACGGCTATCCGTGCGTTAGTGTATGTTGTGACTTTGTGTGATGTATGTGACTTGTTCAGTATGTGTTGTTATTGGATACTGTTATCCGTGTTGTTGAAATGAGATGTGATTTTCCCTGATGTGTCTAACCGAGTTAGTAACACTTTGTGGGGTATGTATGTGATAAGTTCCATGAGGGAACCTTAACCAATAAGTATATGTTATGTATGGTGAGGAATCCAGTCGTTCCGGTCGCGCGTATTGTTTGGGAGTTGATGTATATATGTGAATTAACTCCCATCCAGTTATGTTAGGGTTGTTTTCCTTCATTGGATTTCGACCTCCCACTAGCTTAGCCAAAGCTTACCTACCCAACATCCAATCGGGTTAGGGGAAATCATGTGTAATGTTGGTAGGGTGTTGATGCCTAAGTTCGCTTCGACTCCCTCTTTATTATGTTACGGTTGTTTTTCCTCCTTGAATTACAACCACCCACAAGCTAAACCAAGGCTTACCTACCTCATCATTATTGGAGCTAGGGGAAATTGTCCAAGGTGTGATCGGTCCTATATGAGGCCGCCACACCTAAGTAAAGAAAATGTATGTATGTTGTGCTCGGGTTTCTATCACCCCGGCACTCCCTAAGTAAAGTTTATGTTCTCTAAGAAGAATGGAACTAAGTTGTGTGTATGTTATCAAGTGAAGTGTGTGGTTATGTTGTGGTGCTAATCTTATGTTTGTGTCCTACTAATGGATGTTTGCTTTTAAGCATGAAGTACGTGTGTAGTTGTGTATGTTTAAATAAAATCAATCGCATGCTAAGACGACAATTAGTTGTGCGTGGCCCGGTAGCATACGGGCTGCGGGATTACCATACCAGCAAAGGTGCTGAGCCCCTGGGGGGCCACCCTTTCTTCTCTTTCCTGTTTCAGGTAGGCCGTTCGAGAGTAGGACGGGGTAGTTGATTGTATGTGGGTAGTCATGAAAATTGTGGATGTGCTGTAGGTGTTGTAAGACTGAAATTGTATCGGCGTTAGTTGGTAATTACTCGGTACAGTTGTAATGTAAGTGTATAATGAATATTGAACATGGAACGGGATTAATGTGTAGTTGCTCGGGAGCTTAGTCCATCAGACCGGTACGATGTATGTATGCTAGCCTTGTTAGCGACGTGGGTGGCTAACGGCGTGTAACACCATAGAGTTGAGTTATGTGGTGAGTTGTGATTTCTGCTGCAAGGAGTTGTTAAGTGTGTTATTGGTAGTTGGGGTGTTACAAAAAGTGGTATCAGAGCGAAGTATCACTCTGATGACTGAATTACCGAGCTTAGGAAGTACCGAGTTAGGATTTTAGTGCTTTGGGTTAAGGGATGAGTGATAGCGTGAGAAATACGCTAGTTAGGAATTACCAGTATGTACTGGAAACCTACTGTAACACCCCTATTTAGCGTATTTAAAGCGGAAATAAAAATACGAAGGGCGTACAGACCATCGGGTTCCAAACACCCGGCACCAACCCTCACCAATTACAACTTAAACTTACAAAAGCTACGGTCTGAACTCGAGAAAACTCAACATGAAATAAACATAAATAAATTACAACAACCTCTCCAAAAATCCTAATACCATCCCAGTCACTCACACTCTTCGTGGTTACCTACATAATAATTTGTACCTGCAAGATTAAACCAAGCAGCCCACCCCGGGAGGGGTGAGTCAGTTCCCTGGAATGGAACTGGTACTATTCTCTAAAACAAAACTTTAATATAACTTGAGAATAAACAATAACTTGAAAACAGCACTTAAACAAAATAGCGTAACAAAACACCCTTTTAAAACACCAAGTCAAACATAACATTTCAAAGGAGTCAAATAACAGAAGAGTAAAGTTAGTAAATAACACCACACCAAGAATTAGTAAACAATCATTACTTATGTTAGATCCATTTCCAAGTTGGAGTAGAAAGACCCATGTAGTCACGAGGACTAGGAATGAATGAGAGAAAACGAAAACCAGCAACTCAAGAATGGAATGAAACCAACTGGGAGAGATGGCCCCCACCGCCAAGAACGTCCATTAAGGACAGGGGATATACAGCCCCTTACTGTTAACTACGTCCTCTCGGGACAAGGGATATACAGCCCTTTACTGTTTAATATCAATGCCCCTATGGGCGAGGGATATACAGCCCCCTACTGTTCACATTAAAGACGCGCGCACGTCGAAAGAAAGATTTCCAAGATTGACCCTTTCCAAATCCCCACTAGATCACCAACTACCTAGAGCAATACCAAACACTCAGTCCTACAGAGTGCAGAAGCGTAAACCCTAAGCAGTCAATGTCTAACGGGACACCAAATAGAAGGAACCAATACCCAAGTGAGTTCCACATCCAAGGCTCAGTTAGTCACACAAGCTGAGTCAGTCACACAACCATTTCCTTTTTTAGAAGTTCCTCTTAATGCTAGTTAGCGTTTTCCAAAACATTCCACAAGTCAATCAGCCAAAATAACGTAGTACGAGAAACCGTACAAAACATTCCATAAGGTCCAAAACACGTCAAGCTGAGTACGAGAAATCGTACCTGGTCAATGTTGTAGCAGTTCTAGTATACTCGTGCAAACATTCAACAATTCTCTGAGGAACATTAAAGATAACTTACTATCAACAACCCGTATCCTAGGTAAAACTTAAATAAATTCCTCTCTCTTATTTCCAAACCTCAATTACCTTATAAGCCCTCGCTTAAATGTTATGTACAGCCTTTGACTTATTTTAGAAGGTTGTATAGCCCAAGGTTGTAAGACCAAGGAATGTATTTTACTAACACTTGTTAATTGTTCCACCCTTATCCACTTCCCATACTTACCATACTAACCATAATTCCTACATAAAAGACCTTTATAACATAAGTGCATTATATGTTATTCAACCAATCTTAGAATTTCAATAACAATTCTTAAGCTCAATACTTTTATTCTTACTTTAGAATAAACATCGTCTCATGACCTATAATAGGTTTATCTTAGAATACTATACTATTAATTCACAATGTAATGATTATGTACTTTATCAATAATACCAAATAAACCATCATGATTAGGTTCCCCTTTAACTTAATTAAGATCTACATCGTGTATATTGGAATCATAGTGTTGTAGATACTTTTTATTATAACTTAATTGAGCCACTAAACTCAATTATCATATCCTTAGCTCAGAATGACTTCCTATTATAACCGTCTAATAATCTTGCCATAAGATGTTGAATTACCTCTCGTATTGAAATAACTATATTATTATTAACTTAGACTTATCGAACTCTTACATTTAGTATCCATAAGGTATATTATTTACTTAACCATATCTTTATAATAAGGTGTTTTAAGATAACCTTTTATGTATCCTTACTTACATTTAATTCCCTAACTGTTTTACTTTTACACACATTCTCTCTATAGACCATGTATAATCCTTTTATACTAAATTTTAATAAACTTATGTCTTAAATACATTTTATATCACTTACAAGACCAAAGGTTTCAAAGGAATAACTTAATAAATTAATTTCCTTTATTGTATTTTAGGATAAACATTATATCTCGACATAAGGTAAAATTTATCTAAGAGCTAAATTCTGATTCACAATTGAAATTGTTAATTATGTAATAAGATAATCTATTCTGAAAATTCTCATATCTTATATTCAAATAACCTATCATTATGTCCCATTACCGTAAAGTATATCCATATAATATCTTATGTAACTTAGTTTTATCTAACAAAAGGTTCAAAGGTTTTAAGTATCAAATTCCTATTTAAAAACCTTCCTGTAAATCTTTAACTATTATGTACATCACTTATTTATAAACTCACATCCTGAATATTGATAATGAATGTATTTTATATGGCTTAACTAATTCCAAGAAACTTAAGGATTATTATTTAGATTAATCTCCTAATCATAGTTTAATATAGTTTTATATCATAATCCTTTTAATGATTTTATCTTAAAATATTAAGTTATTACTCAATACTATAAATATTAAGAAATAATTAAATCTAGACTTATTTATCCTCTTCACATGAAGATGTAAAAGTAACTCATTTATTTTACTATTGTTTTATAATAAGAACATTTAAATGTAAAAGTATCTCATTTATTTTATTATTAATTATATAAATAGATCTATTTGTGTAACCCTTTATGTAGACTAATTACAAATATTCCTAAATTTCAATTTCTTATTAATTTCTTAACCAAATTGCAGATTTACATTGTGGTCATTGACTAAATAAATACGTGTGTTTAAATATGGTTTATATAAATCTTAGAAATTCAAAGATAACTAAAAACTCAACCTATAACCATAAATTAATACCACCTCATATAATATTCTTTTATTAGTATCATGTAGAGGTTTAGTTTAACTCATTAATTCCTTCATATTACATTTTCTATAAGGTATTTTATTCCTTTTATTTATTAATTTATCGTATATATATATATATCCTTCCTATTATATTTCTCACAAGGAATGTTATTTCCTTTATCTATTTTTATTGTATTTATATATATATAAATATATATATATATCTACATATATTAAGATTTATCCAGAATATTCTTTAAGAAATTCCATTGTATTTAATTATATTTAATATCTTTTAGACCTATCCACAACTGATTTATGGTTTGTAAAATAAAGTATTTCCCTTAGTTTTAGTTAAACATATTAGCTTCCATATTATATAATAAATAAAATGTAGTTTAGTTAAATTCCTTGATTTAATATAAGTTTCTATCTTATTTCTCTCATATAAATATATATAAATATATGTAACAATTTTTACTTCACTTAAAGTTAATACCCAAAATATTTAAACATACTGTATTAAATGTTAATTAGTCTTATTATATTTTCCCCAACCCATAAAGTTCATTAATCAACTATACTTTAATTTTTGATTACATTAAAAACCATATATTATAAGTTATTCTTATGAAAAACTCATAAACACAATTTTTAAAACCCTTTACCATTGCCCAAAAATTCCCAAATTTAATATACAGTAACTATAACATTTTAGACATATTATAAAATTTTTATTTCATAAAATATCTTTTTAATCTAGCCAAATAATTCCAGAAAACCCGTAACTTGTAAAAATCATAACTTATTTTTAAAAACTCCAAAACCATAATAATTTACATCAAATAACTAGATAAAATAAGGAATCTATGGTTAAAATTTCAAGTCAAAATACATTCGGGAAGATATTTAAATTAACCCAACAAGTTAAGACTATTTACTGAATTTTTATAATTATTTAATAGCACGATCTAATCTCGGCCGTCCAATCTTTTAAAACGAGATCGGACGGCCCCTGTACACCCAGTTCTTCAGCGAATTCAGATTCCCAGTCGAGTACTAAATCATCAATATCTCCTAATCTACAGAACGAAATCGAGTGATTCTTGCTTCTATGGATTCGAAATCGAATTTCGGTTCTATTGAGACCGGTTTCCCCAATTATAATGCACTATACGATGACGAATTCAATTCGAATGTTAGGGTTTATTTCGGTACAGAACACGATTCGAAGACAATTCCATCAAATTCTCCTAATCTAACACGTAATTGACTAAATTGAGACATGGGTTAGGTCGGTAACATGATAACTAATGACAATAACAGGGCAATTTGATCGGAAACTCACCGGAGTTGTGCGAATTGGGTGATTTCGAAATCGGAAATCTGGAAAAATATGAACTTTGAGCAGTTCGTGGTGCCAACTTCGAAGATCTATAACTAGCAGTACAAATTGAGTTAGGCTATGAGTAAGGGCTCATTCGAAAGAGAAACTTAGATCTACGTATTGATAGCAAGAACTCACTCTAACTCACAACACACACAAGAAAATCAAACCCGAAAGTTACGAGTTTACCTTCTCGTTTCTGGAAAAAATTCTGGGCAAACGCGACCAGATCGGGTCGGAACTTTAGACGCCTATATCTTCCATATGATTAAGAATTAGATTTGGTCATCAACATGAAAGTTGTAGAGGGATTAGCGCTCTTTAAAACGAGCTAAAGAACACGAAATTTGGATGAGAAACAAGAAGTTATGGTTAGTCGAAGTTACCTGATTCGAAAGGAAAAACTGGAATCTGCAGTTTCGGTTTTGCAAGGTGCCTACTTTGGATCGAATTTCCGGATGATGTATAATGAATTAGGGTATGTGTGAGTAATGGTTGGAAAGAGGATTCAAAGGAGAAGAGAAAGAAAAAGACGGCATTGAAAAATGTTGAGCGATGAGTGAGATACAGCCGTCCAAAGTTAGGGCAAAATCATGAATTCTGTTACCGAAATTCGAGGGATAAATTGGCTAAGTGTTGGCGACCCGTGACAGAGTGACACGTGGCATCTTTCAAATTTTTGACTCAAAACTTCAATCTAGCATAACTTTGGCTAGGATGATCCGTTTTTGACGTTCTTTTTATCGATCTTCATGGTTTTTCATAACCTATTTATTGGTATAGGTTTCATGGCCTGGTTTGACCATTCTCAAAAAGTCAACTCTAGCAAGGCTTAATAAGCCTTAAGGTTTCTAGAATTTTATATTGACTTTTATTTTCAAAACAATGTTCCAACACTTCCTAAAATCTTTATAATATATTTGGTGTGTTTAATAATTTTCCCAAGATTTATTGACTTATAAATCTTATTATTAAATTCATAATACTATATAATAATGTATAATAATCAGGGTTAAATAGGAGAAAACCCCTAAATAAATTTCACAACCCCTTATATTAATTTAATATTCATAATTCCATATAATAATTTAATATTCATAATTCCATATAATAATTTAATACTTAATAGTATTATTAAAGGTTTAATAAAAGAAATCCCCTAAATTAATTTAAATTAATTTAGGGGTATTTCAGCATATCCCCCTTAAAAGAAACTTCGCCTCGAAGTTTAAAAATCAACTAATAAGCACTCACACCGCTTCGGGTGTGCTGAGACAATAAAAGTTCCAATGAAGTTCCATACCAAACCAATCCTTTATTTCCATCCATTCCATAACAACATTCCACTCAAGATTACTCAAAATCAAACTGAATCAGGATATACCAAGATATAGCATGATGATAGCATGATGAAAATCAAAGTCACATACTGAGTCATAATGCAAAAACCAAGCACATACAAACACCTCATTCTGCTAATACTGTTCTCCCTTTGCTAACAATGCAACGAGGCATAATCCGGATGAGATAACGAAGGAGGAGTATGCCAGCATATCCCCCTTAAAAGAGCTATGGTACGCCCTCGTACCGCTACTAATGGCACATTCAAAGAATTCAACCCTTATTAACCAGCTTTGTTGAATTTTACTGCACCGTTGATTATATCTATGATCGTTTATATATCTGTATCTCTTGATTGTCATGTATTTGTATTTCCTTGGTGATTATAAAATTTTATCTTATGATTATTATCCATTCATTTAATGACTGATACGAATTATATGTCCATATATGATCATTTATCATATCAATTATATTACTAAGCTATACCTCGGGTGTAACGTACTTGAGTAGTTTAACATAATATTCCCGATCATTTAATAATCCTCAATAATCTTCCAAAATTATCTTCAAAGGTTTATTGGCCAACCATATGTTAAAACTCTATAAGATAAATATTTTGTGACTTTTCAAGTTTCAATTGTTTATGTGTTTACTTTATAAAATTTACTTATTATATATTTACATAATTTCACCCAAGGGAGAATCTAAGGAAGTTCTTATCAATTATAATGTAGCTCCAACATCTGATTTCTTTATCTTAAAATTTATTTTTCAAGATAGGGACTCTATATAAAATTTTAAGTCAAATGTACTAGTCTAATGAAAACTCACTCACTCTTGGTGATTATTTTTCTTAGGGTTTGTTCTATGTAGGTATTCTTCTGATTATTAAATCTTAGTACTCTCTTAGACAATGGTGGCTTTTGGGGAACATCACTCTTAGTGTGTCTTTTAAAATTTTATACATGTATAATGTTAAACATCCAAGTAAACATGAGGATTTTCAATCTTTAAGTAACTCTCAATTTTTTTTTTTAAGATGCTCAATACTCAAGTATTTAAGGATCAATGATACTTAGTTTAGTATTACTCTTCTCTTCACTCAATCTTTAAGTAACTTCTTTTATTGATTTTTTTTTTTAGATCCAACCAGGGGTAGATGTTGTATCTTGGAGTACCCAAACTTAATCCCCTTCCTCCATATATAGGTATTTTTCACCAAAGATTTAACTCAATAAGCCCTTTACATTTATGAGTTTTAATACCGGATCTTAAGATACAAATATTGATTTGTTCATTGTGGTTAGCAATGAAATATGCCTAGCTCAAGATTTCATGATGGTAACGTCTTACCACCACTTCCCCTCAAGTTCAACACAATCCATCACATGCGTAGAAGATTATTTACAGTTAGATGACAAGGCTTGTCTAGCCCCTAAACTTCTAGAAGTGGGTGTGCACCCCCACTACTTTCAGCCTAGGAGTTCGTCGCACCAGGCACTTCCCGTAGGGTGTTAGGTTTATGTGTTTTCTTTCTAAAGTTAACATAGAGTTTTAATGTGTTTTACAAGTTCAGATGTTGATCTTTTTTTTGATACGCTACTAGTTCTTGTTAGCTTAGTAATTTTCTAGACTTAAGATTTATCTTAATCATTATCTTTAGGTAACAAATTGATACCAAGTAGTTCATGAGATTTATTTTCAAACTTTAAGGGAGTTGAAGTACTTTCACATAATATCAATACTAATTTAGTTATGTAAAGTTCTATTTGTATACTGTTCTCAACCAAAAGTATTCTTTAAAATTCTAGGAATTTGTGTACTAGCTTTTAAAGGATTGCATTTTTAGCAATGTATTCTCCATGAGTATGCTTTTGAAAAATAGCTTAATATTTGCATATCTCAACCAAAATCTTATTGTACTTAATATTGGATGTTCCAAACTTATATATATATTTTTGTAGTTTATTGTTGGAACGGTATAACAACACATCACACTCAACAGACATTCACAAAAGAAAAGTATGTAAAGGAATCATTCACAATTCCAAAAAGGGTTAGGAGTCGTGCCTTACTGGAGTCCTCACTTCCCAATTCTACCCCAGTTCCCCAGTTTTAAGTGCACCTATAATCTAGGGATTTCACTCGGCTTGTTTTCTCGGGTTCAGAGCGTAACTACGCTCTGATACCACTTTCTGTAACACCCCTATTTAGCGTATTTAAAGCGGAAATAAAATACGAAGGCGTACAGACCATCGGGTTCCAAACACCCGGCACCAACCTCACCAATTACAACTTATAACTTACAAAAGCTACGGTCTGAACTCGAGAAAACTCACACATGAAATAAACAAATAATTACAACAACCTCCAAAAACCTAGCCATCCCATCTCTCTTCGTGGTTACCTGCATAATAATTCGTACCTGCAAGATGAAACCAAGCAGCCCACCCCGGGAGGGGTGAGTCAGTTCCCTGGAATGGAACTGGTACTATTCTCTAAAACAAAACTTTAATATAACTTGAGAATAAACAATAACTTGAAAACAGCACTTAAACAAAATAGCGAACAAAACACCCTTTTAAAACACCAAGTCAAACATAACATTTCAAAGGAGTCAAATAACAGAAGAGTAAAGTTAGTAAATAACACCACACCAAGAATTAGTAACAATCATTACTTATGTTAGATCCATTTCCAAGTTGGAGTAGAAAGACCCATGTAGTCACGAGGACTAGGAATGAATGAGAGAAAACCAAAACCAGCAACTCAAGAATGGAATGAAACCAACTGGGAGAGATGGCCCCCACCGCCAAGAACGTCCATTAAGGACAGGGGATATACAGCCCCTTACTGTTAACTACGTCCTCTCGGGACAAGGGATATACAGCCCTTTACTGTTTAATATCAATGCCCCTATGGGCGAGGGATATACAGCCCCCTACTGTTCACATTAAAGACGCGCGCACGTCGAAAGAAAGATTTCCAAGATTGACCTTTTCCAAAATCCCCTAGATCACCAACTACCCAGAGCAATACCAAAACACTCAGTCCTACAGAGTGCAGAAGCGTAAACCCTAAGCAGCCAATGTCTAACGGGAACCAAGTAGAAGAACCAATACCCAAGTGAGTTCCACATCCAAGGCTCAGTTAGTCACACAAGCTGAGTCGTCACACAACCATTTTTTTTTAGAAAATTCCTCTTAATGCCAGTTAGCGTTTTCCAAAACATTCCACAAGTCAATCAGCCAAAATAACGTAGTACGAGAAACGTACAAAACATTCCATAAAGTCCAAAACACGTCAAGCTGAGTACGAGAAATCGTACCTGGTCAATGTTGTAGCAGTTCTAGTATACTCGTGCAAACATTCAACAATTCTGAGGAACATTAAAGATAACTTACTATCAACAACCCGTATCCTAGGTAAAACTTAAATAAATTCCTCTCTCTTATTTCCAAACCTCAATTACCTTATAAGCCCTCGCTTAAATGTTATGTACAGCCTTTGACTTATTTTAGAAGGTTGTATAGCCCAAGGTTGTAAGACCAAGGAATGTATTTTACTAACACTTGTTAATTGTTCCACCCTTATCCACTTTACCCATACTTAACCATAATTCCTACATAAAAGACCTTATAACATAAGTGCATTATATGTTATTCAACCAATCTTAGAATTTCAATAACAATTCTTAAGCTCAATACTTTTATTCTTACTTTAGAATAAACATCGTCTCATGACCTATAATAGGTTTATCTTAGAATACTATACTATTAATTCACAATGTAATGATTATGTACTTTATCAATAATACCAAATAAACCATCATGATTAGGTTCCCCTTTAACTTAATTAAGATCTACATCGTGTATATTGGAATCATAGTGTTGTAGATACTTTTTATTATAACTTAATTGAGCCACTAAACTCAATTATCATATCCTTAGCTCAGAATGACTTCCTATTATAACCGTCTAATAATCTTGCCATAAGATGTTGAATTACCTCTCGTATTGAAATAACTATATTATTATTAACTTAGACTTATCGAACTCTTACATTTAGTATCCATAAGGTATATTATTTACTTAACCATATCTTTATAATAAGGTGTTTTAAGATAACCTTTTATGTATCCTTACTTACATTTAATTCCCTAACTGTTTTACTTTTACACACATTCTCTCTATAGACCATGTATAATCCTTTTATACTAAATTTTAATAAACTTATGTCTTAAATACATTTTATATCACTTACAAGACCAAAGGTTTCAAAGGAATAACTTAATAAATTAATTTCCTTTATTGTATTTTAGGATAAACATTATATCTCGACATAAGGTAAAATTTATCTAAGAGCTAAATTCTGATTCACAATTGAAATTGTTAATTATGTAATAAGATAATCTATTCTGAAAATTCTCATATCTTATATTCAAATAACCTATCATTATGTCCCATTACCGTAAAGTATATCCATATAATATCTTATGTAACTTAGTTTTATCTAACAAAAGGTTCAAAGGTTTTAAGTATCAAATTCCTATTTAAAAACCTTCCTGTAAATCTTTAACTATTATGTACATCACTTATTTATAAACTCACATCCTGAATATTGATAATGAATGTATTTTATATGGCTTAACTAATTCCAAGAAACTTAAGGATTATTATTTAGATTAATCTCCTAATCATAGTTTAATATAGTTTTATATCATAATCCTTTTAATGATTTTATCTTAAAATATTAAGTTATTACTCAATACTATAAATATTAAGAAATAATTAAATCTAGACTTATTTATCCTCTTCACATGAAGATGTAAAAGTAACTCATTTATTTTACTATTGTTTATATAATAAGAACATTTAAATGTAAAAGTATCTCATTTATTTTATTATTAATTATATAAATAGATCTATTTGTGTAACCCTTTATGTAGACTAATTACAAATATTCCTAAATTTCAACTTATTAATTTCTTAACCAAATTGCAGATTTACATTGTGGTCATTGACTAAATAAATACGTGTTTTAAATATGGTTTATATAAATCTTAGAAATTCAAAGATAACTAAAAACTCAACCTATAACCATAAATTAATACCACCTCATATAATATTCTTTTATTAGTATCATGTAGAGGTTTAGTTTAACTCATTAATTCCTTCATATTACATTTTCTATAAGGTATTTTATTCCTTTTATTTATTAATTTATCGTATATATATATATATATCCTTCCTATTATTTCTCACAAGGAATGTTATTTCCTTTATCTATTTTTATTATTTATATATATATATATATATACATATATTAAGATTTATCCAGAATATTCTTTAAGAAATTCCATTGTATTTAATTATATTTAATATCTTTTAGACCTATCCACAACTGATTTATGGTTTGTAAAATAAAGTATTTCCCTTAGTTTTAGTTAAACATATTAGCTTCCATATTATATAATAAATAAATGTAGTTTAGTTAAATTCCTTGATTTAATATAAGTTTCTATCTTATTTCTCTCATATAAATATATATATATATATGTAACAATTTTTACTTCACTTAAAGTTAATACCCAAAATATTTATAAACATACTGTATTAAATGTTAATTAGTCTTATTATATTTTCCCCAACCCATAAAGTTCATTAATCAACTATACTTTAATTTTTGATTACATTAAAAACCATATATTATAAGTTATTCTTATGAAAAACTCATAAACACAATTTTTAAAACCCTTTACCATTGCCCAAAAATTCCCAAATTTAATATACAGTAACTATAACATTTTAGACATATTATAAAATTTTTATTTCATAAAAATATCTTTTTAATCTAGCCAAATAATTCCAGAAAACCCGTAACTTGTAAAAATCATAACTTATTTTAAAAACTCCAAAACCATAATAATTTACATCAAAATAAACTAGATAAAATAAGGAATCTATGGTTAAAATTTCAAGTCAAAATACATTCGGGAAGATATTTAAATTAACCCAACAAGTTAAGACTATTTACTGAATTTTTATAATTATTTAATAGCACGATCTAATCTCGGCCGTCCAATCTTTTAAAACGAGATCGGACGGCCCCTGTACACCCAGTTCTTCAGCGAATTCAGATTCCCAGTCGAGTACTAAATCATCAATATCTCCTAATCTACAGAACGAAATCGAGTGATTCTTGCTTCTATGGATTCGAAATCGAATTTCGGTTCTATTGAGACCGGTTTCCCCAATTATAATGCACTATACGATGGATTACGAATTCAATTCGAATGTTAGGGTTTATTTCGGTACAGAACACGATTCGAAGACAATTCCATCAAATTCTCCTAATCTAACACGTAATTGACTAAATTGAGACATGGGTTAGGTCGGTAACATGATAACTAATGACAATAACAGGGCAATTTGATCGGAAACTCACCGGAGTTGTGCGAATTGGGTGATTTCGAAATCGGAAATCTGGAAAAATATGAACTTTGAGCAGTTCGTGGTGCCAACTTCGAAGATCTATAACTAGCAGTACAAATTGAGTTAGGCTATGAGTAAGGGCTCATTCGAAAGAGCAAACTTAGATCTACGTATTGATAGCAAGAACTCACTCTAACTCACAACACACAAGAAGAACAAACCCGAAAGTTACGAGTTTACCTTCTCGTTTCTGGAAAAATTCTGGGCAAAACGCGACCAGATCGGGGTCGGAACTTTAGACGCCTATATCTTCCATATGATTAAGAATTAGATTTGGTCATCAACATGAAAGTTGTAGAGGGATTAGCGCTCTTTAAAACGAGCTAAAGAACACGAAATTTGGATGAGAAACGAAGAAGTTATGGTTAGTCGAAGTTACCTGATTCGAAAGGAAAAACTGGAATCTGCAGTTTCGGTTTTGCAAGGTGCCTACTTTGGATCGAATTTCCGGATGATGTATAATGAATTAGGGTATGTGTGAGTAATGGTTGGAAAGAGGATTCAAAGGAGAAGAGAATGAAAAAGACGGCATTGAAAAATGTTGAGCGATGAGTGAGATACAGCCGTCCAAAGTTAGGGCAAAATCATGAATTCTGTTACCGAAATTCGAGGGATAAATTGGCTAAGTGTTGGCGACCCGTGACAGAGTGACACGTGGCATCTTTCAAATTTTTGACTCAAAACTTCAATCTAGCATAACTTTGGCTAGGATGATCCGTTTTTGACGTTCTTTTTATCGATCTTCATGGTTTTTCATAACCTATTTTTGGTATAGGTTTCATGGCCTGGTTTGACCATTCTCAAAAAGTCAACTCTAGCAAGGCTTAATAAGCCTTAAGGTTTCTAGAATTTTATATTGACTTTTATATTTCAAAACAATGTTCCAACACTTCCTAAAATCTTTATAATATATTTGGTGTGTTTAATAATTTTCCCAAGATTTATTGACTTATAAATCTTATTATTAAATTCATAATACTATATAATAATGTATAATAATCAGGGTTAAATAGGAGAAAACCCCTAAATAAATTTCACAACCCCTTAATTAATTTAATATTCATAATTCCATATAATAATTTAATATTCATAATTCCATATAATAATTTAATACTTAATAGTATTATTAAAGGTTTAATAAAAGAAATCCCCTAAATTAATTTAAATTAATTTAGGGGTATTTCAGCATATCCCCCTTAAAAGAAACTTCGCCTCGAAGTTTAAAAATCAACTAATAAGCACTCACACCGCTTCGGGTGTGCTGAGACAATAAAAGTTCCAATGAAGTTCCATACCAAACCAATCCTTTATTTCCATCCACTTCCATAACAACATTCCACTCAAGATTACTCAAAATCAAACTGAATCAGGATATACCATATAGCATGATGATATAGCATGATGAAAATCAAAAGTCACATACTGAGTCATAATGCAAAAACCAAGCACATACAAACACCTCTCATTCTGCTAATACTGTTCTCCCTTTGCTAACAATGCAACGAGGCATAATCCGGATGAGATAACGAAGGAGGAGTATGCCAGCATATCCCCCTTAAAAGAGCTATGGTACGCCCTCGTACCGCTACTAATGGCACATTCAAAGAATTCAACACCTTATTAACCAGCTTTGTTGAATTTTACTGCACCGTTGATTATATCTATGATCGTTATATATATCTGTATCTCTTGATTGTCATGTATTTGTATTTCCTTGGTGATTATAAAATTTTATCTTATGATTATTATCCATTCATTTAATGACTGATACGAATTATATGTCCATATATGATCATTTATCATATCAATTATATTACTAAGCTATACCTCGGGTGTAACGTACTTGAGTAGTTTAACATAATATTCCCGATCATTTAATAATCCTCAATAATCTTCCAAAATTATCTTCAAAGGTTTATTGGCCAACCATATGTTAAAACTCTATAAGATAAATATTTTCTGTGACTTTTCAAGTTTCAATTGTTTATGTGTTTACTTTATAAAATTTACTTATTATATATTTACATAATTTCACCCAAGGGAGAATCTAAGGAAGTTCTTATCAATTATAATGTAGCTCCAACATCTGATTTCTTTATCTTAAAATTTATTTTTCAAGATAGGGACTCTATATAAAATTTTAAGTCAAATGTACTAGTCTAATGAAAACTCACTCACTCTTGGTGATTATTTTTCTTAGGGTTTGTTCTATGTAGGTATTCTTCTGATTATTAAATCTTAGTACTCTCTTAGACAATGGTGGCTTTTGGTGAACATCACTCTTAGTGTGTCTTTTAAAATTTTATACATGTATAATGTTAAACATCCAAGTAAACATGAGGATTTTCAATCTTTAAGTAACTCTCAATTTTTTTTTTTAAGATGCTCAATACTCAAGTATTTAAGGATCAATGATACTTAGTTTAGTATTACTCTTCTCTTCACTCAATCTTTAAGTAACTTCTTTTATTGATTTTTTTTTTTTATCCAACCAGGGGTAGATGTTGTATCTTGGAGTACCCAAACTTAATCCCCTTCCTCCATATATAGGTATTTTTCACCAAAGATTTAACTCAATAAGCCTTTACATTTATGAGTTTTAATACCGGATCTTAAGATACAAATATTGATTTGTTCATTGTGGTTAGCAATGAAATATGCCTAGCTCAAGATTTCATGATGGTAACGTCTTACCACCACTTCCCCTCAAGTTCAACACAATCCATCACATGCGTAGAAGATTATTTACAGTTAGATGACAAGGCTTGTCTAGCCCCTAAACTTCTAGAAGTGGGTGTGCACCCCCACTACTTTCAGCCTAGGAGTTCGTCGCACAGGCACTTCCCGTAGGGTGTTAGGTTTATGTGTTTTCTTTCTAAAGTTAACATAGAGTTTTAATGTGTTTTACAAGTTCAGATGTTGATCTTTTTTTTTGATACGCTACTAGTTCTTGTTAGCTTAGTAATTTTCTAGACTTAAGATTTATCTTAATCATTATCTTTAGGTAACAAATTGATACCAAGTAGTTCATGAGATTTATTTTCAAACTTTAAGGGAGTTGAAGTACTTTCACATAATATCAATACTAATTTAGTTATGTAAAGTTCTATTTGTATACTGTTCTCAACCAAAAGTATTCTTTAAAATTCTAGGAATTTGTGTACTAGCTTTTAAAGGATTGCATTTTTAGCAATGTATTCTCCATGAGTATGCTTTTGAAAAATAGCTTAATATTTGCATATCTCAACCAAAATCTTATTGTACTTAATATTGGATGTTCCAAACTTATATATATATTTTTGTAGTTTATTGTTGGAACGGTATAACAACACATCACACTCAACAGACATTCACAAAAGAAAAGTATGTAAAGGAATCATTCACAATTCCAAAAAGGGTTAGGAGTCGTGCCTTACTGGAGTCCTCACTTCCCAATTCTACCCCTGTATGAGATGTTAGTAAGATGTAACAGGATATGAAATACTTGTACTGTGGATATGTATTGGTTAAGGTTAAGTATATATTAATTGTAAACACCCCTATTTAGCGTATTTAAAGTGGAAATAAAAATACGAAGGGCGTACAGACCATCGGGTTCCAAACACCCGGCACCAACCCTCACCAATTACAACTTATAACTTACAAAAGCTACGGTCTGAACTCGAGAAAACTCAACATGAAATAAACATAAATAAATTACAACAACCTCTCCAAAAATCCTAATACCATCCCAGTCACTCACACTCTTCGTGGTTACCTGCATAATAATTTGTACCTGCAAGATTAAACCAAGCAGCCCACCCCGGGAGGGGTGAGTCAGTTCCCTGGAATGGAACTGGTACTATTCTCTAAAACAAAACTTTAATATAACTTGAGAATAAACAATAACTTGAAAACAGCACTTAAACAAAATAGCGTAACAAAACACCCTTTTAAAACACCAAGTCAAACATAACATTTCAAAGGAGTCAAATAACAGAAGAGTAAAGTTAGTAAATAACACCACACCAAGAATTAGTAAACAATCATTACTTATGTTAGATCCATTTCCAAGTTGGAGTAGAAAGACCCATGTAGTCACGAGGACTAGGAATGAATGAGAGAAAACGAAAACCAGCAACTCAAGAATGGAATGAAACCAACTGGGAGAGATGGCCCCACCGCCAAGAACGTCCATTAAGGACAGGGGATATACAGCCCTTACTGTTAACTACGTCCTCTCGGGACAAGGGATATACAGCCCTTTACTGTTTAATATCAATGCCCCTATGGGCGAGGGATATACAGCCCCCTACTGTTCACATTAAAGACGCGCGCACGTCGAAAGAAAGATTTCCAAGATTGACCTTTTCCAAAAATCCCGCTAGATCACCAACTACCCAGAGCAATACCAAAACACTCAGTCCTACAGAGTGCAGAAGCGTAAACCCTAAGCAGCCAATGTCTAACGGGCAACCAAGTAGAAGAAACCAATACCCAAGTGAGTTCCACATCCAAGGCTCAGTTAGTCACACAAGCTGAGTTAGTCACAAACCATTTTTTTAGAAAATCCCTAAAGCTAGTTAGCGTTTTCCAAAACATTCCACAAGTCAATCAGCCAAAATAACGTAGTACGAGAAATCGTACAAAACATTCCATAAGTCCAAAACACATCAAGCTGAGTACGAGAAATCGTACCTGGTCAATGTTGTAGCAGTTCTAGTATACTCGTGCAAACATTCAACAATTCTCTGAGGAACATTAAAGATAACTTACTATCAACAACCCGTATCCTAGGTAAAACTTAAATAAATTCCTCTCTCTTATTTCCAAACCCCAATTACCTTATAAGCCCTCGCTTAAATGTTATGTACATCCTTTGACTTATTTTAGAAGGTTGTATAGCCCAAGGTTGTAAGACCAAGGAATGTATTTTACTAACACTTGTTAATTGTTCCACCCTTATCCACTTTACCCATACTTAACCATAATTCCTACATAAAAGACCTTTATAACATAAGTGCATTATATGTTATTCAACCAATCTTAGAATTTCAATAACAATTCTTAAGCTCAATACTTTTATTCTTACTTTAGAATAAACATCGTCTCATGACCTATAATAGGTTTATCTTAGAATACTATACTATTAATTCACAATGTAACGATTATGTACTTTATCAATAATACCAAATAAACCATCATGATTAGGATCCCCTTTAACTTAATTAAGATCTACATCGTGTATATTGGAATCATAGTGTTGTAGATACTTTTATTATAACTTAATTGAGCCACTAAACTCAATTATCATATCCTTAGCTCAGAATGACTTCCTATTATAACCGTCTAATAATCTTGCCATAAGATGTTGAATTACCTCTCGTATTGAAATAACTATATTATTATTAACTTAGACTTATCGAACTCTTACATTTAGTATCCATAAGGTATATTATTTACTTAACCATATCTTTATAATAAGGTGTTTTAAGATAACCTTTATGTATCCTTACTTACATTTAATTCCCTAACTGTTTTACTTTTACACACATTCTCTCTATAGACTATGTATAATCCTTTTATACTAAATTTTAATAAACTTATGTCTTAAATACATTTTATATCACTTACAAGACCAAAGGTTTCAAAGGAATAACTTAATAAATTAATTTCCTTTATTGTATTTTAGGATAAACATTATATCTCGACATAAGGTAAAATTTATCTAAGAGCTAAATTCTGATTCACAATTGAAATTGTTAATTATGTAATAAGATAATCTATTCTGAAAATTCTCATATCTTATATTCAAATAACCTATCATTATGTCCCATTACCGTAAAGTATATCCATATAATATCTTATGTAACTTAGTTTTATCTAACAAAAGGTTCAAAGGTTTTAAGTATCAAATTCCTATTTAAAACCTTCCTGTAAATCTTTAACTATTAGTACATCACTTATTTATAAACTCACATCCTGAATATTGATAATGAATGTATTTTATATGGCTTAACTAATTCCAAGAAACTTAAGGATTATTATTTAGATTAATCTCCTAATCATAGTTTAATATAGTTTTATATCATAATCCTTTTAATGATTTTATCTTAAAATATTAAGTTATTACTCAATACTATAAATATTAAGAAATAATTAAATCTAGACTTATTTATCCTCTTCACATGAAGATGTAAAAGTAACTCATTTATTTTACTATTGTTATATATAAGAACATTTAAATGTAAAAGTATCTCATTTATTTTATTATTAATTATATAAATAGATCTATTTGTGTAACCCTTTATGTAGACTAATTACAAATATTCCTAAATTTCAACTTATTAATTTCTTAACCAAATTGCAGATTTACATTGTGGTCATTGACTAAATAAATACGTGTGTTTAAATATGGTTTATATAAATCTTAGAAATTCAAAGATAACTAAAAACTCAACCTATAACCATAAATTAATACCACCTCATATAATATTCTTTTATTAGTATCATGTAGAGGTTTAGTTTAACTCATTAATTCCTTCATATTACATTTTCTATAAGGTATTTTATTCCTTTTATTTATTAATTTATCGTATATATATATATCCTTCCTATTATATTTCTCACAAGGAATGTTATTTCCTTTATCTATTTTTATTGTATTTATATATATAAATATATATATATATATATATATATATATATATATAATCTACATATATTAAGATTTATCCAGAATATTCTTTAAGAAATTCCATTGTATTTAATTATATTTAATATCTTTTAGACCTATCCACAACTGATTTATGGTTTGTAAAATAAAGTATTTCCCTTAGTTTTAGTTAAACATATTAGCTTCCATATTATATAATAAATAAAATGTAGTTTAGTTAAATTCCTTGATTTAATATAAGTTTCTATCTTATTTCTCTCATATAAATATATATAAATATATGTAACAATTTTTACTTCACTTAAAGTTAATACCCAAAATATTTATAAACATACTGTATTAAATGTTAATTAGTCTTATTATATTTTCCCCAACCCATAAAGTTCATTAATCAACTATACTTTAATTTTTGATTACATTAAAAACCATATATTATAAGTTATTCTTATGAAAAACTCATAACACAATTTTTAAAACCCTTTACCATTGCCCAAAAATTCCCAAATTTAATATACAGTAACTATAACATTTTAGACATATTAAAAATTTTATTTCATAAAAATATCTTTTTAATCTAGCCAAATAATTCCAGAAAACCCGTAACTTGTAAAAATCAAACTTATTTTTAAAAACTCCAAAACCATAATAATTTACATCAAAATAAACTATATAAAAAGGAATCTATGGTTAAAATTTCAAGTCAAAATACATTCGGGAAGATATTTAAATTAACCCAACAAGTTAAGACTATTTACTGAATTTTTTAATTATTTAATAGCACGATCTAATCTCGGCCGTCCAATCTTTTAAAACGAGATCGGACGGCCCCTGTACACCTAGTTCTTCAGCGAATTCAGATTCCCAGTCGAGTACTAAATCATCAATATCTCCTAATCTACAGAACGAAATCGAGTGATTCTTGCTTATATGGATTCGAAATCGAATTTCGGTTCTATTGAGACCGGTTTCCCCAATTATAATGCACTATACGATGGATTACGAATTCAATTCGAATGTTAGGGTTTATTTCGGTACAGAACACGATCGAAGACAATTCCATCAAATTCTCCTAATCTAACACGTAATTGACTAAATTGAGACATGGGTTAGGTCGGTAACATGATAACTAATGACAATAACAGGGCAATTTGATCGGAAACTCACCGGAGTTGTGCGAATTGGGTGATTTCGAAATCGGAAATCTGGAAAAATATGAACTTTGAGCAGTTCGTGGTGCCAACTTCGAAGATCTATAACTAGCAGTACAAATTGAGTTAGGCTATGAGTAAGGGCTCATTCGAAAGAGCAAACTTAGATCTACGTATTGATAGCAAGAACTCACTCTAACTCACAACACACAAGAAGAAATCAAACCCGAAAGTTACGAGTTTACCTTCTCGTTTCTGGAAAAATTCTGGGCAAAACGCGACCAGATCGGGGTCGGAACTTTAGACGCCTATATCTTCCATATGATTAAGAATTAGATTTGGTCATCAACATGAAAGTTGTAGAGGGATTATCGCTCTTTAAAACGAGCGTAAAGAACACGAAATTTGGATGAGAAACGAAGAAGTTATGGTTAGTCGAAGTTACCTGATTCGAAAGGAAAAACTGGAATCTGCAGTTTCGGTTTTGCAAGTGCCTACTTTGGATCGAATTTCCGGATGATGTATAATGAATTAGGGTATGTGTGAGTAATGTTTGGAAAGAGGATTCAAAGTAGAAGAGAATGAAAAAGACGGCATTGAAAAATGTTGAGCGATGAGTGAGATACAGCCGTCCAAAGTTAGGGCAAAATCATGAATTCTGTTACCGAAATTCGAGGGATAAATTGGCTAAGTGTTGGCGACCCGTGACAGAGTGACACGTGGCATTTTTCAAATTTTGACTCAAAACTTCAATCTAGCATAACTTTGGCTAGGATGATCCGTTTTGACGTTCTTTTTATCGATCTTCATGGTTTTTCATAACCTATTTATTGGTATAGGTTTCATGGCCTGGTTTGACCATTCTCAAAAAGTCAACTCTAGCAAGGCTTAATAAGCCTTAAGGTTTCTAGAATTTTATATTGACTTTTATATTTCAAAACAATGTTCCAACACTTCCTAAAATCTTTATAATATATTTGGTGTGTTTAATAATTTTCCCAAGATTTATTGACTTATAATCTTATTATTAAATTCATAATACTAATAATAATGTATAATAATCAGGGTTAAATAGGAGAAAACCCCTAAATAAATTTCACAACCCCTTATATTAATTAATATTCATAATTCCATATAATAATTTAATATTCATAATTCCATATAATAATTTAATACTTAATAGTATTATTAAAGGTTTAATAAAAGAAATCCCTAAATTAATTTAAATTAATTTAGGGGTATTTCATTAATGTTCGGTATATTCGGGTCCATCAGACCGTAGCTAAATCTTGGAGTATTTAGTATGCCTAGTTAGTCATGTGGGTGACTAACTGCGGTAACACCAACTGTTGTAAAATTCCGCTGTAATGTTGATATATGTGCATGGAGGTTTATGAGATAAGTATGGATTTATGAGTCGGGGTGTTACATTTCTTATCCAACATATGAGAGGGATGGATGAAAAGCGTGATATATTTGAGATTAGAGGAATTGAAAGATTTCCATAAGAGATGGCAAGGGAGTGAGATGTGCAAATCAAATGAGATAGCAAGGTAAGAATTTATAGGAGACAGAGGGAAACCAAAAAGATAGAGAATATAAACTATTTAATTAATCAAGGTAAATTAAACTGCTGAAATGAATTACAGAAAACCAAAGGTTTGGAATTATGAAAGTTTAAAAAGTAGTGTATTAAATAAAGTAGGAAATTCAAAAAGTTAGTATTAATTCATTAAATAGAGTTAGGAAACTCCATATAATAAATCCAATCAATTAAACGACTTATTAAATCTAGTATAATCAATAATAGCATTGATACTGTATTATTATTATTACTACATTATACTAAACAATAGTAACACTCTAGGAATACGAAAAGTTATAGTTGATTAAGTAAATAAAATCATAAAACACCAAAGGATGCAATCGACTTATTAAAACTAACTTTATTTATTGTGCGTAATAAACCAATAGTAGTATTTACATCGTATGATTATTGTTATAACTCCATTATAAATAAATATAAGGAATACACAAGGATGATTATTATGACATTAAAAATTACAACCTTCTTCTTCTTAAAACGGGTTATTTTATTAAAATTAATTATCTTTATTAAATACTATATAATATGCTCGTAAATAGTGTAATGTACTCATAAACCATATAATATTTACTTGCAAACTATATGATATACATATAAACTATATAATTATGTATTTTGAAATTTAGGAGTATTTCATTATTCCCCCCTTAAAATCAAGCTTCGTCCTCGAAGCTCGAACTCACACTACTAACCAATGTCCTAATAATCAACTAATCGTTTCTAGCTACCTTACGCTAAGGTGTTTAACATATCACTAACCATAATAAATTTGGGTATTGCAGCCTTCCCCTTAAAGAATATTACGTCCTCGTAATTAACCTCATAATTAACTTTTACCTGACTCAAAGAGATGAGGAATAATTCGATAAGGTTCTTCCCTGCAAGAAATCACGCCTAAGTTCACAACCACAAGACTATAATTCATTCAAATAAAATTCCTATCATTCTCAATAAGATACAATTCACTATGAAGTTTCAATCATCTAACATTCATTCGATATATCCTTCAATAAAAGGAATTACTGTAAATCATAAAATTCATAACATTATCACTTGAGTATCATCGGCTATCAACATGTCATAAATATCATCAACTTTGACTCATATATAAAATCATCACTTATGCCTTTGTGGCCACACATACATCTCAATCAATACTTCGACATCTCAAGCATAAAAAGAGAACATCAATCGTCAGCACACAAAATCTTCAACATAATTATATTCCTTTCTTCATAGTTTCCTTCTTTATTTTTAGTTAGTTTCCCTTCTCTAATTAAGTCTAGATTTTAGTTTTTCCCTTCTCTAATTAAGTCTAGATTTTAGTTAGTTTCCCTTCTCTAATTAAGTCTAGATTTTATTTCCTTATTCGATATCTCTTTTCTCCTATATATATGTACCCATTCTTTTCATATAGAAGCAAGTAATAAGAAAGACATTCTTTCTGTATCTCCACACTCCATCTTTCTCGATCTCTCTCCCTCTTTCTCGCTGTAGAATACAACTACCGATTCACAGCAATCCAACATGGTACCAGAGCAGGATTCTGTTCCTCTTCGTTTTTCTTCTGCGAATCCCTTCTAGGGTTTCCGTCCCGTCTGCGATAGCCATGGCCAACGAAGGAGGGGAGAACGAATTGACTCGTCTCCTCACTCAAATCCTGACGAATGTCGCGACGACCAGTGTTGGCGCAACCAAGGTTGATGCTTCTGATCCTTACTATATTCACCCGAGCGACTATCCTGGGATGATTATTGCCGGGAAATTTACTGGTAAAAATTTTTCACGATGGAAGAAGGCTGTCATCCTTTCCCTTACTGCCAAAAACAAGCTTGGATTTATAAATGGGAAGATTACGAAGCCTGATTCTGCATCCAGTAACTATGATCAATGGGAACGATGTAATAGTCTGGTTCAATCTTGGCTTGAACACGCTCTTGACGAGTCAATAGCTCAGAGTTTCCTCACTGCAAATTCCGCGCGCGATTTATGGAACGAGTTGCTGGCGAAGTATGAAACAAGCAATGGTGTTCAATTATATCAGATCAGACAAGCCATTAGTTCTCTAAAACAAGAGAACGACAGCGTTACTGAATACCATACCAAACTCAAGAAGCTATGGGATGAGATGGATATGATGTTTCCGACTCCCCCTTGCAACTGTGAGCAATCGAAGGAAAACCTAAAATACCACCAGAACCAGAGATTGGTGGAGTTTCTTATGGGGTTGAACTCATCCTATAAAACTATCCGTGGTAACATTCTGATGAAGAAGACTTTACCTTCTATCGAACAAGCTTACTCTCTTTTGCTGCAAGAAGAAAACCAAAATCAACCTACTGAAACAAAGAAAGAGAGTGAATCGATGAGCTTTGCTAACCAGAGTTACAGGCCTGCGCTAGAAAACAAGTGGCAAAATGAGAAGAAGAAGAATCTACATTGCAACTTCTGCAATAAAAGGGGGCACATTGAGGAAGATTACTTCTTTAAATCTGGAAAAATAATTCAGTGCACATATTGTGGTAAGAAAGGTCAAATGCTTCACAAAGAATGGTTTCCCAAAGGGAAATAAGACCGGGAGAAATAACAGAGGTATGGTGGCTCAGACCAGCTTTGAATATGAGGAAAAACAGTCAAGAGAAAACAATCAGTTAACCGCAGGTTTCACACCACAACAACTGCAACAACTCTCTGAGATATTCAATGGAAAAGGAAAAACTGCCATGTGCAGTTTTTCAGGTAAATCCTTATGTCTTAGTGCAGCTGTTCGTAGTAATAAGTCCAGGGATTTTTGGATTCTTGATTCAGGTGCCTCTGATCATATCTGTTGTGATAAATCAATCATGAATTCTATTATGAAAAATGCTAAGCTGAAGCAAGTAAAAATGCCAGATAATCATATTAAGGTTGTAGACTATATTGGACATGTCCAAATATGTCCTGACTTCAACTTACCTGATGTTCTTTGTGTTGAAGAATTCAGTTTCAATCTTTTATCAGTTCACAAACTGGCTGCACAGTTAAACAGTTTAATCTCCTTTGGAAGTGGGGGTTGTTTTGTGCAGGACCAATTGAAGACTGATTTCATTCAAATTGGAACAGTTAAAGAAGGACTGTACATTTTGGACATCCAGCAGTTCGAGCAATACTACAGCAAGAGAAGGAGTCTTGTGTGTAATTCAATTTCTGTCATCAACAAATGGCACGATAGGTTGGGCCATGTGCCATTAGAAAAATTAAGAAGCCTAGATGTGATAGATAGTATTAGACAGAAATGTAGATAAATTTTTCTGTGAAGCATGTAATAAATCAAAGGGACATAGGCTGCCTTTCAGTAGCAGCAGCATAAAAACTACATGTATTTTTGAGATGGTTCACGTAGACACATGGGGCCCCTTTCATGTAAAGACCCACGATGGTTTTTCATATTTTGTTACTATTGTTGAAGATTTCAGCCGCGCTACATGGGTCTATATGATAAAAAATAAAAGTGATGCTTTTCAAGTGATTAAACAATTCGTCCAGTATGTAGAAACTCAGTTTTCTGCAAAAATAAAAGTGATCAGGTCTGATAATGCAAGGGAACTTGGCACCAGCTTAGAAGGAAAAGAATTTTATCAGGGGCGTGGTATTAAACATGAAACGACCTGTCCTAACACGCCCCAGCAAAATGGAATAGCTGAAAGAAAGCATAGATATCTTCTTGAGACAGCAAGGGCTCTATATTTCAAATCCAATGTTCCTCTTGAGTTTTGGGGAGAGTGCATACTCCACGCTGTCTATCTCATTAACAGACTTCCCAGTAAACCAATTAACATGCAAACACCATATGAAATTTTGTTCAATAAGAAACCAGAATATACACACTTAAGGGTGTTCGGTTGCCTGTGTTTCGCAACTATCACCTCCAGAATTGGGAATAAATTCAATCCAAGATCAACAGCTTGTATCTACCTGGGTCAGTCCATGCATCAGAAGGGATATAAATTGCTAAACCTAGAAACCAGAGATATCTTTGTCAATCGAGATGTAGTTTTCTATGAAAATTTGTTTCCTTTCAAACAAATACCAAACCATCTTAATCTTGACTTGAAGAAATACCTTTTACCCTCTGAAATAGAGAGACTGGTCGTCCCTTTACCAGACCAAACCACCCAATCTGTCGAAAATCATCATCCTATTTTTGAAGATTGGGTCCCTGATGTGGTCCAATATAACAACAATCAAGATACACCCACTACAGAGGGGGGCATCGAAGTAGAGGGGGCTCACAATCAATCAGATACCAGTGATGATCAATCTCAAGCTGAACAACAAGCAAATCAGCCACCTGTTTCCAGAAGGTCTGAGCGCATCAGGCATGTTCCCGCACATCTCCAAGATTACCTTCTGGGGAACGTCACAATAAACACGCTCACAGACGTTATTCCGTCTAGATGTATGAGCATTCAGTCCCAATTAGAGCAAGACATAACCGAGCCAGAGTCATATGAAGAAGCAGTATCCAAAGGAGAATGGGTTTCTGCCATGAATGATGAATTACATGCGTTAGAAGCTAACCAAACTTGGGAGCTGGTGGAACCGTGTAAAACTAAGAAACCCATTGGTAGTCGTTGGGTATACAAGGTCAAGCTTACATCTGATGGAGGAATTGAGCGCTATAAAGCAAGGGTTGTCGCCAAGGGATACACCCAGAAAGAAGGTATAGACTACCAAGAAACGTATTCACCAGTGGCTAAGATGACAACAGTCCGTTCCTTCCTAGCTGTCGCAGTCAAGAGAGGATGGAAAATTCACCAATTCGACGTTAACAACGCATTTCTAAATGGTGATTTAGATGAGGAGGTATACATGCTCCCTCCAAGGGGATACCTGAAAGAAGGGGACAAACGAGTCTGCAAGTTGAAGAAATCAATATACGGACTAAAACAGTCCTCGAGACAGTGGAATTCAAAGCTTACCAGTTTCCTTGAAATCCTTGGTTATACTCAATCCCTCAACGATTATTCTCTCTTCACTAAAAAGGAGCAAGGCCAGTCCACATACATCCTAGTTTATGTCGACGATATTCTTGCCACGGGGAACAGCAGTGTAGAAATAAACAAAGTCAAGAAAGAGCTCAACACTGTTTTCAAAATCAAGGATCTTGGTTTAATCCGATACTTTCTGGGAATGGAGTTTTTAAACACCCCAGAGGGAGTGGTTGTCACTCAAAGGAAATTCATCCAGGAAACATTGAACAAGTTCTGCCACTCTGAGTGCAAACCCACTGTCGCTCCTATGGAATACAATTTGAAGTTTGAAGACAACTGCAAACCTCTTGCTGATCCCACTGTATATAGGCAAATTGTTGGAAAATTAAACTATTTGACAAACACGAGACCGGATTTATGTTTTACAGTTCAGTTCTTAAGCCAATTTTCCAGCAGCCCAACAGAAGCTCATCTCAGTGCTGCTCATCATGCCCTTAGATATGTCAAGGGAACTATTGGCTTCGGACTCTTGATGAATAACAGCAGCCTCATCGATATGATCGCCTATTGCGATGCTGATTGGGCTACTTGTTCATCCACCAGAAAATCCGTTAGTGGATTCTTTATTACTTTGGGAGCCTCTCCTATCTCCTGGAAATCAAAGAAACAAAGCACCGTTGCTTTATCCACTGCCGAAGCTGAATATAGGTCGATGAGAAGACTCACAACAGAACTAGCATGGTTAACCAGACTGTTATCTGAACTGGAAGTGCCTACCGTTGTGCCTGTCCCCGTCAAATGCGATAATCAGGCAGCGGTATACATAGCCAAAAACCCTGTGTTCCATGAGAGGACTAAGCACATTGATCTAGACTGTCATTATGTACGTGAGAAGCTGAAACAAGGACTTATTTCAGTGGAGTTTATACCTGGCCGTCTACAGCTCGCGGATCCTTTCACCAAAGTCATTACAGGGAAACAATACCATTCTGTTCTTCCTCAGTTGGGGTTACATGATTATACTGGAATTTTGTAATCTAATCCAATCTCTATGGTCTCGACCCTAGAGCTTGAGAGGGGGTATTAGAATTATATTCCTTTCTTCATAGTTTCCTTCTTTATTTTTAGTTAGTTTCCCTTCTCTAATTAAGTCTAGATTTTAGTTAGTTTCCCTTCTCTAATTAAGTCTAGATTTTATTTCCTTATTCGATATCTCTTGTCTCCTATATATATGTACCCATTCTTTTCATATAGAAGCAAGTAATAAGAAAGACATTCTTTTTGTATCTCCACACTCCATCTTTCTCGATCTGCTCTCTCCCTCTTTCTCGCTATAGAATACAACTACCGATTCACAGCAATCCAACAGCATTAAAAACAACAAAAGCATCACAAAAGAAAATATATCCTCCAGAAGACGGCTTTACCATTTTTTCCATTTTTATATCTTTATTAACCTATTTTCTAGTCGGTTTTGCTCTGATACCACTTTGTAACACCTCATATGGGCGAATGTCCAACAACCTAGCTCCCAAGCCATCCGGGCTTGAAAACTAACCATTTTAGGCCCTTAATCCTCACTTGGGCTTAAAAGTGGAAGGTCTTGTTGTTGTAGTCAGTTCATATGTATCCTTATAAACCACTCACATTACAACTCATATCCCGATGTGGGATGGGGGCATTACACGGGCGTAGAGAAAGGGAGCACAACAGAGAAGGAAATTTGTTTTCAGTCTAGATGAAGAAGAGAGGTATTCAAACATAGGGGATGGGCAGATAAAATGGAACATCAAATGAGCGTATATAATGGAGGCCGGAGGGTAACTGAAGAGCGAGGAATATAAACTGTTTAATCAATACACAAATAATTGTTCAGTCAATAAAGAAAATTAAACTTTTTAATGAATAGGAAATCAGAAGTTAGGAAATGTGGAAAGGTAAAGGTGATTTATAATTGAAGTTGGAAATATGGAAAGTTTAAATTGATTAACTAAATAAAATCAGAAAATACCAAAAGGTGTAACCGACATATAGTCAAACTAACTTATTTAGTGTATGTAATTAAATCAAAACTATCATTATTATAATAATATATAAACAAATAAATACACTAAAACAATACGAAATACACATGGATCATATTATTACATCGAAAATCATAACCGACGTATTTTGAATCGGGTTATTTATTAAAACGGATCATTTTTATTAAATATTATATAACATGCTCGTATTTATAGTATAATCTTCATAAACTACTTATTATACTTGCGAACTAATATACTACTAAACTATATAATAGATGTATTTTGAATCAACAGTATTATTTGAATCGTATCATTATTATTATAACTCCATTTTTAATAAAGAAATATGCCAACTTAGCTAGAGAAATACAAGGATCATTAATACGAAGATAAAAATCATAACTACCATAGTTTTAAAATAGATTATTTTATTGAACGTATTATCTTATTAAGTACTGTGGAATATGCTCGCAAACTATATAATATACTCATAACTAAAAAATAAATGTATTTTAAAATTTATGGGTATTTCAGTACGAGATCTTGCAAAAGGTGACAGAGACTAGACCTAGAAAAGTACAAAATCAGAGGCTAAGGATAGAAGTAATAATTGTATTTGTTGTGCCTCTCCTAACCAATCTGGGTCGGGTAATGGAAATGAAACAGATAAGTAAAGCCCCAAGTCACCAAATCTGGTATACACACGAAAGAAAAAAGCAGATTCCCAAGTTTCCAACCTTGGTCGTGGGTTGCTGCTGGTGGAAGATAAGGCCTAGCAAGATTCTAATTTTTTAAGCTAGTGTATGGAAGAAAGAAGAGTGAAAATATTGTTAGATCGGGCCTCAGTAATGACATGGCAAATTTAGGGTTAAGTAATATGTTTTCAATGGAAAGCGAGGAGAATAGAATTTGAGTCTTGCTGACTCGGGGCAAAGCCATTTTAGCAAATTCCTTAATAGTGAGGTTGCTGAATGCATTGCGGTTGTAAGGCCATTATCAATCAGAATTGTGGATGTTGAAGGTCTTTCCAATAATTACAAAAGGATTCTGCAGAAAACTATAAGGGAGGAGCTACTCAGCGATATTGCTGATTAAGCAATTTGCAGTTAGAGAGTTTCAGAAAATTGGGGGTTGGGGTTACGGTAAAGGAAATTAATCAAAGAAGGATAAGATATTTGAAAATTCAATGATGGGTCCAATCAAAATTAGGTTAGCGCCAGAGTGGGAGGTAAAATGCAAGCAAATTGGGGGGAGGGGGCAGTAGACAAGCTGGATTGAGATTAGGAAGATTGGTTATATCTTGGGATGAACAAGAGATTTAGGTGAAGGATCATAAAAAGTGTGGAATTTATGGCTAAAGGAGAAAGAAAGTGAAGAAATTATGTTTCTCTTATGCTGTTGATACCTCCTCACGAATGAAAAATGAAATGGTATATACAGAGATGATGTCATCCCAATATTTGATAGGAAGAATATCAAAACTGTATGTTTGGAATTTAGCGACTCAAATGAATAGGAAGGGATTTGGTCAAAATGCGTGATGTGCTCCGATGCGATTAGTGAAATACCCCAAATAATTAGCAGTCTAAATGGGTGAAGTTTAAATTAAATCATGTGCGAACAATTAAGTTTGGTATATACATGTCCGGAAACATGACAACGTTACGTATTTATACGGTCACATACTTATATATGTACGTTATGAAAATACATATACGTAACGTTACAATTTTATAACGTCGTAGATAATAAATAATAACGTCGCATAGTTACATATAACTAAAACGCGACAAAAATAAAAGGGGGCGTATATATATAGACATGTACGTATAAATAACTAACAACGTAACAAAACGAGGTAGCCGCGTATAAAATTAATAACGCGACGTATATTATATGGTCTTACATATATAAATAAGCATGTATAACTTATACAAAAAAAGAAGAAAAAAAAGAGCAAATACGCTCCCGTCGAGGTTTGAACCCCGTACCTCTCGTACCCGCCTTGAACGCCTTAACCAATTCAGTAACTAGCACTAGCGTATTAAAGCTAGTAATGAAACTATTCAGTAACTACAACAAAAAAAAAAGAGAACATACTGCATTCTGTTCGTGCGCACACCTTGAAGAAATTGCCACCATCGACAATAGTAACCGGGAGGTTATTATCAGTGCACCAGGAATTTCTTTTGCTCCCCATTACCGACATGTGCACAACACATTGTTCCTTCATTTTGATCTCGACGTGGGTATCCCTTTTCTCTTCTTTTGAGCAGCGTACAACCATCTTGTCGGGTGAGTGCCTAGTGCCTACCGATTTCAAACTCCCAACGAACAAGGAATATACAGCTGCGTTCTGTTCATCAGTCTCTCTCGGTAGTTTTGCAACCCAAACTAGCAAACAAAGAGCATACATATCCAGATTTAATCCCAGTATACTGCTACCCGAACTAATGAACAAGGAAGAATGGAAAATACAGCTCCACATCTCCTTATTCTCTTCACATACGGTAAGTCTGCAACCTGCCTAGCGAACAGAGAACGTACAGCTGCCCTCTCTTCATTCTTCTTTGTTGGCGGTAATTTTGCAACCAAACTGGAGAACAGAAACATACTGCTCTGCCCATCCTTCTACCCTGTACTTCTCGACACTCTCTTCTATTTTAATGACCAGAACACATACATGCTCTGTAGCCTCAGTTCCTTCTTCCTTGCGTATGCTAGCCAACAAGGAATATACTCTGCTCCATTACCCTCTTGTTCTTGTCGGTGGGCTACCTTCACCGCTCATCCACCTCACTCACTCTGCCGGTTATTGGCAAACTTCCCTTGTGGCAGTACTCCTTTCCATTCTCTTCAGGGATGAAACCAAGGAACGATGCGCTGCAAGACTGGATCTCCTCTTGTGCCTAACGGTTGAACAAGGAACATAGACACCAGATTCGAACGTGGGCAAAACACTCAGGTAGGCGCTCCTACTCTCTTCATGTGACTGCGCTGGATCTGTTATGAAGAAAAAAAAATTCATCGCTGGACTGCTGTAATCACGCACACCAGATTGAGGAGCAGCTGAACGGCTCACTTCAGTGCCGGTAATGTATACGAGCTATCTTATCCTCCCTATATCTGAGATAACAATACAAGTTCTATTCTTCTGTTAAACGAGTAAAATGAACAAAGAGCAGATGGTCCCCGCTATCGATAATAATAATAGAAGCTTAGTTTTCTGTCAAACTAGTGAAGCGAAGGTTAAGGATATGAGCAGTAGTGTTACTTTGTTGTTTAATATTTCAGGATTAGGCTATTTAATTACCCTATAAAAGACACGGTAAGCATTATACGTAGTGAAGATGTTCTCCTTTCTTCCTGGTTGAAGAATATTATCTACCAGATAGACTATGAGTGAGGTGAACAAATGTGAAGTAGTGGACAGTTTTTACGCGAGATGAACAGAGGTGGTATAAAATCTATTGGGAAGTAGCAATTACGCTACACATCTCGTATATAATATGTATACATATATGAATGTTATGATGTATATAGGTTAGTTAATTAACCGTATGTTTTGATATTAGGTGATTTAAAGTGTTAATTTAGAAAACTACTATTAATTAGAGTGATTGAAATATCGATTAGTTGAATACTAGTGTAATGAAAAGTAAAAATAGGGGACAGTCATTGACTTAATAAGGTAAGTTCTAAAATACAGATTGTTAACAGTAATATTACCGATTAATGATTTAGAAGATGAAATCAGATTCACGTTAATAAAGTCATAATTGATAAAAGGAACTGTAAATTCTTTCAGTAAATTAGTACCCTTGATAACCAAGAGTTTTGTATTAATTTAGTGTTAGGGTTAAAGACTAAAGGATAAATTATGTATAAACCGTGATTTGTTTTGATGGAGTGGAGACATTATAATGTCACTATAAAAATGTATGTTTGGTGCTATTTTTAAGACCACACATTTAGGCCATGTCAATTAATTATTTTGTGTTCTAAATTTTCATTAATAAATTTATGGATTGAGTTACGAGGATATATATGAATTCTTGTGGAAAAACTATCATGCTAGTCTACTTGGGAACATCTTAGAAAAAAATAAAATAAAATAAAATAAAAATAAATAAATATAGACATAGTTGTAGGCTTGTTTTATGGCTTGAACGGATTTTTCTTTTAAAACGGTATGGGGTATATATATATTTAAATATATATATATATATATGTACTTTATGTAAATAAATAGATCAAAAAGGGGGCAAAGTGTGACAAAAAGAAATATAAGGTATAAATGGTAACAACGACTGAAAGGGATAGCCCTCTGGATTTTTATAAGTACAAAATATGAATTTTGTAAAATGGAAGAAGTAAATTGTTAAACTAGGAAACCATGGGGTAGCTTCGTAAATACTATCAGAACTGGTCAATGAATAATTATGTGGCCAACCTTGACCACATATGAAGGTTGACCAAAATAAAATGATAAGGATAATTATTTAAGTATTTAAATTGATATTAAGTCAAAAAGAATAACAAAAATTATTATTACGGGAGTATAGGTAATTATTGAAAAGTTTGGGCATAAATGGAGATTTTAATATTTGAAGGGATTAGCATATAATCCTAGAAAGGTTTTGGAAATTTAAGTGATAATATAAATTAACTCGGGGTATAATATAAGGGTTTAAATAATTAAAGTATAGGGTATAAAATAAAAGGGGGCTACGGGGTAATTATGAGGAAAATATGGGAGAATGGTCAATTTGGATAAACTTGTTGCTTGTTAGTGCTCGTAATACTCTAAGGCATTAGCTAGAGAAAAGGACTTAGTTAATGTATGAACTGACAATGTAAATGTCCGAGGAGTTGGTAAAGTCTGAGGTAAATGCTTGGAAGGTTTCTAAGGGACTAATATAAGTCGAACACCCAAAAATTTACCCAAGGAAATACACCCAAAAAAATGGGATAAACTAGGAAAAAGTCCCTACGGTCGTCACATGCAACCATAAACTGACAAGTTGTTTTAATTAACTTTAGGACTGTAACGAACGCCAACCGGGGTCCTGTGGTGAGACAACTCTTGCTTCTAAACCAGGTATGGACATGTGTGGTTCGTATATTGCCGTGTTACACGGCTTGTGTGCTGTGTGCCTTGTTTGTCTATGACCACAAGACTAATGCATGAAAACGGATGTTTGTTTTACCGTGCTTATTTGTCTGTTGTGAGCTTATGTAAAGCATGTGAATGGATTGCTTATTTTCCTTGCTTACCCGCTTGCTATTATTGTGCATATTGCTTGCGCGCACACAGTAGTGTAGTCCCTTCTCGTTGATGAAACCTTGAGATGAAACACAACGAACTTCGTAAACAAAACAAAGGAACTACATAAAGGGAAAACTCCTCTTAACTATAGAGGACCTCTAAAGGCACTCACTATGGTGTCGAACTATCAATGATAATGATAAGCCATTACCCGTTGAAAAGGAATAGGGAGACGGACCCTTTGTATCTGGGGTAGAGACCAATATTGAAAAGGAACAGGGAGACGGACCCTTTGTATTCGGGGTAGAGACCATTAATATAAAAAGGAATAGGGAGACGGACCCTTTGTATCCGGGTAGAGACCAATAATATTAAAAGGAATAGGGAGACGAACCCTTTGTATCCGGGGTAGAGACCAGAACATTAAAAGGCATAGGGAGACGGACCCTTTGTATCCGGGGCAGAGGCTAGTAACATTGAAAAGGAATAGGGAGACGGACCCTTTGTATCCGGAGCAGAGGCTAGTAACATTGAAAAGGAATAGGGAGACGGACCCTTGGTATCCGGGGCAGTGGCTAGTAACATTTAGAAACAACAGAGAGAGAGAACTATCTGGGAATGGAGGATTGGCTATGGACAAGACGTTCTCCAAATTGTGGTGATAAGAGAACTCACAAATAATCATTTAAGAACCAAGGAAAGATTGGCACCTACAGAGTATGGTCACGGGATCTAAACTATTTTCCCAGACCTGGTGCAAGAGAAAATAAAGAAAATACCCGTTATGAGAACAAAGAAAAGAAATGAAACCACATAACGTTCGAATGATCCTATAGTGAGGGTCATGGGTATAACTTACCTGTGCACACGCTTTATTATCTACGTGATTGTTGTTGCTATACTAGCAGCTTGTTGTGCTTGGTTGCGTGTTTGATGTTGCTATGATGCTAGTATGTTATGCTTGGTCGTTGTTGCTTATGGATGCTACCTTTAAGTGTGTATGAAACCATAATGTATTGTTGTGTGCTTTACTGCTTTATCATAGCATGTAAATTGACTTAATAATATTCAACCAAGTAGTCGTGTAGCCCGGCAACATACGGGCTTCACACGTTCATACTCAGCGTAGTTTGCTGAGTCCTTTACACACAATTTTACAGGTATTGAACCGGGCGATAACGGAGCGTAGGCGGGATGGCTACCATGGGGGTAGTCATCAGGGAATAATTCTTGAGTTGTAGTAGTATGCTTGATGTATGGGTTGTTACTACATCCGGGATGAATTTTGAGTTTATGCTTTGGTAATATTGTTGTAGACACTCGGTATTCGGAATGGTATCTTGTATTGTATATGAGTTTTGGTTGAGGGTTGTTTCCAGTCATACAGACCGTAACTTGGTGTTGGTAGTATGGTTGTGTCAACCACGTGGGTGGTCGGCGTCTGTGACACCCGGATGGAGTTTATACCGCTGCGTAGTTAACCGTGATGTTGTTTAGGCGTGACGTTGTATTACTGGATGTTTTATTCGGGGGTGTTACAATTAGGCTCCAGAAGCAGTGTGTGATGCGTGAGGCGTCGATGCGAGCGCATCTCGTTTGTGATGCGATGCTGCGATGCTTACTAAATAATCACATCTAAATTTTTGTAGACAACATTTATATATATGATGAAGTAATATTTTGGCACCATGGAAAAAAAACCTTCAAACACAAGTCTAAAGTAATTAAGTGTCAAAGTATTCAATCCAAACAACATAAGAGAACAAAAACATCCAAACATAAGTCTGAAGTAATCAGTCCACACAAGATAATAATAACTTAAAGATAACTAACTTCATATGAGACTACATATAGATATCACCGCATGAATTTGTTGGATGTCATCAACGCATGATCAACTGAATCATTTTCATTGTTAGGAGAACCAGTATCCTCTTCATATTCTTCCTTCTTCTCATAACTCAAGTTCATCCTAGTAGAAGTAGATGCAAAAGCAACATTTTTTTCCTCTAGAACTTGAAGGATTTTCTCTTACCTTATTAATGATGTAGTTTTTTAGATTGATCATTCACCCCTATGAGTCTCATAATCATCGCATATCATCAATTGTACAGATGCAAGACATCAAGCATACCACAAAGCTCATTCAAGCTTTAAGGCCATTATGATGTCGTTGTGTTTTATATTGATCTCAACTAACAATAAGTTCATAAGGTCAAACTAGATTGATATATGTGCATCTAGGAACAAACAGCAATAAAAAAAAATGAAGATCAAACGAAGAAGTTATGGCAAAAACAAGTTTACGCAAACTCAGGGCGCATCAGGGTCGCGTCGGGCGCATCATGGCCGCATCCTGACAAAAAACCTCGCTACCATGGATGCGAAAGGGTGTCACATGGCATCGTATTCGCATCAAGCGCGCATTATGCATGCATTTTAAACAAAAAGAAATGAAGAATATGTTGGAGAGATCACGCGGCTGGAGTAAGGCGATGGATATTAGAAAAAGTATACTAAAAGACAGATGCAAGGTGCATATTGATGGGGAAGTGAGAAGATAATTAATGTAGGTGCTAAGGATATTTTGTAGATTTTGGGTTTTGTGAAAAAGCCAATACTTTGGCCAGATGAAGGATGCTCAAATTTTGAAGCTTAAAGTGTGATTACATACTGTTATTTAGGTAGTTTAGTTTTGGATGTCGTTGTAAGCCTGTAAGGTGATTTTATCTTTTGGTTGTATATATTAGGTAGACCTGGCAATTTTGGCCCAACCCGAACCCAACCCTTACTTTTACGGGTTAGGGTCTTGATTATTGACCCATTTATTTTTTGGGTTGGGTTAGGGTAATAAGCTAATTTGGTGGGTGGGGTTAGGGTAGAGATGTAACCCATGATCCAACCCGAAACCTGAAAATATATTTGTTAATAATAAAAATAAGTATATTAATTTACATATATGAATCATTTTCATATTAAACTATACCTTAGCCTTAAGCACAAGTACTGTTGGACTATCCAACCTTTATAATATCACACAAACTTAACTAAGCAAATTACCCAACCAGCTGCATATCAAACAAAGGGGCCAACCAGACCTTAACATAATGTGGAAAACCCTAATGCTCGTCTTGCAGGCTCACACCCATCTTTTTTCTCTACGTCATTGTTCACCCAATGTTTGTTTTTCTTATTCTCACTGTCATTACGTTCTTGAGAATATATATATATATATATATAGTTTAGATTATCTAGATTGGTGAACAAAAGTAGTTAATATATATTTTTGTAAAATCTTGATTATAGATCTCTCAGTGAATTCTGAAGCAATAATATGCAAATAGCGCGCTGCATAAAAATTCCTCAACTGTTAGAAACAATTAAGTGATTGTGATTGTACTTTTCTTAGGCATGAACACTCAATTTAAATGGGTGTAATTATTTTAAAACTATCAGTCATAGTTTAAGCCTTTGAGCACTTGTTTATAAATTATTTCTAATGTTAAAAGATTTGTCTTCAGTATATTTCTCTAACGCATAATGCAACTTTTCCTTTTCATCCCTTTTTTATTGGGGGCACTAAGATCATGTGTATGTCTAGAATAATTCATCCCCAACAGAGGTAGAGCTCTAGACTCAGATTGATAAAAATAAACTTATGAAAAAAAGTACAAGTTATTCTATTGGTGCAGTACTTTATATTCTTCACATAACATGGAATTTGTTTAAAGTTGAGTCGATCAAGAAAATATTACATCTTTTCCTTTTGTTCCATCCTATTAGTGCGCCAGCTAACACTAGATGTTTTTGGACTTTTTAAATTTCTACAATTAATCCATCTAAATTATTGTATGCTAAAAAATGGGTTGGGGGGTGGGTTATTGGGTTGAAGGATTTTAAACGGGTGGGTTAGGGTTATGATTTTCTGACCCATCCATTTTGGTTTGGGTTGGGTTAATGATATTTTAAATGGGTTGGGTTAAGGTTGATATCAACCCGACCCAACGATCCCAGATTGTCAGGTCTTATTAGGTAAGTCAATGAAATCTACTCCCTCCGTTCAACAATATCTGTCATTTTAAAAACTTGCACACTTATTTATAAAAGTAAAAAAATGACACATATATCCCTACTTTTATTTTTCTATCTAGATAATAATTACTTTTATGTTGACTAGAAAAGTGGAAAAAAAATGTGTCAAAAACTAGAATAACATATATTTAAACAAGAATCACTTTCTAAAACGACAGATATTAATTAACGGAGTATTATATTGTAATCTTTGGGTTGTTTAGCCACAATCTATCAAAAAAAGCTGGCGTGGTAGAAACAATCTGATTTTCAGAGGTGGATGCAGAGTGGATTTACAGGATGACTTAAAGGTTCTAGTAACAGGATTGTAATCAAGCCCCATAGGTTGTCTATGGGGGGTTTAAAAGACCAGACGGTAGATTGTGCAGGAAGTTCATTCCCACTATTTATGGCTGTCTAGGTGGCAGTCTAGTCAGTTTGCTGACTGGACTGCTTAGGTGGCATATTAAATGGGGGAACATTTGTATTAACTTTAAATAGTCATAACTTTTAAAATATAAGTCCAAAATAAAAAAATTTACACCATTTTCATCTAAATTCAAGCTCTTAAAACAAGACCAATCATTGATATATTGACAAGTTTAAAATTTATGTTAGTTATATGTACATATCAACTATATCAACGACACTTATGATTCACCACGTACAGATTAAAATACACCATATAACATTAATAATACACCACAAAATAATAATGATTCAATATTTGTTCCGAAGTTTTTTTTGTTCCGAAGTTTGTTATCTAATTCACCACTTATTAGTTAATGAATCATAATACCAATTTCAATGAATCATAATATCAAATGTAATTAATCATAACATCATTTTAGTGTATCATCAGTAACATATAAAAATAAAAATTTTAAATAATAATACAATACAAAACAATATTTGGTACGTAAGAAAAATACATGATTCGCCATATAAGGTTTAAAATACATACAATACAATAATATGCACTAAAGCCAATAATGTTTTTTTATCGGTCCGGAGTTTGTCATTTAATTCACCACTTATTAGTTAATGAATCATAATATCAATTTAATGAACATAATATTCAAAATTAATGAATCATAATATCAAAATTAATGAATCATCAATCACATATAAAAAGAAAAAATTTAAACAATAATAGAACACAAAAAAATATTTGGTACGTAAGAAAAATACATGATTCACCATATAAGGTTTAAAATACATTACAATACAATAATATACACTAAAACCATAATGTTTTTTTTTATCGATTCCGGAGTGTCATTTAATTCACCACTTATTAGTTAATGAATCATAATATCAATTAATGAAATCATAAAATATCAAAATAATGAAATCATCAATAAAAGAAAAAATTTAAAAAATAAACAAAATAAAACAAAAAAAAAATATTGGTACGTAAAAAAATACATGATTCACCATATAAGGTTTAAAATACACCATACAATAATAATAATACACTACAAAACAATAATGATTTATCGGGTTCGAAAATATAATCTAATTCACCACTTATTAGTTAATGAATCATAATATCAATTTTAATGAATCATAATATCAAAACTGATGATGAGTAATGTATCATCATACACATGTAAAAATAAGTTTTTTTTAAAGTTGTCAAAACATATCCATGACTGGTCTTGTTTTGAAAAGCTTGAATTTAGATGAATAATGATATAATTTTTTTTCATTTTGGACTTATATATTAAAAATTAAAATCATTTAAAATTAATATAATAAAAAGGATAACCTAATCAACAAAGCAGTCCAGTCAGCTGCTGACTAGGACTGCAAAATCAACAGCTCGCACGATATTTTTGCACGGAACGTGTGTTCGAATTTGCCTTAAAAGACACTTCTGATGTAGATCCCAAAGCAACCCAACTTTGGATAAACTGTAATTTTGTGGCTGCTTCAATAAAAACACCAATTATCCAAAAAAAAAAAAAAAGAAGGTTGGCAAGTACCAAGAATCGTATAGTTGCGTCGTGTAACGGCAACAACAAACCAGTGCAAAATACACCCAAAATATTCTGATAAAAACAAAGCACACCCAAATTTATGCTCGCCATTATTAAATTGACTTCGACAATCAGCCCACAACGCAAACTGGGAAGTTGTGAAATCAAATGACAAATGATATACAGCAAAATAGTGACTTCCCTCACCCATGCAGTGGGCCAAGAAATTGCTGAGTTCTATATATATATATCTCTACAATGATGTATGACTAAGCCCAATCTATAACCTGTTCTGCGCTGCAAATTTATTGCTCAAAATTCAGAGCAGGATATATCATATATGGCTGCTATATAAAGCTTACAAACGATATTTCACACTTTATTTTGGGCGCCCTTTTAGTGCATCTGACCCTGGTGCTAACGTACAGTGCAGCAACGCGTCTTGCTGACCTCGCCCTTTCTTCTCTCCTATTACACCCCCTTCCTTCGCCCAGCTCAAGGAGCGCACGAACAAAATTTCCGGGCGCATTCATACAACGTGAAACAATTGAAGGGTTACCTGAAGTGATGGAACAAGGTTACAAACACTGACAGGAGAAGTTTGAGACATTTAAGAGTATAAGGTGTGTCAAGTACCTTAAATCTGACTTACAAGGCGGAAAGAACTGCAAAAGGTTCATTAGTTACGGATCAATTTCCTTGGGAATCTTAGCTTTCCCAAGATAAACCATTTGCATCTCCTCCCTCCATATCTGTAAGAGGTAGTTTTTAGGTCTGTTTAGATAAAAAAAAAAACGATAGTACTACCATGCAATTAAAAAGCGAAATATCTCCAAGAATTGGCTAATTACCATCTGACGGAATTCAAGCCGGATATGAGGGACATTTGTCTTGTGGATATCATTACCGTCCGGTCCTGTTTTGTAGTACTCTTTACCGATCCAGTGGGACTGAAAACAGTTACGTGAGGAACAGTCAAGAGGTACATTCTCCAGAACCCAGATAAAACACTAGCATACACGGCACTTGTAGACTTGATTAACAGAATGAGTATGAACTGTGGACAAAGCGACAACATTCAGACACAATTTGCTTGACAAACTTGCAAAATTATTTTACCTTAAAAGCATGGGAGAAACCAGACTGGAGAACTGAAGTGCGGGCTATCTCACATAGGTCACACGCACTCAACTTCCATACCTAACAAGTGACGAAGCAACAGCATAATTTAACCTATCATATAGACGATCTCAAGTCCTTAGCAAGTCATGAAACAGCAGGAAACTCACAGAAGCAGCTATACTGTATTCTTCAACAAGCGGTTCCTTTGTAAGGTGGATTTGTAATGGATCATCAGTCGATAGGGATACATTTAGCCCTCGATGGAAAATACAGGTAAGGGATTCCGATGATAATCAAGAAATAATGAGTTGTTGCTGAGAGGAGACATCGCCAATCCAATCTGAATTTCAATGTCAGTAAATATGGCAAGTGAATGGAAATACCTATGGAAAGCAAAAAAAAATAGAAATACAAGTCACTTTTTAGTTCACCTGAGCAAGATAGTACAGATACTGAAGCACGGGAGATTTTCTAATTGATTCCATGTGCGATATTATGAGCTGTCAGGAATGTTGCAGCGAGGTGGTCAATGTCACCGGCCTGGAAAAATTAAGCTAGTTAGTGGCCTATAGGCAGCAGAGATTGATGTTAAAGGAAAAGATTCATGATCACGGGGTCTGAGGATAACGTTATAGTTTGCATCGTATCATAGAAACATAAAAATTATTCAAGAATTACTACTGCAGATACCACACATTCAATTGGCCCATAGTTAGCTACAAATTCTAAGCATACCTCTCCAGCATGTGGACGGAACTTTATGGTTGTCATGCCTTTTGATTCACGCAGCTGCAGAGTAAAACCCAACTTTCATGAGCGAGATCTCAGCCATCAGAAAAATACTCAATATTGAAGCGGAGAAGTTATTTTCGTGTAAAGAGAAGGTATGAGTCGGCTTGTACTTCAAATTAGCAGGATACCTTATTTAGGGTATATAAGTTGGCATAGCAATAATAAACATAATAGGAAAATGCGGGATTAAATATAATATCCCACTGATCCGGCGTTGGCATATGTTGTTGGGCGTCTTTCAGGCTTGCTTTCATCATCCACCAAGTCTAGACCGACCACCTGCATTTAACATTCAACAGATTCAAGATACAATGAATACATTGATAAATGAAACGACAGAAACTGATTAACTGTTGCAAATCAAAAATCACTCTTCTATGACGGCAATGCCCAAAAATCTCACAGTAGGATATAATCATTACAAGTATCACTCTTGAATCTGAACCAGAGTTCAAATTATTTGATGGAAAAATGTTCTCCACATACTTGCACAGCCTCTACATTTCACATATCCGTAAATGGCACCCTGTTCCACTCTGGCATATGTAAAATGGAAACCTATCCAGCATAATATTTAAAGATACTTGATAATGTGAACTATCTAAATTTAAGCGCACTAACCTGTTTCAGGAACAGGTGCAAATGAGGGTGTGAATCTGGATCAACAGTGACCTCAAACAATGGCAAGAAAATATTATCAAGCATGTTCTGGAATGATGTGACGATCCCCATTCCCTTGTAGACATTGTACAGTCGAGGAATCTGGAGAAGATCAACTTGCATTATCAGTTCCCACAGCAAAAAGTAAATTTGTCACTAAAAAGATACCATATGCCAGCTGGAACAACCAATACAAGTTCAGGATCGCCTCTTTGACCCAATTTCAGCAAATTATACAAGGAGGTGAAGGCAAAGCCCCAGGAAAAGCATTTTGTTTGCATGAGAGAAGAAGTTGATCTCCTAGCGGATATCTACAAGCTACTGTGTTTTTCTTGAGGAATATGTCACACTCGAAACAAGTGGCTCAGTGTTCTGGCTCAGTCTTTAGCTGAATCTGAATTCAGGTCCTTAGCACATAAGCCATGAGAGACCCTGTGGATCAAGATAAATCTATCTGATCTTTGAGTCGAGTTGCAGCATTGATGGAGCTAAGTAGTGATAACAATTAGACTACAAGGGCTTGCTTGTTAACGAGCAATGATAATGAGTATAGATACAATGGGTATAGGAACGGAAACATACAAATCAAAGGGTATGGGAATAAATATTACCATACTCTTGTTGCTCATGACAAACTTTCAACTAAGATGTATGCTTTAATCATAATTTACATATTTTCTATGTTCCAAACTTTCTATGATAAATAAGGCACACTAAATTTCTATAAAACTTGATTAATATCATTATCTAAATAAAATTTCACAAAAAATTATTATAGCTATTAAATATAAAATAATAATTCAATGTTAACATATAAAACAAAAGGGTAAACGGTATAATCAATTATATCTAGCAAAAAAATTGATGTTTATTAAATCATTTAAATTATAATATCATCTATCGAATATAAAATAGCTAATATAATGTATTATCTTTTAAATATAGTTATTTTTCAAGAAAAAGTAATACCGTAGTAGTCCAACAATATTACTTAAAAAGAAAGTATTTACTAACAATAGTTTGAAACAATGTTATTGTATTATCAACTATAATTAAAAAATTCACTAATTCAACGTATATTTTCTGCAAGGATTAATATATTTTATACCTGTTTGATTTAAAAATATATGATTGTATTACATTTAAATAAATAACAAAAACAACATAAGTTGTTTAGAAATTAAATATAAATATTTAAATTATGTCTCACAAAATATCATTAATAAAAAACCCTTAATAAAAAAGTTTTTATTTGGAAAAGTACAAAAAAAGATAACTACACAATTTTATGTTTTTACAAAAATAAAGCTATTGAAAAGAGATAAATAAAGTAGTCAAATGATAAAGCAAAGATGTGTATAGTGGGAAGGAAAATTAATTACACCCACTCCCCTGGTGATCTATCTATGGGTATAGGTAGGATTTGATTTCAATTCATGTACCAAGCATGGTAATAGGTACTGTTTTACTCCCATTTCCATAGACTAATTCCCATTCCCTCCAGCCAACCCTGCCCTAAGGGTTTTGCACAATCCTGTGCAACATGACAGGAAAAAGAATATTGAGATTGACAGACATGTTATATCAATAGAAAACTACAAGAAACAGGTTGTGTTGAGTAATATTCCCTCAGAATTTCAGACAGATGACCTACAAAAATCATTGCTTGGTCTGAGTTTCAACTCCCTAGCTTCCAAGCTTAGAATGAAGAATCTCTACATTGTATATGTAGCTTTCTATTACCATTAGGTGGTGTTTGTTTTGGGCAAAGGAAACAGAATAGAATCAACAAAAGGAATGGTGGGGAATGAAAAAAAATTCTTTTTTATTGTTCTGGTTTGTTTGTGCAGAGGAAATAAATCATCACCGGTCAACGGTCACTGATTGCCGGTCAACGTAAACCGGTCAATGGTCTTTTAATCATCGGTCAATGGCCACCGATTATCGGTCAAAGTGGACTGGGGAAAGGGAAATCCATTCCCTAGTGGGGGTGGAGAATCATGTTAGGGATTTGGGATAATTCATTCCCTACCTATACAAACAGCAGGAAACAAAATCATTAAGATTCTCTCTCCTGATTACCCAAAAACAAATGCTCCCTCAATATTTCTTGAGTATTATTTATGTTATAGAGTAAATATGTAAACAAGTATCAATGTATACTTGGGTCTAGAGGCTGAAACTAAGATCCCCAGAATTTGCCTATAAGGCAGTATAAATAAGGCTTTAGACCTCTGATAATGACATCTCTACCAGTAACCTTCAAAACAACCATCGATATGCATACTCACTTAAGGTTCAAAAAATCAAATGCACAGGCTTAATTCCCAAGCGTAGTAATTAGCAAGTCAAAACTTACCTGGATCAACCCACAACATTCTCACTGTACAAGTCATTGTTCACAACCCAGCTGGAAAGTTGATCCCATTCACTTTTCTTCCTACCATAAATAGACAACCGGTATTCTGCCATCTGTAACAGCATTCACCAAGTGAAATCATGAATCCTTATGAGCATCCCCAAAACGATCAACTATAAATCTGCCCTGAAAACAGTCGCAGAATAATAGAGGGAGAAAAAAAAACATATTGTGACAGCTGATGGAAGTTCGCTGCACTGAAACACTAACAGATACCGTCTTGAGACACACCACATTCAAGTTGGCGACCTCATTTGTTACCAAATAACAATAATGAGAAACCACAAGGAAGAGTACCTGATATTTACTCGCTGACAGATCAGAAAAAACTTGCTTTGTCAGCTCAGCAAGAAAGCGACCTATTAAAAAATGTTGGAGATATTGATACATAACAATCAGATATGGTAGAGCACTCCTATATTATCAAGCACAGCACGCGGAAAGATCATATATTTTCAAAAGATGATGGCAATCTGATTCAGCTACTTCCATCAATCATAATAAGCATAACCAAAAGTTAATAAAACTTGTATGCAAGAATCCATGAGATAACGCAAGATATCAGCTCTGTCATGCTTCACAAATTCTGAGCATTGTCACAACCAATTCTAGAACTTTTATAGCACGCCATGAATCTACTACATTGTCTCAAAGCTGTGAATATTGGGAATTTCGCACAATCCAACACAAATGAAACTTGAAGCTATATTTAAGTGAAGATTTTGGCACGGTTAATTTGACTTTTCGTCTTCAGGTTAGCATATGTTAATATTGTGTCAAGTCAAAGCTATGCAAGTTTAACATGCCCAACTCTTTTTATGCATGTTAAATGCATTTACTAGAACCTCATGAATTACATCTAATCGTTGGTATGATTTAGCTTTTTTTTAGATAAAGTGATGTGAGAAAGGTTCAGATATAGAAAAAAAATGATTTAATAATCTACTAATTTTAGGGTCAAATATAGAAACGAAACTTCTTGCAACAGAAAGAAGGGTTGAGGCACGGTGACCTATGGCTGCTGCATAGTTGATGTCTAAGAGAGATTCAGAATCATCTTATGAGTGAAAAATTGAAATCTTACCCATCTGTGCTTTGCAAATGATCACATAGTGATGCAAACCAGCCAATAGTACTGAAATATAAGAACCCAGATGTGGACAGAATACAACCTAAATCTGGAAATAAGCACTAGATAGAAAGAGAACATAAAAATCAGGAATAAAACCTGCCTAATCAGGGAAACCCTGCCCATTCCTCTAAGAGGCCAAAACGTGATTCTTCTTGATGGTCCTAAGCTACAGCTACTATTTCCTTAAATAGCCAATCGCTAGGAAAGGCTGTCTTGGGCAAGGGGCAACCATTAGTCATTTCCAAAACTGCCCTTAGCCCTTGTTCCGTGATCCTATCATTCCTCCCCCGTTAAACCACCTTGTCCTCAAGGTGGTGCTTGAACTTGATATTACCGGTGTTAGGGCAACCTGACTGTTCGGTAGGAGTTCAGGGATGAAGGGGTATGATAAAACTTCTAAAGTGTTGTACGCAGGTTCCCCCCAGGAACAATAAGTTTGACCACTTTTTGGTTCACGCCACTGCAACCTTTCCCTAGCAAATGGGAGTTTAAACGCTGGGGCTGGATGCCGGATATATATATATATATCCAGGGCCGCACACAATACTGAGCTGGGAGCACATCCTGAAGCCGGCTACAATACCTAGCCGGAAGCTTGTCCAGGAGCCGGACTAATAATAACTCTCGGTTGTTCTCCACCTGTTCAGAGATCCACTTTTAATATTATGAGTTCCTCCTCAGCCAACGTGTCAATGGGTGGGCTGATATCCATTATTAGTCCAACACATATCCAGCTGCTAGTGATCCGGCCCTTGGTTAGTAGTAAGGTTGGGCCTAACGCTCGTGTTTCCTGTTGAAAGAAAAAAAATCCCTAAGAGCATGCCCACGGACCTGCACACATCATCTTCATCCTTTTGCCATCAGGCACCTACTTTCGTTGTTCCCGTGTTCTCGGCATTCTCCCTTCTAATTCAGTTTTTGAGATCCTCTTCCACCGATTCACATTCTTCTTCTACTGCCAGAGTGGTGTAAAAAATCCCCCTACGGCGTAAGTCAACTGGGTCATCTCTAACCTGCTCGAGTCCACCATCACCGCTCTAGTTCCGATTCTTTGGGAACGCAAATTGTTTGGCCGGTCGTTCCCATTCAGTATTCTCAAAGTGGTGTTGATTCCTGATTGGGAATCCTTTCACTTCTTGGTTGCCAGAGTTCCATTCGGTCACCCCACCTCTTGCTACTGTTGAGTTTTCTGAGACCCATCAACCTCCTCTTTTCCTTTTCTTTCCTCTAATCCATCGTCTTCCCTTCCTCCTATATCTCTTAACAATTTTTTTTCTCTCTATCCCTCTTAAATCTCGCAGCCCTATTGCCTTCATAATTAGAAGGTTGAGGAAATCTAACCTCTAAGCTTCCTTGTGTTTCCCTTGCGTAGGGTGCAGCATATTTCTTTTTTCTTCTACCCTGCTTTAATCCTCGTAAGGCACCATGGTTTCTTTTTCTTTATTCCTATATGTGGCTGTTCGACCGCTGCCTTCTTTGGGTCTGTTCTGTTTTTTTCCGATTCCCAATTATTTTCCTCCACAGAACTTACTTCCAGCTCCACCTTTATAGCTGTTGACGCTTTCTGCACCGATCCTTCTTCTCTTCCGTCGAACATGTACCCAGCATGGGCTTCATCCAGGTTGATGAAAAAGTATCTTTTACTTTATGGGTTGTGGGTGAGTCAGCCTTGCAGTCGCTACCTCTGATGGTGTTGGTATGACAACATTCTTCAATTCCTAGGGTGTCGACTGCCCTACCCCCGGTTGTCTTCGTTGGTTCCACTGGTAACGTATCAGGCCTGCTTGATCTCTCTTCTCTCTCTGTCTCAAGCTTCTTCAACCTCTCAATCCTTTGCTCACACTCCTGTCTATCTCTTTAGCTAAGTTCACCACTTCTCTCTTCATCCGACTCCTATCCATCCACACACCTATATTTTTCTCCACAAGATCCCAGTTCACTCTCTCCATTGCCCACCCGCAGAATCGACAGCTCTGATACCAATTGATGCAAACCAGCCAATATTTTTGAAATATAAGAACCCAGATGTGGACAGAATACAACCTAAATCTGGAAATAAGCACTAGATAGAAAGGGGAACATAAAAATCAGGAATAAACCTTCCTAATCAGGGAAACCCTGCCCATTCCTCTAAGAGGCCAAAACGTGAATATTGTTCTTCATGGTCCTAAGCTACCGCTACTATTTCCTTAAATAGCCAACCGCTAGGAAAGGTTGTCTTGGGCAAGGGGCAACCATTAGTCATTTCCAAAACTGCCTTAGCCCCTTGTTCCGTGATCCTATCACATAGTCAGGAAGGCAGAGAAGGGGTTGTTAAGGACGTGATGAGTATAATCAGCCCCTTCTCAGAGGTTTGGAAAAAGGACAGCTTGGATAGGTACACTGAGAAGATCAAAAGCTGGCAATTTAAATCCTGAGTTATCCCAGTAGACTTCGGCTCATAAAATCAGCTTTGCTTTCCATGCAAGTGCTTTGGGAGACTAGCTTTCACTCCCTAAGAAAGTCACTCATGATACAATTCACTATTTGTAGAACTTCTATATAGTACGAGTCTGCAGTTACAAGTGAAGTATATGGCATCATATGCTTGGATACTTGGAATAAGGTGACCATTTTCAAGCAATTCCAGCGGTGAGTAAGAAAGCTGATATTATGTGTATCAAATGGGTAAACGATTATTGTCTGAAAAATAAAACATTGGGGAGGTTAATATCCTATTTGAAAGCACATGGTAGGAGGAACTTGTTGAAGCTCACAGTGTGTACCCAGCTCGTCTACCCGATAACAATAGGACGTTATACAAATCTTTTTTCCACAGCACAGTATTATGATGAAGTTGCTCTTTGCAGCAGATAGCTGTATAATTCTTGAAGATTTTTCTGATCCTTTAATACAGTTCTAATTAGTAAGAAAACTGAACTAATTGAAAAATACATGTTTTGCTCGGGTTCAATTGAGTGACAAACCTTCAGATTCAGGCTGCCGCATATTCATGTATGACTGGATTAATATGTTTTGTTCTCAGGGATACAAATTATACCAAGTTCATGGCAGTTAAACTCAACCTGTGAAAACAATTTTCTCAAATATTTCTGAAATTCATGTCTGAATGTCCTTGGCAAGAAAGTAATAGTATAAAAAACTAGCATTTCACTAAAGCTGAGAACATGATGCCGCATGAGACTCTTCGGTATAAATCATGAACAGAGTAAAAAGACAGGTACCTTGGATTAGATTGTCCTGCTTAAGGAAAATTTCACGAAGCCTACTTTGGCCACAAGGATTATACTTGAGATTGAACTTGTCAAAACGATGAAATGTACTTTTGTCGGCATGTACATCTAAAAGGTCAACGTTGAGATCATATCTGGCCAGGAAAACAGGTAAGATCAACTTTAAACAGAAAAGTCAAGTAATCAGAATAGTCATGACAACAGAACAAGGTCTAAAATGGAATGACATTAGATTACCCTGTTAAATCCAAGCTCTGGAAAACTTCTTGCAAAGTTAAGTACGTGCCATCTCGAAATATCACAACCTGCCGTACAAGGAAGAAAAAAGCAATAAAATTCATGAAATTTCAAACATATTAAGCATGTACGTGAATAAGAACCCCCCGCCCCCAACCACCAAAACCTCAAGTGCACAAAAAGTACCTCATCAGGCTCTTTTCTCAACTTTGACTTGATGAACCTCAAAAGATGCTTTTGATTCATGCAAGCTGAGTGATGAACGTGGGTGTCAACTTTCCTAACATTATAAAAATCACGATGTGGTGCACTCTTTTGAGCAAGGAACTCTCTGTCCGCATTAAGCATCAAATGTAGGTTGAATTTCTGAAAGAAGTGTCAAACCACATAGATCAAGTTTGTTCAATACTTGAGATACAAACAATACTGAAGTTAAAAAAGGAAAGGTTGCTACTTGCTCCAGAAGAACTAGACGGTGGTGACATAAAGTGCGAATATTTCCAGCAGCTGCAACCCGGATGATGTGATGAAAATCGGTGAAAAATGTTGTAGCATCAGCAACAGGGAAAAGCTTAGCCCCTCTGTCTCGTGCTAGAATGAAGAAATTGGGCGAAGGAAACAGAGTTAGTATTTTCACCTGTAAACCAATATTTTTTCTTCACATGCTGGGAAAAAAGGGCCAGAATGAACTATTCAGCAACTTACCATCTCTATTTGCATATACTTGAACTACTCCGTCTTCCATTTGAAAAAAATGCTGCATTTATAAATGCAATGTGCCAGTATATTATGATCTACGACAAATTTTAATTCAGAACATTTACACCAAGCAATAACAAACTCACGTCACTTTTACCCTCAGAAGAGTAATGAAATGGATTTGGATTAGGCTTCGGTGTGCCAGGCTCAGATATCACTTCCTTTTCCCATGGAGCAACTTTTCCCTAAATATATACTGATCTCTAAGTTCGAGACATTCTTGAATGACCTTATAGGAATCTGCTTCATCGGACGATGGTGTCTCTAAAACAATTTTCAATAAATCAAAATGTCACCATTGAGCATAACAAAATGTACAATGAAGAACAACAAAGGCAGGTAACATCATCAACTTGTGGAAGCACCACTTCTAAACTTCAATAACCGATGCTAAAGAAAACTCAACAAACAAGTTCTCTATATTAAGAGCACCTACCAAGGTCCACTATCATGCACATCATATACATCCACTCTTAGGAAGCATTAAACTGAGATTGACACAAACACTAGGCACCGCTTCATTTTCATACCAACAGAATAAAGAAACAAAAAGAGCAACAATAAAAGCTCCAGCCAGAAGAAGAATACAGGAACACACAAGTTTATAGAGGTGAGTACAAAAGGCACCAAGATAACAAAAAAGCATATAAAGGAACACAGACGGGTACCAGATGGAGTGATTTTTAGTCTCACAAAAGTTTCCTGCTCAGGTTCCTTCCTCAGAATATCAGCAGCTACAGGGTCAGGTGGAACACCATGCAAGTCACCGGAGATACTATGTGATCGAATCATGCTTGGAGCAGGTAGAGACAACTGTTCAGCATTATCATTATTCTCTGAAACACCCTGGTCATAGGATGTTCTAGGTCAAATTCTGTGTCCAATAAATGTCTTGGTAACTTCCAAGGGTAGATAATATTGTATGGCGTATGTATCCTAGTTCATAAATTAAATGAGCAAAAAAGCAATTAAACTTACATTAGTTTCATTATTTTTCAGATATGCAGGGTCGAGAGTATCATTTTCTGTCATCACATCTTCATCATCTGATCCCTCTACACTGTCAAAGGCACTGGCACTGGGAGATCTTGGGGAAATAGGTCTAACAACGTGAACAGATCTATTGGCTGAATTAGGGTGGCTACCAGATTTTCCTGTAAAAAAGGAATCACATTTGTAGAGCAAACTTCTTATTAGAATGAATATTACAAAACCAGAAAAGAGACTGGCAAGCATATAGCAATCTGTAGATTAAGATCTCACGTCCAAAAGATGGATGGTAATTTAAAATCAGATGCTAGCCCAACTGGTCTTAAAATATATGTTTCCTTACAGCAAGAAACTTCAACCTAGACAGGAGCAATGATTTTAATTTCAACATGTGATATGTAAGTATCTATAGAACAAGTATCAATCAAGAACCAACTGTCTATGAAACAATGACCTATCTAAATTCTAAATAACACATACAAAATTTGTAAAAACAAAAAAACAAAATGATGCATACAGTGTATTACTCTAACTATGAGAAAAAACAAAGATCTAACGCAACAATAGAAAAGTAGTACAAAACCAACTCTAACAGAAAATTGGATAGCACTACAGAAAGCAACACAGAATGATTACAAATGACGAAAATCATTCTATTAAAAGTTAGCTCTGTTTAGTTCACGTTCTGCATATTAAGCACTCCCAATACCCTTCTTTCAATTTTGGATGTCTTTCCATCAAACCATCCTCAAAGACCTAAACCTTAAATTACCAAAACTAGATACATCATGGAACTTCATGTGATATTGCTTAATCCAAAGAAAACTAGCCTCAGATATATAAGATAAAGCAACATGATACCAAGTTGGAAGAGAAGCCTAACTTGGAGTTGACAGACTCAAAGAAATATAAAGCTTCAAGTAGAGCAGAAGAGGATATGTAACTACAATATACACCCAGAGAAACAAACAATTCTGCCTGCTCACATAGTATATTATTCCATTGCATGTACGTGAGCACATGGAGCTACAATTCAGACAATTTCAGAAACAGACAGTGTCACAAGGCGGATAACTCTTTAAATAAACTGCAGTGCTGTTAACGTAATAGTGCAATTCCTCCATACATTCTCAACATGGACTTCATTTAATGAATTGATATGATATCAGAGGATACAAATATAACAATGAAACTTGAAGGGAAGACCAAAATAAAGTTATTTACCACAATATCAGTACACAAGGCACGTAATAGCCACATCAGCATACATCAGACTTTAAATTGCAAGTTGACTTCTACCTAGCACAGTTAGGTTGGAGAAATGTAAAGCACTCAAAGATAGTTCACTGATGTCATATACATTGGCACCTTGCTATCGAAGTACAAGGGTTTTTGCAATTGCAGCAATCCATTGCGATCTATTGGAAGAGCTTAATATCAACAGAAACACTTTATCTTCAATGAAATAGCTTTGTATGGAGTCCATGCAGACAAATGAAGAGTAGACAATTGAATAGCCGCATACCTAATCTACGATAGGTCAGTTTTGCCAACAATTTTTTCAAGCAAACAGCGTTACAAATTGAGTATCAGTTTTAAATCCTTTGGGTGCAACAAGTTGGCTCATCTAGCACGGACAAGCTAAAGACACAAAGCTTTCCAGTATACTTGGCAATCAACACCTCTTTCAAGATTAGTTATTCGAGCTCTTTCCCAAAATTACTATTTTCAGATTTGTTTAGACCCAAGAAATGAATCTGTCTAAGTTAGCATCTTCTCTCATATTTACAAAAGAACCTTTCCATATGGCAATCAAAAGTAAAGAAGTCTCTCATTTTCCACCATGCAAAAAGGAGCATATGCAGCTCATGGTCCAATATCATTGGCCATTCACTCCAATATCATTGGACAGTTCAAAATTCATCCAAATCATGAAAATAAACATGAACACTCAAAATGGCAACATTGGTTCTAGACACATCAAAAGGGATTGACAAGTTATGCACACCACAAATACAAGCAGAAGCATAATCAGAAGATCAAAACATGGCCCCATCCGACTAGCTAGTTACGCTTTCAGCTAACTTTTTCGTTTGTAAGTCACAGACATAGACTACAGTAACTAGCCTCTTACTTTTTCTCTAGCATACTGTATTCTCTATCTCTTCCTAAATAAGCTTGCAACTACCCGCTTCAGCTGAGTAAGAGAACAAGGCTCATATAGTTTGAAAATTATAGATCTGATCCCAACTTGAGTTAGTAAGAATCAACCACAACACAGCAGGAGCACAAAATTTCGTAATTCAATTGGACATATGACACAAGACAACCAGAATCCAAACCTAAAATAAACAACACATAAATAATTATAGCTTTATTGTTCCACACACAACATAAAATAACAAGACAAGAAGCCTGCACAAACAAAACCAAAAGACTGCATATTATAGTATCTTGGGGGGGGGGGGGGGGGGGGGGGGGGGATGCATGTTGTGCTGGATGAGTCACCCAAACTCGACACAATACATAAATGGGTTGATATGTGCTCAACTTTAAGAGCTATTCATGTCAAAACATTCACCAATATACTTCTTGTCGATTATGTGGTCATTTAGATATTTGTCGAGGTTAACAAACTTATTGAATTGTAGCAATATGTCAGTGACAAATCCATAACTTCTTGATATACGCGCTGACAAAATCGTCTTTTCGTCTTTTGTGCAACACATCCCGCATATTTGTTAGATAAACTTTTGTTCATGGAAAATCATCCGATCAAAGAAAAAAGTGTGAACCGTGAACCATCAAAATAAGGGAGGAAAGGAGAAGAATAGTTTGAGCATGTGTTTTAGCATTAACTTTAATATAAAGGATTAATATTTAATATGAAGTTCATGATAAAAATCCAGTAAAAGGAAAAGCACAGTAATGTGTAAAACAAATTCTTACAATTTCACAACACAATTTAAAATGCAATCAACCTTAAGTTGGACTTCAACACGAAGACCATTGTGTCGTCCATGTCATGATAAAACTGACATGAAGACCATTGTGACGATCACACAATGTCTAATATACAGCTAACATTACATATATATGCTCCTTGCTATTGTATTTCAAATATATGAAAGTAGTATTATTACTTTCATAACAATCCTTCCTGACACTTGGACAATATGTGCTGAATACCAGAACAAGCTATTCCCCAAAGCTTTTCCCTAATCTAGCATATATGAATAAACATGAAATGCAAAAAAATAAAAATAACATAAGATCCAGAAGCGCAGTTTTCAGCCAAACTTGACCACAGGAAACCATTTCCATATAAATTACGAATCTTTGGTACCTAAATAAGAAGCCCTTCAGTCAGGTGAAAATAGGCTTGGATTTTACATGAGATGGAGATGCCTAGCTTGACACTTTATATGCAATTATACATGTCCTCTCGGGGTTAATACACTTTATTGATCTGTATACTTGAGAATATCAATACAATAATAGCTCCTCGTACTACTGTACTACATGAGTTGTAATTCATAAAGACACTCTCTTATTATGCTCCTCATTGGTCTTAGCTGCTTCTTCAAGACTTCACCAACTGCTACTCCGGAACCAACCAATGCTAAGGACTAACAACCGAAAGCGATCATAACCTCCAAAGGAACTACACACATTTTCTAAATACGCGCACACATGAAATTTGAAGCTGAAGCCTCGGACTCTACAATTCATATTCTATCCAATAATCTATCAAGGTCATACCTTCATGGAGCGTCTGAAGCCTCGGAAGTCCAGCAGGAATACCGTCCACTGAAGGAAACGGCCGTTCTCTTCTCCTCACCTACACCGTCAATTTCCTTGGAAATCGCGGTCGAAAAATCAGGCAACGACGCGGACGCACGCCCAAACTTCTTCCTCGAACTGCCGCCTCCACCACTTCTGGCGTTACGGTACCTGTACGAGTAAGGCCTGAGAGCAGAGAGCTCCTCGTCATCATCATCATCTCCTACAACTTGTCCGTCGACTTCGCCGTCCTCCTCGGCGGCCCTCTCCTTTTCTATCGCCTTGGCGAACTCCAGCAACTGGGAGAGCGTCTTCCTGTGCATGAAGTAGGCCGACACTGCGACGAATGAGGCTCCGACCAGCGCCGCCATAGCCAGATGCAGCGCGTAGGTATCCATCCCCCCACGAAAACTATCTCGATTCCGGTCTTGTTTGTCGGTTCTACGTCGTCGTCTTTTGGTTCAATTCAATGGTTAAACCCTACTCTGCGACAGCAGAATGAGGGGAAGCAGGGAGGGTAAGATTCTCTGTTGTTCTACTCTCTCTCTCACTGTTTTTTTTTATTTTTTTCGGATGAAACAAGGAGTGGGACTGCGCGAGACGAGGGAAAGAGTATTTATAGTCGTGAGACGCGAGCGAAGACCGATGAAGATGGCTAGCTAGGCAACGTCACTGTCCACTCTCTATCGGGTTCCATCACTAGGGAGAGCATTTTGCTCGTGCTTTGTTTGTCTCGAAAGGGTAAAAGTGGAAAAAACAAACAATCATGATTGGAAATTCTAAAAAGGCAAGAGCAGTAAATCCAATATGCAATTTTGATTATTATTGATAGCGTTTAGCTGGTGAAAGAAGAAGGTAATTAACCACTCTTAGGTCCAGCAATAATTAATAGTAATGGAATTAATAATGGGTTATTTCTGTCTGCCATCAATCTGTTATAACTTATGTACGCAAGTAATTTACTTCAGAATTGGTTTTATTTTCAACCGCTGCTTCAGAATTGTTGAGATCTCATGGCTATAGAAACAGGAGGAATTTACTTTGGGTCCGGGAATCTGCTGAATTATGTGCCTAGCTCCCCAATTATATATGTGTAGAAGGCGAATAACTAGGGGATGGATGGATGGAACGAGGAATCTGGGGACAAAAGAAGGTAAAAGCAGCGTTATCTTCACGTGAGTGCAGGACCAGAGATGCCAGTGATTTCCACTTTGCTGCCATCAGAGAACACTTATCACGCTTACTAGTGGCTGACCCGGTGACCAATAGGTTGAGGCCGTGTATTTGCATAGTGCTCCCACAGGGGTGTCTATTCGGTTTATTCAGTTATAACCGAATTACATCCTAATAACTGAACTAACCGAAAATTGATTTAATCGAAAACCAAATTTTAGATGACCGCATAACCGGTAATCAAACCGAATCTATTTTCGGTTATTCGGCCAACCGAATTAACGGATTTGACTGAATAACCGCATAAACTGAAAAATGATTAAAAATCAAAATATATATGTAAACTGAAATTATATAAGTAAATGAGTTATCCTGAAAAAAAACCGAACTACATTTTGTAATTGCTGCACAACAGCACATTGCGATGGTTGTTGAAGCCAAAGATGGGGAATTTTACCTCGAATCATCTTAGTCACATGACTATCTACCAAAAAAAAAGTAATTGATTTGTTTTTGTTACACGGTGAAGTCTAATTAAACATTAACATTCTCTAAACGCTCAACTAGTGGTAGTCTCACTTCCATCATCTCTTCCTTCAAAGCAAGTCAGCAAGACAACCGTAACCATCTCCCTTCCACACTTGTAGAGGGGCTCACAAGAATTTCTAATCTGAACCACCATACAAGAAAAGAGCATAACAAATTAATTCCACCCATAAATATAACATGAAAAGAGCATTATTTTTTACCATGACTACTTATTTATGAATGCGCTTCAGCCAAGTACTTGCGTCAATTCCTACATGGTGATCGTCTTTTAATAGGAGCAACATTCTATGGGACTGATATTGCCAAATCTGTCAAAGGCAAGGGAATCTGAAACAGTACAGTAGTGACTTATTTTCCAATGAATAAGAGCTACCAAAACAACACTTGCCAAACTAGCTAGCCTACAATTCAAGTCAACCAGTCAGCGGCCCTTGTGAAATGAAGATGGACAGCAAACAAGTAAAAAAACCACGAGCATTATTGCATTAATCACATACCTCACTCCCGACCGCTGCATATTCTTCTTTTGAATCAAGTCTGCATGAGCACCAACTAAGCGTTCCACTAACAAATCTAACTCTGAACAAACAGAATTACGTAGCCATGGAAACAACAATTTGATAGTCAAACAACAGTTCAGTAAAACCCATTCAACAACAGTTTAGCAACATCGTTCAACAACAGTTCAGCAACATTCAACACAGGGAGGGAGATGTCAGGCTGAGGGGGAGGCATATACAGCAGCACACATTCAAACAACAGTTCAGCAACACCATTCAACAATGATCTATATAAGACATTCCTTCAAACAACAGTTTGTCACCAAAATCAAGAGCTGAAGAGATAAATAAATAAAGAAATTAAGTAGAGTGAAAGTATGTTGCTCATAGTAGCTATTCAAACAGCAAGGGAAGTATAGAAAATAAACTTACCCTAATCCACATCTTTCATACTCCCATATTGTTGATTCAACGGAAAGGTTAGTTATTTCTGTAAAAGAAAGATAAGAATAAATTATTATGAACAAGTGCAACAACATAATACAAACTAATTTAATTAATCTAATGTAAATACCTTTCTGCAGTGCTTCCACCTCCTCAGGTTCTTCTTCTACCCCGGTTGAAATAATTTGGTTTGTTAGCCAATTTTGCAAGCATATGAGAGTCTGGACCATATCCGCATTCAAAGAGCTCCTAAAATCATCAAGTACCCTTCCACTGGTACTGAACGCTGATTCAGAAGCTAACGTAGAGATAGGGACAGCCAACACATCTCGAGCCATCTCACTTAGTATGGGGAAACGTTCACTATTGATCTTCCACCACTTTAGAACATCAATGGAATCATCTGTTGGCTCCTCTTTCAAGTACCTCACAAGATCTGACATGCCCTCTTCATTTCCTAACATTGTCTTAAACTTGTTTCTATATTTACTTTTCCCAAGTGAAGTTTCAGAAGTAGAACAAGAAGATGGAGAAGAAAACTTCATCAGCAACATTTGAGGCAACTGGTCTGGACTCGCTTTCATACCAACTATACATTTCATTCAAGGATTCTCTGATTTGGGTACAAATCTTTTCCGCCAATTCTGACTCAAACTTCTCATTAACAACAAATTCAACATATTTGAGCTTTTGGGCCGGGTCAAGTATGCAAGCAAGGTATAACACATATTCATTTTCTTCATACCACCCCAGTACTTTTCATACTTTTCCCTCATCCCCCTAGCCATAGATTTGAACAACACATCACCACTAGCACAAGACTCATCCAGCAAATTAGAAATGTGCATCATCTCATCAAAAAAGTTGTTAGAAGTGACATGCAAAGAACCAGAGACTTTATTAGTCACATCATAGAAATGCTCCAGAAACCATTCAACCTTCTAGCAATGATCCAATCCTCCTCAATAAGAACACCACCAGCATTAACAATCAGATCATCATTGAAATTTCTATCATCCTCCGAATAAATTTCAAAGGCTCTTTCAAATTTTTCAGCTGCTGCTAACATTAGGTATGTGGAATTCCACCTAGTGCTCACATCTAATCTCAAGAGTGCCTTACTCTCTATCTTTGCCTTTGTGACACAACTCTTGAATTTCGCAAGTGTAAGAGGAGATTTATTAACATACCTCACAACAGCTCTGATCTTCTTGATAGCAGTTTCAACTTCATTATCTTTTACTCCACTCATAACAATCAAATTTATAATATGAGCAACACACCTCATATGCAAGTACTTACAATCCAAACCACTTTTTTTCTAATTCTTGATTTTCTCTTAAGTAAGCAATGGCAACATCATTAGCACTAACATTATCCATTGTTACTGTGAAGACCCTGTCTATTCCCCACCCAAGAAGACACTCCTCGACAGCCTTTCCTAAAGCCTCTCCCGTGTGGCTAGTGATTTGACAGAAGTTTAAAATTATCTTATTCAAAATCCACTCTTGTCAATGTAATGTGCTGTCAATGACATATAACTTAAGTTTTGGACAGATGTCCATGTGTCCGTCGTTAGACAAACCCTTTATCTAGAGGAAACTAAATAATCTTTCAATTTCAACTTTTTCCTCCTCATATTGTTGAAATATATCCCGAGCAACCGTCTGCCTAGATGGAATATGAGCTCTAGGATTCAATGATTGAACTTAGCGTCTAAACCATTTTTCTCCACAAACTTAAAGGGTAGCTCGTCAACAACAATCATATGAGCTAACATCTTCCTAGAATGAGCTTCATCAAATTTCCAATGAGATAACACACCTTCTCCTAAATTATCTTGTCCGAAAATTAACTGTGATTGTGTGTTATCCATACCTATACGTCTAAGACAAGAATTCACGTGAGCTCTCAATGAGCTTGTACCACTTTGCTTAGACTCACATGCAAATAATTTTTTACAATGCATGCATTTAGCCTTTAAATTCCCATTAGCATCAGTTACCTTGGTGAAATGTTGCCACACATCCGACCTTGGTTTCATCGGTTTTCTCTTTTTTGGCATAGTTCCCCTAGCTGGTACTGAAGCTGATGCTCCTTCTAAATCAGTCTGAGTATCAGTTGGATGATTTGAGAGTCCAGAACCGGAGGTGGCATCATTAGGATTGGGCGGGGTGCGTGATGACACTGATTCTCTTATAGCATTTGGGTTTCCATTAGTAGATTCCATCTATAGCAAAAATGAGCAAAAAGAAATTAATAAATCACAAATCACATCAGATAGATTAGAGATGGAGAACTAGAGTGGAGAATAGGCTGCTGCACAGATGGGCACTGCCCAGCATAAGCCATATTCTGATTTTATCATGTAGCAGCAGTATTTAAGTCAAATTTTATATCATGTAGCAGCAGTATTTAAGTATGCCAGATTAGAAACATGTCTACTAATTTTAAAATTCAGTTATGATACACCTAAGAAATTATTACTATGTCATAAGCAAAGAATAATAGCCAAACAAAAACAAAGCAGAACAAGAACAAACCATCAAAAAGATAGCAATAAACCAACTGTAGAAGAATACATAGAAAATAAATACAAATCAGCAAACCAACTGCAGAAGAACACGTAGAAAATAAATACAAATGAAAAGAGGAAGGAACTGTCATAGTAATTTATTCTTATCTTTTATTTTTTTATAAAAAATTGAGATGAGTGATAATGAGATCAGCAAACCAACCGTAGAGTTATTAGTAATATGACAAGTGCTAGAGTTTGATCCATTTAGAGAAATGACATGAGCTTTATGTTATTAGTAATGAGATCAGTTGCTAAAGTTTGATTTATTTACAAAAAAAACTGAAAATAAACTTCAAAAAAATAAACATGTTGAAGGAAAACTGTTGAAAAAACATCAAAAAGATAGCAGTAAACCAACTGTAGAAGAACACATAGAAAATAAATACAAATAAGCAAACCAACTGCAGAAGAACACGTAGAAAATAAATACAAATGGAAAAGAGGAAGGAACTGGTCATAGTAATTTATTCTTCTTTTATTTTTTATAAAAAAATGAGATGAGTGATAATGAGATCAGCAAACCAACTGTAGAGATATTAGTATATGACAAGTGCTAGAGTTTGATCCATTTATAGAAATGACATGAGCTTTATGTTATTAGTAATAAGATCAGTTGCTAAAGTTTGATTTATTTACAAAAAACTGAAATAAACTTCAAAAAAATAAACATCTTTGTACCTGCAGACCTATAAGAATGTATTAGAAAATTAGACTTCATATATATGGTTGGTTAAAGGAGATTACAAGAGCGATATATCTAACGCATCAGCACACTATGTACTGTAGTACCAAATCAGATAGTGACAGGGCACATGCTTATACATAACAGTAGTTACCAAATTAAATTGATCCAAAGAATTATTAAAAAAACAACAATAGTTGGATAATGTAGTAGTATAGTAAAAGAAAAATAGATTATAATGCCACTGGAACTTGAAGTCGACCATAATAAAGCATAAGGTATGAAACTGTGCCAGCAGTGACCAGACAAGTAACACAAGATAAAATAGAATTAATCAAATAATCAACTAGCTATTTTTAATTTATGCTTCGGGAAACTAGAACATCTCAAACATGTAAATAGGAGAGTTCACCATATGAAGCAACAATTCATCAATACACCACTAGAAATCATTACAGAGAGATCAAATAGAATCAAATAAAACAGAACATCAAACTAGAACATCTCAGAACTTTCCCTTGAATCAACTAGACTACCCAACTCCAGCCACTCACTTTTCTATCTTTATTTCTCCACAGTATGATTTTGACCCTAAAAACAGAAATGCTCAACTAACAAGTTAAGTATGCCATTTGCCTTTTTCATGACCATCATTAAGCTAATACCTTGACTAGAACAAGAATCAACTGCCGGTGCAACAAATCCAATTACCGAAGTAAAAAAATAAATAAAATAGAACAGAAGATAAGAGAAGATAAGTTTGAGTCTTACCGGTTCTGAAATTCCAGTCCCGTCGTTAATCTGATGTGCAGTGTTAGCTAGAAATTTGAGCGGTTCCACAAGAGTTCCTTGTTAGTTGTTACAGAGCGCAGAATAAATCATGGTGTAGTTCCTTGTTACACAGGAGTTCCTTACAGAGGAGCAGAATTTGAGCGGTTCAGCTACCGGTGTAGTGCTTCTCATGTCATGGTGCAACAAAATAAATCAAATAGAACAGAGATAACTGAAGGGAGTTCGAGTATTACCGGCTCTGGACTGGAGTTCCTTCAGAGGCGCAGATAGCCGGGAATCGGGATCTGAAGAGGAAGATGAGCGACATCGGCGACAAAAACAAAATGGCAACTGACGTTCCTTCCTTGCTTGTTACAGCGAGAGTCGAGAAGAGTCGAACCGGCTAGGGTTCTCTCGGTTTTTCCTCAAGTTTGTCAAATCTTGACAAGGAAACCGAAGCTTCTGTTCCGTATCCATATACGAGACAAAGAAAAGAATGAAGAGAAATAAGATTGAGCAAATGAAGGAACTCGGAGAAGAAACCCGAAAAAAACCTCACTCTTACCTCTTTGTTCCGATTCAAACTAGAAGAGAAGACCACCACCATTTTTTTTTTCAGATTTTGGTTCCCAAACTTGCAAAGGAAAAAGGAACGAAGAGGAGTAAGTCAGATTCGAATTTATTTTCGAAACCACTAACATAATCACAAGGGAGCAGATCTTACCTTTGTTTGAACTTTGAACTGAAATCTGGCGTGGGACAAGAAGAGAGTGCAAGAGAATGTGTTCCTTGTTCGTCGGCGTGAAGGAATCAGCAGGGGAGGAAGAGATGGGTCGGGGGCTTGTTCGTCGGCGTAAAGGAATCAGCAAGGGGAGGAAGATATGGGTCGGGACTCGGGACAGGACTATTGGAGGAGAAGATAGTGACTAACCCTAAGTTCCTAATAATCAACCGTAAACTAAACAACTACAAAGTGAATGATGTGTTTAGTCATAGAATATTCCGGTTATACGATTAACCGAATAGTGACTGTGTCAAGACCAAAAACCGAACCGAATTACTATTCGGTTAACCGTATAACCGAAATATAAAATACGGTTATAAACTTCGGTCAAAAATAACCGAAAAAATAACGGTTTTCAGTCAAACCGAATTAACCGAACCTAATGGACACCCTATAAAGAGACTGACACCTGCACGATAATTAACAAGAAGGGCGCAACGTTTTGCTTTTGACTACTACTGGTTGAGTTTATAATTCACAAAATATCACTGTTTTTTTCGTAATTCACTTTAAACATACTTAAATGTTATCCAAAATTGATGAAACTTTACATGGACGATGTTAAAGTGTTATATTTTGATCCATATCAAATTGATGAACTATTTTGGACAACATTTAAACATGTTTAAAGTTGAATTATAAAAAAACAGTGATATTTTATGAATTATAAACTCAAACAGTGGTATTTTATGAATTTTCCTTACATTTTTTTTAGTGTGAACGACGCATGCTCATGCATATATAGACCAGGACCTCTCTAGTTTACCATTGATGTAAGTGGTACAATATCATCGGTGGACGTGCCAAAAATGCTGAATCCTTAGTTATTTGTATCACTCGAGCTGTGAATTTTTTTTGTCCCTGGTCATAAGCGAAAATCGTTTTTTTTTGTTTTTTAAATTATTTTTTAACTATCTTTTTAAATTTTAGTTTTCGATTAATTAATTTTATTTTGATTTATTTTCACAGAAACCATTTCAGTTTAGTGAATAATCTATACGTTATTTTAAATTAAATTTTAATTAAAATATATATGATAATAAAAAAATTAAATTTTCTTTTATAAATTTGATAAACTGAATAAACGTAACTAATTTAGTTTTCCAGTTATTAAGTGGAAAATATTTCAGTTTTTTGAGTAATTCGAACGATTCAACTAATAGAAACCCCTGTTTTTGTACTTTGAAGGTACTATTTTTGCACCATTTTTAGTTTCATCTAATGGCACTTGTGCATGTTAGTTCATGAATGATTACTTCATCTGTAGCACAAGTCCATATTATTTATTAATCGATCGTTCGGCGGAGGGTGGGCTGATTTGGGCTGAGTCATGAGTACAAATCCTACCCATCAAGCCGGTTCTTCTTGTTCATATGTATCCACCCTTTAAAATTGAAATTTTGAAGATGTTATCGACGCGCATCGCTATATTTGTTTAATATATATTATAAGATAGAATACAAATTAAGGCATAGTTTTACATTGCTTTAAATTTATATATTTATAAGATAAAAATGTTTATATATTTTATTTCTACGTTTTAATATAATTCAAGCTATTTATTTTGAAAAAAAAAAGAAATGTGAAAACTCACATGTTGGCCCAAAAGGGTAGAATGCAAAATGCTCAAATTTTGAGGGGAAGAAATCGACATTGTATATTTTGCTGAATGAATAATGAAATCATACGTTTGTTTAAAAAAAAACATATAGCATATCAGACCATCGACGCTGCGGTTTGCCCGTGTATAAATCGGTGCAGTCTTGTCAATTTGACAGTTCAATCAGTTGCTGACTGGATTGTTTTATTGAGTGGGCTGCTTTTTATTATATTAATTTTAATTGGTTGTAATTTTTAAAATATAAGTCCAAAATAAAAAATTATACCATTGTTCATCTAAATTCAAGCTCTTCAAACAGACCAGACATAGATATATTTTGACAACTTTAAAATTTTATATTATTTACAAAACAATAACATACATTAAAAAACAATAATGATTTTATCGGTTTCGAAATTTGTTATCTAATTCATCACTTATTAGTTAATAAATCATAATATCATTTTAATGAATCATAATATCAAATTAATGAATCATAATATCAAATTACTCAGAACCCCCTTAAGATTTGGGATTTATAGTTAACCCCCTGTGTTTATCATAATTATTGGTAACCACCCAGGTTAAGGTATCTTTGACTATGAGCCCCCAAACTATAACTCTGTTATTAGAAAGTAACTACGTGTTGATCTATCAACTAATCACATTAATAATGCTAGGCTGGACAACAAAACTACTTAATCAACATCGTCTACTCTCTTTCATCCACTTTAGATGCATTTTTTAGGCCAGGTTGACATTTTTTGGAAAATAACAATACATATTAAGTAGTGCTCTTTGTCCAGTCTAACATTATTAATGTAATTAAGCTAATAGGTCAACACGTAGTTAACTTTCTACTAACAATATATAGTTGGGGGCTCGTAGTCAAAGTTACCTTAATTCGAGGTGGTTACCAATAATTATGATAAACACAAGGGGTTAACTGTAATATCCCAATCCTCAAGGGGGTTCTGAGTAATTTACTCTATTAATTTTAATTGGTTGTAATTTTTAAAATATAAGTCCAAATAAAAAAATTATACCATTGTTCATCTAAATTCAAGCTCTTCAAAACAAGACCAGACATAGATATATTTTGACAACTTTAAATTTTATATTATTTACAAAACAATAACAATACATTAAAAAACAATAATGATTTTATCGGTTTCGAAATTTGTTATCTAATTCATCACTTATTAGTTAATAATCATATATTCATTTTTAATGAATCATAATATCAAAATTAATGAATCATATCTTTATTTTAGTGTATCATCACAAACATATAAAATAAATTTTTACGTAATAATACATACAACACAATATTTGATATGTATGAAAAAATACACGATTCACTAAGGTTTAAAATACACCATACAACAATAATAATACACTCAAAACAAAAATGATTTTAAATCAGTTGCGATTTGTTATGTAATTCACCACTTATTAATTAATGAACCATAGATCAATTGTAATGAATCATAATATCAAAACTAATGAATCATATTATGATTTCAGTGTACCATCATACATGTAAAAATAAAAAATTAAACAATAATGCAACACAAAACAATATTTGATATGTAAGAAAAATACATGATTCACCATAAGGTTAAAATACACCATACGACAATAATATACATTATACAATAATAATTTTTATCGATTCTAAAGTTTACTATTTAATTCCTCACTTATTAGTTTAATTAATCATAATATCATATAAATCATACATCATTTTAGTGTATCATCAGTAACATATAAAAATAACAATTTTAAACAATAATACAACACAAAACAATCTTTGGTACGTAAGAAAAATACATGATTTACCATATAAGGTTTAAAATACATCATACAACATAATAATACACTACACAATAATAATAATTATTATATGGTTATGAAGTTTATAATCTAATTCCCCACTAATCATAATATTAATTTTAATTTTAATGATTTATTTTGTGATTTTAGTGTCGTACTCATATAAAAATAATTTTTTTTAAGTTGTCAAAACATATCCATGACTGGTCTTGTTTTGAAGAGCTTGAATTTAGATGAATAATGATATAATTTTTTTAAAAAAATTTGGACTTATATTAAAAGTTACAACCATTTAAAGTTAATATAATAAAAATGCAGCCACTCAGCAAAACGTCCGGTCAGCAGCTGACTGAGACTGCCACATCAGACGACTGCACCATAATCGGTGCGGATGTGCCCAGCATGGAAATCCCCCGGATCCATTTTGGTATCACAAGGGTGGTGATTTCAATCCATTAAAGTAACATTTTCTCAATATGAAGTGTTTTAATCTGGTTTTAAAAAAAAGTTCAGACGCGAGAGAGGTTAATATTAAATGGGAACCCCCTCCAGAAGGCTTCTACAAAATCAATTCTAATGCAGCTATGGATGAGAATGGTGCAGTGGCAGTAGCTGTTATTATCCGGGATCACAAGGGGAAATGGCTTTCCGGCTTCACTCATCAAATGGGAATGTACACCATTATTGAAGCTGAAATTTAGGGAATTCTAGATGGTCTCACTCTCGCCAAACACTAGTGCAAAAATGTTTTTTAACCACGGTTATTTTGCCTATATACCACGGTTAGAAACCATGGTTTATACTCGCGTCGCATATAGAAAATAACTATATACCACGGTTTAAAAACGTCGTTTAAAAGTGAGGTTATAAACCACTGTTTGTTATGACCATCGTTTAAAGACCGTTCCTATCGCGGGAGACTGATTTTATACGGCGGTTCAGGCCAGAGAACCGTGGTATATAGTGCTTTTATATGACGGTTTAGAAAGGAACCGTGGTATAAAGCATACATTATACGACGTTTTTTAATAAACTGTGGTTTAAAACCTCGTTACATTGAGTTTTAAACCAAGGTTTTTACTTAACCGTGGTTTTTTTCATTTTTTAGTTTTTTTTAGTTTTTTTAGCCTCTACCAATGTTTTCCAACACAACCCAATATATACAAACCTGTACAGGGCATCCAACTGGTATTGCCCTTGGTAACCAACCACACCATATGACTATAAAACAAGTTGCCAATTTGAATTGCAACATCGAAAACGAATTGCAAACAAATTCAAACTTTCAAAAATAAGAGAGAGTTGAACTTTACAAACTTTGAGAGTTGTTCCTTTAGCACAAAACAAAAGTGTAAGTCTAACTACACTAGGACAAGTAATTTCTACACCAAAAACTGCGATAAATGATCTCTACAAAGTCCAGATCCACTTTGGAATACATGCCCCGTGCTTTTGTGAAAAAAGAAACAATCTGTCCATAAAAAGAAACTGATCATCATTAGTAACACACAAATTTTATTTAAATGCAATAACTTTAACTACAACTTTGATTGTATCGGTTACCTGTCGTCATCATCAAGCGTGTCAATATTTTGAACAATCTCATACATATACCGCATCACATAATAACCACATGTAACACCCCAACTACTAACAACACACTTAATAACATATTGCAGCGGAAATCTCAACTCGCAACATCACTTAACTCTTTGGTGTTACACGCCGTTAGCCACCCTCGTGGCTAACAAGGCTAACATATATACATCGTACCGGTCTGATGGACTAAACTCCCGAGCACCTACACATTAATCCCGTTCCATGTTCAACATTCATTATACACTTACATTACAACTGTGCCGAGTAATTACCAACTAACGCCGATACAATTTCGGTCTTACTACACCTACAGCACATCCACAATTTTCATGACTACCCACATACAATCAACTACCCCGTTCTACTCTCGAACGGCCTCCAGTTCCTTGTACCTGAAACAAGAAAGAGAAGAAAAGGGTGGCCCCCAAGGGGCTCAGCACCTTTGCTGGTATGGTAATCCCGCAGCCCGCATGCTACCGGGCCACGCACAACTAATTGTCGTCTTAGCATGCGATTGATTATTAAATCATGCACAAACTACGCACACATATCATGCTTAATAAGCAAACATCCATTAGCAGGACACAAACACACCCAATTTAGCACACCAACATAACACAACAACACACTTCACTTAATAACATACACACAACTTAGTTCCTTCTTCTTAGAGAATGTTCACTTTACTTAGGATGTGCCGGAGGTAATATAAGTCCGCGCACCCCATACATACATTTTCTTCACTTAGGTATGGCGGCCTCATATAGGACCGATCACAACATACACAATTCCCCCTAGCTCCAATAGTGATGAGTTAGGTAAGCCTTGTTTAAGCTTGTGGGTGGTTGTAATTCAAGGAGGAAGAACAACCGTAACATAAACAAGAGGGAGTCGAAGCGAACTTAGGCATCAACACCCTACCAACATTACACATAATTTCCCTCCTAGCCCGATGTGGAGGTCGGGTAGGTAAGCTTTGGCTAAGCTAGTGGGAGGTCGAACATCCAAGAAGGATATACAACCCTAACAGAACAGAATGGGAGTTAACTCACATATATACATCAACTCCCAAACAACACGCGCGACCGGAACGACCGGATTCCACACCATACATAACATATACTTATTAATTAGAGGTTCCTTTATGGAACTTATCACATACGTACATCACATTGTGTTACTAACTCGTTAGACACATCAGGGAAAATCACACCCCATTTCAACAACACGGATAACAGTATCCAATAACAACAACAACTAACATGAACAGTCACATACATCACACAAAGTCACCACATACACTAACGCACAGATAGCCGTAGTTAGAACGTTCCCGTGGTTGGGACATTTATTCCGAATACCGATCTCTTATGTGAACCTAAGGTCGGTTAACTATTATTTAACACATAATTAAGGTTAAACGGTATCGGAATTACTTACGCCACAATAATGAATTACTATAAACTCATTTCATGCTTTATCTGCCAGGTGGCAAACACACATAAAAACACACTGCATACAAGCCGGTGTAACCCGTAGGACACAGTTACAAAGAAAACCATACCTGTCACCGAAGGTCCACTCCCAACGTCCTATCGCATGTTTCTCGAAACTCTTTGAACAGCTGGTAACATTATAACTACTTCCATTAACTCGGGGTAGTATAGCTATTTAAGACTAGTGCGCCCATGGTTAACCAGTTCAGTAGTTTTATAACTTCACATTCTTAACTTGTTTACTTTCACATTTCTATTACAACTCTTCACCACTCAATGGTCATTATTACTCACTTAACATATCCTTAACACCTTATAACATCTTTACATACCAATCCTCATCATTAGACAACTTAAATTTTTTTTTTTATAAGTGGCCGACCGACCTTACCGACCGAACTTACCCAGGTCGGTCCATTCCAGTAACGTCCAAGTTCAAATTTTTTACTCCGACCGACCTTGCCAAGTCCGGTCCCAAGGTCGGGTCCATTCCAGACGACTTCCCGTTTGAAAATTTTACCCCGACCGACCTTGCAAGTCCGGTCCTAAGGTCGGTCCGTTCCAGAAAGATTTCCGCGCACAAAATTTGAGTCCGACCGACCTTGCAAGTCCGGTCCCAAGGTCGATCGATTCCAGAAAGATTTCCGACGGGTTAAACTGGGCTCGACCGACCTTGTAATCCGGTCCTAAGGTCGGTCGGCTCCAGACCCTTGTTTCTAAATGCCCATTCAACCCAAACTTCTTCCCATTGTTGCTCCAAGTTTCCTACATGTATTTGGGCATTTTCCATCACCATTACAACCTCTTAAACTCACTAACTCATCACCTACGCTTGTTACTCCATTCTTACCAATAACCAAATTCACCCAAATTTCTCACTCTCCTCTTACAAGAACTAATGCTTAGTTCTATCAAAGTGTTATGCTACAGATTTTCTCACCACTCTCTTAACTCCATTATTCATTCACCATTACAAGGCCAACACTCCTCTCTACTCAACATTAAACATCCCAACTGAACACCTAAATCTCTCATCCATAAAGCCATTCTCAACACTCATTTTCCCTTAAAATTTTGCCATAACCTCCCCATAAACTTTGCATCTCCAATTCATCAAAACACCTCCTCCTCATTCCTAATCTAGCCCCACCCTTTTCAAGGGTCCTATCAGCACATAACCAATCCTCAAATTCATCAACAACAACATAATCACCATAAACTCCACAACCACAATATCAATCTCCATAACCAACTAAACACATCACAACACAGATTTTAATCCACAATTTGGGTTCATTAACTTGTTTACCCATCCCAAACACTTAAACAATTTAGAACAAGGTTTAAGGTGAATTCCTTACCTTAATTTCACAAGTCTCTTTAATTCTCCTCTTGCTCCTCATCTCTTCAAAATCCGTCAGAGGGTATGGAGTTTCCAAACTCCATCCCAACATCCAAGAACACAAAACTACTCAATCAATTATCTAAACCCTTAGAAAACTCAATTAAATCAAAGGGGCTTAGAACACAAGCTAGGGTTTACCTTTTTGAAGCTTTTAAGAGAGGATTCTCACCCTTGAATCAAGAAGGGGATTACTCCACCATTGAAGGATTAATTTGGAGCTCAAGAACAATGAGAAAACAAGGTATTAATAATGGTGAAAAATCGATTACACCAAGAGATGAAGAGGAAGTGACTTTTTCTTGAAATTTTTACCTTAGAAGAAAGAGAGACTCCAAGCTTCACTTGGTGCCATTTTTCTCTTCAAATGGGGAAAACCCATGGAGGTCAACTTCATCCTTTTGGAATTTCGAAAAGAGAGGATGATAGAGGAAGATGAGAGGAAGAAGAATATGTGATTTAATTTTTGATTTGGAACTCAAAGGGAGCTTGGGCATGAGGGAACAGGAGTAAGCCATGGGAGGCTTCAAAACGTTCATCAACCAGCAGAGAGGGAGAAGGGAAACCGGTGGAGGAAGAAAGAGAGGAAGAGAGGAAGAGAGAGAGAGGAAAAAGAAAATAAGGAAGGAGAGAGAGTGTGGGGGTATAAGTGGTGTTTCTATTTTTTGACTTTATTTATTAGTTAACTAGTCTTATGTGAGTGAGCTGTTTACATTAATAAAACCGGCCCACCACTGTAGACACGCTGGAGCGTTTTTCGTCCTTTAACAGAAAACGCTCGTTTATTTACCCGTTTAGCACTATTCACTAACCGGGACCGTTTTCCGGAAATTTTCTCATTCCTTTAATTTTAATGGTTATTAAACTCCCATTAATGTTTAATTATTGTTACATAATCAACTATTATTTTACGGGGTCATTTAACTGTTTAAAGTCACGTTTTCGGATTTTCTCGAAAAACGCGCTTTAAGACTCCGTTAGCGTTTTAACGCATTGTTTGGATCCGTTTTCTTCCGGAATTTTTCCCACACGTTCTTAGTGTGTAATTAATATATAAAATATATTTATAGCCCTAACGAAGGTTATGTACCCCCTAGAATAATTAAATATGCGTTTTCACGTTTTGTGACTTTTACGCACTTTCTTTTTTTCTTTTTGGTTTTTATTTCTTCACCAACGATCTTAAGGACTTAATTAGCCCTAGAGAATTATAATTACAAAATAATTAACACATTAAGGTTTGGGGTATTTCAATCTACCCCCTTAAAAGAACTTCGTCCTCGAAGTTCACACTTCCCTAGCGTCATTTGAATTAGAACACAGGGATTACTTGCAACATAAACTTCCATAACAAACATACTTTACATCACAACCTCGGACTTAACTGTCCGGGTAACACATCCATACATACATAACATGACATAACATACTTACATAGTATCCTCGGACTTAATGGTCCGGGTACCTTAACAACATTTGCACATACGTAACAACCCTTAGACTCTTGGTCTGGGTAACATAACAACATTTAGACCCGTAGGTCTTGATAACACAACATCCTTTAGACACATAGGTCTTGATAATATAACACTTCCGGAACTTAACCACATCAGGACTCAAGGTCAAAACAATAATTATTACACATACCACACAACATGTCATAGCATGTATATCAACCAGAAATTCCTTTTCCATCTCTTCATGGGTTCGAGACCCATGTTGAGTACATATACACTGTGATCCCGCAGAACCCGGTCGCGATGGACACTCTGGTCCCCGTTCCTTTGGGAGATCAAAACGATTGCATACATCTTTAAAATATACTTCTCATGTCACCGGTCCGAAGACAAAGGCTCATACGTCCTCAGCTCGTGAGCAAGTAATACGAAAATACTCTATATGAGGTTAAGTAGAATGAAATTCTTTATTGGAAAATACCAATTGAAGATCTTTTTACAAGGTCAAGTAAAAGTAGTCCTTCCTTTGAAAATACCACTTAAGAATCTTAGAGATATTAATTGAAGTCTTGAAAATACCAATTGAAAATTTGGAACCACCAATTTAAAATTCCTTTGAAAACACCATACAACTCCAAGTCCAATTATTGTTAACTGCATCTTATTTTCTTGGTGTGACTTTATAGGGAGTTTCAAGAATCAACCCTGTGATCATCATGTTACTAATTTTCAATGTTGTCTTCCTTGCCCATTATCTCATTTTCATTTTCAACCAACAACTAATTCAAGCATGTACCATTTTCTATCTTTTAGTCTTCCTAGTTATAATCATTACATCTCCAAGGGATAGAACTCCGTCTATCAATCATCCTCCAAATTCAACTTAATCCAAGTTACCTAGGGAATTTAATTCTTACTAGGTTCTGTATTGGTGTCATACCTCTCCATAAATCACAACACTGTATATATACACATATCTATATATATATATATTTTTATCAAATATAATACACAATATTACATTTGATATCATATGACCATCTACTGTCGGGGTTTTAGTTCCCCGGGAGTTTTTCTACTCCCTTACACTTATACTTTCACATACATTCGTTAACACAATAAACACACTTATCACAATGGTATTCGCATCTTCTGTGCGCAATTACCACGATTACACCATGAATGAATGTGTATGTTTATGTAACACACACACCAATCATCAAAACAAATTATTTTGTGCTATGCACACCATTGTTCACGTACACTTGTACGGTAAAACACACTAAACGGTTTCGCGCTCTACCCCCCTTAAAAGGGATTACGCCCACGTAATCAATCACTTAACCACTGGTTTATAACGTCCTACCGTCGTGAAGTGTTGTATCTCCATGCGGTTTATTATACAATATGTTCTGGTTTGAGGATCTTAGCCATATTGGCGGTTTAGTCCCTAACCAAGAATTCTCCTTAGAGTTTATTTAATTCATAACCAGTTTCGATTCTGGCCTATGAAACTTCTAGGCATTAATAATTGCCATTCACTCATGTTCACAACGGACATCCAACTCTTGAATCGCTGGCTCACTAGTTTCTGCTGCGCGACTCTTGATAACTTCGAGCTTAGTTTGCCCCCTTCATTATTCTTACTGTATTGCATATCTTCGATTATCACCTTCATCTTGGTAATAACGATTTCTCAACCGACGCGTGGTATTTCTTACCAAGAGCGAGTTGGTGAGTTACAACCTTTCTATTTACTTCCATGATAATTTACTGTATTCCACACTGATTTACTTAATTTCTTCCGACTCACTGTCGGTTACGTTTGAGCTACTACCTATTGTGTGTAGTACTCTGTCGTTTATTTCCAACACTTGAGGTATATTCCATACCGATATTTAACAATCGTGTTATTGTAGTCACTTATGCCAATCAAGTACCCTTTGATTGGTACGACCGTGCTTCTCTTATGCATAGGTTTTATCACACCATAATTCTTGTTCCTCCATCACAATTGACATTACCCAAACTTCCTAGCTATCACACTCGATCATTACCGCGCAAGTGCAATACCAAAACACTCAGTCATACAGAGTGCAGAGGCGTAAACTCTTGACAGTAAATCTCTTATGCGATTGCAATAGGAATTCACACTGTGTTCCTTATCACATAGTACCGACCATTGGCTTATTGCCCAGTCGGTTTGTTATCACTTACCTTGTATGCCCATTGAGTTTCACTCATAACTAGTCTTATTTGCCACATTATTATTTAACAATACTTATGCAACGGTCGCTTACTGCGCACCGTGCTCTTACTCATTGTATAACATTAACTTACACTACATCCGCTATTATATTAGCTTCCGCTATTACACTGTGTTTTGCCACTTATTCGGCTGACTGCTGAATACTCTACTCTTCGAGCCTCTATGCTCCTTGAGCGTTGTTCATTACACATCTAGCATCCCACACCTATGGTGGTTGCCATTAGGCTTATCACTCTTTCCGTCTGCACAACTGGTACGAATACTTCCTTTCGTAGTAACAACATGGTCAACTCTTAACACATTCTCTGAATTTAGTTCACATAACTACCGCTGTTGCGGTCTCACAATATCAAGAGGTGTCCCCACACTCTAAGCAGTGGTTCGTTATCCGCTTACTTACTTATATAACGTAAACTTCTGTGATCAATAACATTTTCTTAACACATTCGATTTGTGGCTTTTAAGCCTTATTGCCTCGAGCTCTGCCCGTTGTAGGCTGTCCACACACATTACATGGTTTAGATTGGTATTGGGCTCCATGACAAGGTCGTAGTATCACGGTTCCTTTCATGGGATGCCCCTTCAAGGATGTCAGACTTCCCTCTGACGACTTGTGTTTAAACTTGGTGTTAATTTCAGCCTTTGCGTTTCTGTCACGTATCTTGTTCAACCATTGTTGACCCAAACACCCCTTTAAGGATAACTCCTGGGTGTTATTAGGTTATGCCTTTTCATCTGGCTTGCACTCATTGGTATTTTTAATTTCTATTTCGCCCCGCGTTCTTTGCTGGGTTGAATATTCTCCTTAGTGAGATTGATATCTCTAGTGATCATCTCGGGAGTCTCATCCCGATCATTGCACATTAACATATCCATAGTAGGCATCTGCCTCACCATATATAGGTTGGGTACTTACTCCAGCTACTGTGTTCATCCATCCAAATCCTTGAGACATATGCGATGTCTTTACTTACTAGTCAGTGCACTTCACACATCTAGATTCTTAAACATTTCCTCGCAATAACTCACTAATCCCTTTAGTCCTCTTAACTTAACTGGGTTCCTTTACTTCAACCATTCGATGGTAGTTTATTACTCTTGTCTGACTTTTACTTCGGACCGTAGTATGGAGTCGACTACTTCCCGTGTTCCAGACTCCACTCGTATACATATGTGTGGGGTACCCTACTGATACATTGCTACTTGCCCGACTACCCCATAAGAAGGTTTGTCAGGCCCACAAGCTCCTATCGGAGTGCGGTCGTCCCACATTACTGTTGGTACACTCGTAGTGTCCGTCACACGCCTAGGTGAAGTATTCTGTTGTCAACTCCTCTTATATTATCCTGTGATAATATGCATTCCATGCTTCCCGAACTTAATCAAGGGAAATGTATCCATTGTTGTATTATTATGAACTCAATCCATTCCTCGGGTTGTTACCCTTGGGTTTACCGGTTTCCATCCGGTTATTCGAAAGTAACTGGGTATAACTTACCTACCATGCGGCACTGAGGCTGGTGTAGGTCTTCTGGTCTGGTTTTAAAAGAGAAGAATTAAAATAGATTGGGTATGAAAGAAAATTTGGTTTTTGAAAAAGGTTTTGAAAATGAATTTAAGTTTGAAAGAAAATTCTCCTGGTTTTACAACGTTTCCTTGCCTTAACCGAGTCTAGCTTCCTGCTGACTGGTGTATTTCCAAGTACTGAGGTCAGGCTATTAAGCCCTTCCACGGCTATGATAATCCCACTTATCTTCATGGTACTTCACTAAGTACCGGTAGTTGTTTAAAATTTTCCGTACAGCCTTGTCATAGCAGCACTTGCCATGGCAAGTGCGCCATGCTAGCTGGTTATCGGTTCAATACACATTGGTTGCGGTATTGTTTTCATCCGCACTAATATCAGTGGCCTTGCTGGCCCCTACTTGATCTTGCAGCCTTAACAATAAATTTTTTTTTGGGTACTTCTCACTGTCTCCACATGATGATCATTAACTAAGGTGTTTCCCATTCTGGGAGACCCCCTTTTACTGGGTATTGTATCCTCCTCGTACTACGTTGTCGTTCCTTAATCGGTTGTTATACCGTTGGTGTATTAGTTAACATTCATGATCCCGTAGACACTCGTCTCGGGTTTCATTACCCCACTTCTCCACTGTTGCACGATGGGTGTGTTGCAAGCTGGTTGTTCTCGACTGCTCCGCATGTCGACCCAGGTTGCCGGAAATTCTATTCCTTTAAGCATAAGATTCTTCACTTTTCGCTATTAAATGCGGCAAACATTGTTCAGATGGAAACCGTCTTCGGGATTCACACCTTTCGGAATCTACCGTATGACAGGTTCCCCATACTTACAGAGGTAAATATCACATGCCAGATCGGGTTTCCCGAGTAAGAGATGACTTCCATCTCTCTGGCGTTCTTCCCAAGTTATAAAATAGGGTTTGTGGAGGGCGGGATGGATATTGTAGGTATCCAGCACACACTGGCATTTCCTAACTAGCGTACTTCTCACGCTATCACTCAACCCTTAACCCAAGCACTAAACTCTTAACTCGGTACTTCCTAAGCTCGGTAATTCAGTCATCAGAGCGATACTTGCTCTGATACCACTTTTTGTAACACCCCAACTACTAACAACACACTTAATAACGTATCGCAGCGGAAATCTCAACTCGCAACATCACTTAACTCTTTGGTGTTACACGCCGTTAGCCACCCTCGTGGCTAACAAGGCTAACATATATACATCGTACCGGTCTGATGGACTAAACTCCCGAGCAACTACACATTAATCCCGTTCCATGTTCAACATTCATTTATACACTTACATTACAACTGTACCGAGTAATTACCAACTAACGCCGATACAATTTCGGTCTTACTACACCTACAGCACATCCACAATTTTCATGACTACCCACATACAATCAACTACCCCGTCCTACTCTCGAACGGCCTCCAGTTCCTTGTACCTGAAACAGGAAAGAGAAGAAAAGGGTGGCCCCCAAGGGGCTCAGCACCTTTGCTGGTATGGTAATCCCGCAGCCCGCATGCTACCGGGCCACGCACAACTAATTGTCGTCTTAGCATGCGATTGATTATATTTAAATCATGCACAAACTACGCACACATATCATGCTTAATAAGCAAACATCCATTAGCAGGACACAAACACCAATTTAGCACACACAACATAACAACACACTTCACTTAATAACATACACACAACTTAGTTCCATTCTTCTTAGAGAATGTTCACTTTACTTAGGATGTGCCGGAGGTAATATAAGTCCGCCACCCCATACATACATTTTCTTCACTTAGGTATGGCGGCCTCATATAGGACCGATCACAACATACACAATTCCCCCTAGCTCCAATAGTGATGAGTTAGGTAAGCCTTGGTTAAGCTTGTGGGTGGTTGTAATTCAAGGAGGAAGAACAACCGTAACATAAACAAGAGGGAGTCGAAGCGAACTTAGGCATCAACACCCTACCAACATTACACATAATTTCCCTCCTAGCCCGATGTGGAGGTCGGGTAGGTAAGCTTTGGCTAAGCTAGTGGGAGGTCGAACATCCAAGAAGGATATACAACCCTAACATAACAGAATGGGAGTTAACTCACATATATACATCAACTCCCAAACAACACGCGCGACCGGAACGACCGGATTCCTCACCATACATAACATATACTTATTAATTAGAGGTTCCTTTATGGAACTTATCACATACGTACATCACATTGTGTTACTAACTCGGTTAGACAATCAGGGAAAATCACATCCCATTTCAACAACACGGATAACAGTATCCAATAACAACAACATACTGAACAAGTCACATACATCACACAAAGTCACCACATACACTAACGCACGGATAGCCGTAGTTAGAACGTTCCCGTGGGTTGGGACGTTTATTCCGAATACCGATCTCTTATGTGAACCTAAGGTCGGTTAACTATTATTTAACACATAATTAAGGTTAAACGGTATCGAAATTAATTACGCCACAATAATGACTTACTGTAAACTCATTTCATGCTTTATCTTGCAAGGTGGTAAACACACAGAAAAACACACTGGCATACAAGCCGGTGTAACCCGGTAGGACACAGGTTGCAAGAAAACCATACCTGTCACCGAAGGTCCACTCCAACGTCCCATCGCATGTTTCTCGAAACTCTTTGAACAACTGGTAACATTATAACTACTTCCATTAACATCGGGGTAGTATAGCTATTTAAGACTAGTGCGCCCATGGTTAACCCCGTTCAGTAGTTTTATAACTTCACATTCTTAACTTGTTTACTTTCACATTTCTATTACAACTCTTCACCACTCAATGGTCATTATTACTCACTTAACATATCCTTAACAACCTTATAACATCTTTACATACCAATCCTCATCATTAGACAACTTAATTTTTTTTAAAAATTTTTTTTATAAGTGGCCGACCGACCTTACCGACCGAACTTACCCAAGGTCGGTCCATTCCAGTAACGTCCGAGTTCAAAATTTTTCACTCCGACCGACCTTGCCAAGTCCGGTCCCAAGGTCGGTCCATTCCAGACGACTTCCCGTTTGAAAATTTTACCCCGACCGACCTTGCAAGTCCGGTCCTAAGGTCGGTCCGTTCCAGAAAGATTCCGCGCACAAAATTTGAGTCCGACCGACCTTGCAAGTCCGGTCCCAAGGTCGGTCGATTCCAGAAAGATTTCCGACGGGTTAAACTGGGCTCGACCGACCTTGTAAGTCCGGTCCTAAGGTCGGTCGGCTCCAGACCCTTGTTTCTAAATGCCCATTCAACTCCAAACTTCTTCCCATTGTTGCTCCAAGGTTCCTACATGTATTTGGGCATTTTCCATCACCATTACAACCTCTTAAACTCACCTAACTCATCACCTACGCTTGTTACTCAATTCTTAACCAAATCACCCAAATTTCTCACTCTCCTCTTACAAGAACTAATGCTTAGTTCTATCAAGTGTTATGCTACAGATTTTTTCTCACCACTCTCTTAACTCCATTATTCATTCACCATTACAAGGCCAACACTCCTCTCTACTCAACATTAAACATCCCAACTGAACACCTAAACTCTCTCATCCATAAAGCCATTCTCAACACTCATTTTCCCTTAAAATTTTGCCATAACCTCCCCATAAACTTTGCATCTCCAATTCATCAAAACACATCCTCCTCATTCCTAATCTAGCCACACCCTTTTCAAGGGTTCTATCAGCACATAACCAATCCTCAAATTCATCAACAACAACATAATCACCATAAACTCCACAACCACAATATCAATCTCCATAACCAACTAAACACATTACAACACAGATTTTAATCCACAATTTGGGTTCATTAACTTGTTTACCCATCCCAAACACTTAAACAATTTAGAACAAGGTTTAAGGTGAATTCCTTACCTTAATTTCACAAGTCTCTTTAATTCTCCTCTTGCTCCTCATCTCTTCAAAATCGGTCAAGAGGGTATGGAGTTTCCAAACTCCATCCCAACATCCAAGAACACAAAACATACTCAATCAATTATCTAAACCCTTAGAAAACTCAATTAAATCAAAGGGGCTTAGAACACAAGCTAGGGTTTACCTTTTTGAAGCTTTTAAGAGGGATTCTCACCTTGAATCAAGAAGGGGATTACTCCACCATTGAAGGATTAATTTGGAGCTCAAGAACAAGGAGAAAAACAAGGTATCAATAATGGTGAAAAATCGATTACACCAAGAGATGAAGAGGAAGTGACTTTTTCTTGGAAATTTTTACCTTAGAAGAAAGAGGAGACTCCAAGCTTCACATTGGTGCCATTTTCTCTTCAAATGGGGAAAACCCATGGAGGTCAACTTCATCCTTTGGAATTTTCGAAAAGAGAGGATGATAGAGGAAGATGAGAGGAAGAAGAATATGTGATTTATTTTTGATTTGGAGCTCAAAGGGAGCTTGGGCATGAGGTTGAACATGGAGTAGCCATGGGAGGCTTCAAAAACGTTCAACCAGCAGAGAGGGAGAAGGGAAACTGGTGGAGGAAGAAAGAGAGGAAAGAGAGGTAGAGAGAGAGAGGAAAAAGAAAATAAGGAAGGAGAGAGAGTGTGGGGGTATAAGTGGTGTTTCTATTTTTGACTTTATTTATTAGTTAACTAGTCTTATGTGAGTGAGCTGTTTACATTAATAAAACCGGCCCACCACTGTAGACACGCTGGAGCGTTTTTCGTCCTTTAACAAAAAACGCTCGTTTATTTACCCGGTTTAGCACTATTCACTAACCGGGACCGTTTTCCGGAAATTTTCTCATTCCTTTAATTTTAATGGTTATTAAACTCCCATTAATGTTTAATTATTGTTACATAATCAACTATTATTTTTACGGGGTCATTTAACTGTTTAAAGTCACGTTTTGGATTTTCTCGAAAAACGCGCTTTAAGACTCCGTTAGCGTTTTAACGCATTATTTGGATCCGTTTTCTTCCGGAATTTTTCCCACACGTTCTTAGTGTGTAATTAATATATAAAAAATATATTTATAGCCCTAACGAAGGTTATGTACCCCCTAGAATAATTAAATATGTGTTTTCACGTTTTGTAACTTTTACGCACTTTCTTTTTTTGTTTTTGGTTTTTATTTCTTCACCAGCGATCTTAAGGACTTAATTAGCCCTAGAGAATTATAATTACAAAATTAATTAACACATTAAGGTTTGGGGTATTTCACCAAGCACATACAAACACCTCTCATTCTGCTAATACTGTTCTCCTTTTACTAACAATGCAACGAGGCATAATCCGGATGAGATAACGAAGGAGGAGTATGCCAGCATACCCCCTTAAAAGAGCTAAGGTACGCCCTCGTACCGCTACTAACGACACATTCAAAGAATTCAACACCTTATTAACCAGCTTTGTTGTAAATTTTATTGCACCGTTGATTTTATCTACGATCAATATATTATATATATAATCTGTATCTCTTGATTGTTTTGTATTTGTATTTTCTTAACTGTTATAAAATTTTATTTTATGATCCTTATCCTTTCATTTTACGGCTGGTACGAATTATACGTCATTATATGATCATTTTATCATATCAATTATATAACAAGCTATAAATCAGGTGTAACGTACTTGAGCAGTTTAAATAATATTTCAGATCATTTAATAATCTTCCAAAATTATCTTCAAGGGTTTATAGCCAACCATATGTTAAAACTCTATAAAATAAATATTTTCTGTGACTTTTCAAGTTTCAATTGTTTTTATAATTAACTATCATATTTCAGACGAATCATTCAGTGTTTACTTCATAAAATTTACTTATTATATATTTACATAATTTCACCCAAGGCAGAATTTTAGGAAGTTCTTATTAGTTATAATGTAGCTCAAAATCTGATTTCTTTATCTTAAAATTTATTTTTCAAGATAGGGACTCTATATAAATTTTAAGTTAAATGAATTAGTCTAGTGAAAGTTCACTCACTCCTGATAATTATTTTTTTTCTTAGGGTTTGTTCTATGTAAGTATTCTCCTGATTATTAAATCTTAGTACTCCCTTAGACAATGGTGGCTTTTGTAAATATCACTCTTAGTGTGACTTCTAAGATTTTATCTATGTATAAGGTTAAACTTCTAAATAAACATGAGGATTTCCAAATCTTTAAGTAACTCTCAATTTCTCACTAGATGCTCAATATTCCGAGTATTTAAGGATCAATGATATTTAGTTTAGTGTTACTCTTCTCTTCACTTAATCTTTAAGTAACTTCCTTTAATGGTTTTTATATTCAACAAGGGGTAGACGTTCTACCTTGAAGTACCCAATTTTAAATTCCCTTCCTCCATATATAGGTATTTTTCACCAAAGATTTAACTCAATAAATCCTTTACATGTATGAATTTAATACTGGATATTAAGATATAAATTTTGAATTGTTCATTGTGGCTAGCAATGAAATATGCCTAGCTCAAGATTTCATGATGGTAACGTCTTACCACCAATCCTCCTCAAGTTCAACATAATGCATCACTTCCATGGAAGATTATTTCCGGTCAGATGACAAGGCTTGTCTAGCCCCTAAACTTCCAGAGTGGGTGTGCACCCCCACTACTTTTGGCCTAGGAGTTCGTCGCACCAGGCACTTCCCGTAGAGTGTTAGGTTTAGGTTTAGGTGTTTTCTTTCTAAAGTTAGCGTAGAGTTTTAGTGTGGTTTACAGGTTTGGATGTATGCTACTAGTTCTTGTTAACTTAATAATTTCTAGACTTGAGATTTATCCTAACATTATATTTAGGCAACAATTTGTACCTAGTAATTCTTGAAATTTATTTCCAAACTTTAAAGGAGTTGAAGTACTTGTACATAATGTCAATACTAACTTAGTTATTCAAAGATCTATTTGTATACTGTTTTCAACCAAAAGTATTCTTTAAAATTCTAGGAATTTGTGTACTAGCTTTTAAAGGATTGCATTTTTAGCAATGTATTCTCCATGAGCATGCTTTTGAAAAATAGCTTAATATTTGGTTCATCTCAACCAAAATCTTATCGTACTTAATATAGGGTGTTCAAAAACTATATATATGTAGTTTATTGTTGGAACGGTATAACAACACATCACACTCAATAGACATTCACAAAAGAAAAGTGTGTAACGGAATCGTTCACAATTCCAAGAAGGGTTAGGAGTCGTGCCTTACTAGAGTCCTCACTTCCCAATTCTACCCCAGTTCCCCAGTTTTAAGTGCACCTATAATCTAAGTATTTCACTCGGCTTGTTTTCTCGGGTTCAGAGCGTAACTACGCTCTGATACCACTTTCTGTAACACCCCTATAATAATAAAACAACAGCGGAAAATAAACTAAAGGTGCTACAGACCATCAGGCTCCAAACACCCGGTACCAACCTCACCAATTACAACCTTTACAATTAACTAAGTTACGGTCTGAACTTCGAGAAAACTTAACAAAAACATAACAACAATAAACACACATTCACTCTCCATAGACCTAATCCCATCCCAATCACTCATGCTCATCGTGGCCACCTGTAAGTCAATTTGTACCTGCAAAATGAAACCAAGCAGCCCCCCGAGAGGGGCGGGTCAGTTCCCTGGAATGGAACTGGTACAATTCTCCAAAAAGAAACTTATAAAACATAACTCTTCAAAATAAACAGTAACATGAAAACAAACTCTTAAAAGTAAAACAGAGATAAAGCACTTCAAAACAATCAAGTTAAAGAGAAGAGAAAACAAGACGAAGATAGAGATAGAGAACTTCCAAACCAAGTCATCCACTTAAGTAGTCACACCACATAGTTAGTAAGCATCCATTGTTGATGTTAGAACCAATTCTGGTTAAGAAGAGAAAGACTTAAGTAGTCACAAAGGACTAGAAGTGACATTAATATCCATAACCCGTGGTAGATAGTTTATGTCTCCACCATTTCAGAAGATGATTCCCATAGAAAAAATATACTCAAGAGTGGAATAAACCAATTGGGAGAGATGGCCCCCACCGCCAGTCAGTTGTCACAATGACGAGGTAAACAGACCTCCGCTGTCAGTTGTCACAAGGACGAGGTAAACAGACCTCCGCTGTCAGTTGTCCAGATGGACGAGGTATAGCAGACCTCCGCTGCCACCGACCCGTTCTCAGTCATCGGTGAAAAGTGTGTGCACCACTTAATAGAAATAATCCATACTCAATACCAAGAATAACACTTTCCCATATTCCCATTAGATTTTTAACTGCACGAGAGCAATACCAAAACACTCAGTCCTACAGAGTGCAGAGGCGTAAACCCTCAACAATTAATATCCAATAGAAAGAATCCATCTCCAATAAGGCTGATCAAACTCGACTCATGGTTGAAACATTACCCATTATCCAAAGGAAGAATTACCATTACCAGACATTTTCCTATATTCCCAGTCACCCACTAGATCATTAACTACACAAGAGCAATACCAAAACACTCAGTCCTACAGAGTGTAGAAGCATAAACCCCTGGCAGTTAATATCTAATGAAACAACTAGATAGGAGGAACCAATAACCAAGGAAGTTTCACATTCAAGCTCAGTTAGTCACACAACAGTCACATTTTGAAATCCATTCAAGATCAGTCGGTGTTCCCAAAACATTCCATAAAGTCCATCAGCAAAAGTATCGAGTACGAGAAATCGTACAAAACATTCCATAAGGTCCAAAACACAACAAGCTGAGTACGAGAAATCGTACCTAGGTAACACTGTAGCAGTTCTAGTCAACTTGCACAAACAATCAACAGTACTCTGAAGAATATTAAAGGTAGTCTATCATCAATCACTTGTAGCCTAAGTTAAGCTTAAATAAACTCCTTACTCTTATTCCAAAGTCTCAATTGTCTTTAAGCCCTCACTTATGTGTTATGTATAATCTTTGAGTTATTTGAGAACGTTGTATAGCCCAAGGTGGTAAGACCAAGGAATGTATCTTATTAACACCTGCTAACTGACCACTCCTATCCACTTTATTCATATTTAACCCCAATCCTCACATTCAAGACTTTTAGACCTTTATAACACAAATGTGTTTACATTATATAACTAAATCTAAGAATTCCAATAGTAATCTTAAGCTGAATACCTTAATTCTCAATTTAGAATAAACATTGTATTAGACCTATGATGGATTCATCCCATACACTATACTATTATTTCATAATGTAATGATTATGTATTTTATCAATATCTACTAGATAATCCATTGTGATTAAGTTTTCCCCTTAACTTAATTAAGATCTACATCTTGTATATTGGAATCATAATGTTGTAGATACAATTTGTTATAACTTATTTGAGCCACTAAACTCAATTATCATATCCTTAGTTCAGAATGACTTCCCATTATAGAACCGTCTAATAATCTTGCCATAAGATGTTGAATTACCTCTCATATTGAAACAACTATATATAGTTAACTTAGACTTATCGAACTCTTACATTTAGTATTCACAAGGTACATTATTTGCTTAATTATTACCTATATAATAAGGTATTTAAATATAACCTTTTATGTATCCTACTTACCTTTAATCTCCTAAATGTTTTATTTTTACACACATACACTCTATAGACTATGTATAATCCTTTTGTACTAAACTTCAATAAACTTAAGCCTTAAATACGTTTTAAATTGTTTTACAAAGCCTAAGGTTTCAAAGGAATAACTTAATAAATTAATTCCCTTTATTGTATTTAGGATGGACAATATATCTACATAGAGTAGAATTTATCAAAGAATTAAACTCTGGTTCGTAAGCGAAATTGTTAGTTATATGAAAATTCTCATATTTTATATTCAAATAACCTATCATTAATTCCCATTACCGTAAAGTATATCAATATAATATCTGATGTAACTTAGTTTTATCTAATAAAAGGTTCAAAGGTTTTAAGTATCAAATTCCTATTTATAAACCTTCTATAAATTCTAACTACTAAATACCTCACTTAATTGTAAACTCACATCCTAAGTATTGGTAATAAATGTTATAAATGTATTTCATATGGCTTATCTAATGCCAAGAAACTTAAGGATTATTATTTAGATAAATTTCCAAATCGTAGTTTAATATAGTTTTATATCATAACCCTTTTAATGATTTTATCTTAAAACATTAAGTTATATTCCAATACCATAAATGTTAAGAAATGATTAAATCTAGACTTACTAATCCACCTCACATTTAGATGTAGAAGCTTTTTATTTATTTTATTATTGTTTATATATTAAGAACATTTAGATGTAAAAGTATTACATTTATTCATTAATTATATAGTAAGTTCTATTTGTGTAAAATCTAATTACAAATATTCCTAAGTCCCAACTTATTAATTACCTAACCAAATTATAGATTTACATTATGGTCTTTGACAAATAATATTACACATGTATTCTAATATGGTTTATATAAATCTTAGAAATCCAAGATAACTCTTTAAGCTCAATTTCATACACAAATTCAATACTAGCTCATATAATATTTTTTTAATAGTATTATGTATAGGTTTAGTTTAACTTATTAATTCCTTCATATTCTATTTGCTATAAGGTATTTTATGTCTTTTATTTATGTATTTATCGTATATGTACTAGGATTTATTCAAGACATTCTTTATGTAGTTTTATTGCATTTAATTATTTATATTAACTTTTACACATATCTACATCCGAAATATGGTTTATAAATAAAGTATTTTCCTTAGTTTCAATTAGGTATATTAACCACCATACTATATAACTAATATACATGTAGATTAATTTAGTTCCTTGATTTAACCTAAGTTACCATAAGTTCCTATTTTTAAATCTACCATATAAGTATATATGAAATACCCCAAACCTAGGTATGTTGTTTAAACATTAAAACATGATTTATTAAGACTAAAAAGAGTCTTAGAAACATTAGTAAACAAATTTAAACAAAAGAAAACACAAATGTGCTTTAAAGTCAATAAGAGCTAAAATGTGCTCTAAGCTTGGAATAAGCTTGGGTAAGACCTAATGAACTTACCAAGATCTTATGTATATATTAATGAACATATTAAATCAATTACCAAAGAAAACCAAGCTTGAAAACAAGTTAAACACAAAATGTGCTTTAAGAAGTCTTAAAGCACATTTTTGAAAAATTGTCTTGTAAATGAGTTTTGAGTGGCTAAATGTCCATCATTACTCTTAAATATATATGTGTACTATATAGTATCACATTTGGGTGGCTATATTAATGGGAAATCAAAAATTTCACTTCTAAGTGCCGTGTTTTGGTGAATATTGATTTTTATAAGCTAGTTGTAACATATGTTGTCATAAGTAATTAAATTGACAAACAAAGACTAAATACCCTCATTATATTATAGGGGGGCGTTTTCTAAGTGTGGTGACTCACCACTCTCTAGTTAATATGATAAGTAAGTAAAGAGAACTAATTAAAACTACTTTTTACTTTATTTACTACAAATATCTCCTAAAAGTAAGTTCTATCTTCATTCTCTCATTTCTCCTTCATTTCCCACGGTTCCAAACACCATCTTCAACCTCTCTTCTTCATTATTTCACGGTTTTGCAATAGTACACACCACCATCTCCATCTTTGACCTCTTGTAAAATCTAGCTCACTTGTCCAAATCAAAAACAACACCACCAATCTCTTCCTCTCATCAAGCTCTTCATTCCTATCTTCTCAAAACTTCAAGAGCCCCATTTCGGTGCCAAGGAGTTTCACCATGGAAGGAGCTTGAGCTTGTATTTTTACATATTGTTACTCTCCTTTGCTTCTAGGTAAGGAATCTCAAATAAAAACTACATTTCCTCCATGTTTTGTTGTGACCGAAAATACCCATTGATGGAGCTCTTTGTGTGACTTTATTCTAGCTTCATTCCAACTCTCATGGACTAGGTGGAGTCCTCTCTTGATATATATTCAAACTCTCTTCAAAGAACAAGGTAAACAACTACATTAATGTTTTTGAAACAATGTAAAATTAGGGTTTACAATGAGATGAAGCTTATAGCTTGAATACTCATTATAATGTTTGTATATTGTTTAGAACTTGACAAGGAATCAAATACCTTGCCGGTTTTATAAAGGAACAAGAAAGAAGTTGTTTGGAAAAGAGGTAAATATACTAACCTAATGTTGTTTTAATGCCTTAGGAGAAATGAGCTTGTATCTCTTATGAAAATGATCTAAGGAGCCTATGAGAAGTGACTTAGAAGAATGCTCTCAAGAGCTTAGTAAAAGGCATATGTGTGTTGAGTGTATTTGCAGGTCAAAGGCATATATATTGTGGAAATTCAGTGTTTAAGTGTTATGCATTTTAAGGGCCTAAGCCATGCATTTTAAGGGCCTAAGTGCCATGCAATTTAAATTATGCACCATATTGAGATGTAGTGTGAATTTGGTGAAGTTGTGTACGAGAGTGTTCTTGGTGATTCTAGGTGTTCTTGTGTGTTTAATGGAGAAAACAAAGTGTTTAGGCTTAGTAATGTTCTAGGGGAATCCATGTCAAAATTTAGGTAAGAAGCAAGAAGTTCTAAGTGTTTACATAAGGTTTGGTGAATTAGAGGTGTTAGGAAATGACAAGGTGTTTTACAAGAGAAGATATAATGTCTTAAGTGTTCTAGAGTGTGACAAGGACTTAGGCATGAGCTTGAAGTTTTAGTATGTACCAAAGTCATTTTGGACTTAGGTAAAGACTTAGGCAAACTTTGGTTAAATAAGGAGAAAGTGTGAACTTGAAAAAGGATTTGAAGAAATGACATAAGGAGTTGATGGTAAGAAATGATGCTTGAAAGATGATGTTAAAATGAAGAGAAAGTATTTTGAGATAGTAGTTATCATAGGTATGAAACACCACTTGGAGACTAGGAGAAAACATTGTAAGTGTTAGGAATTTTGTGAAGATATAAGTAAAGGTTTAAGGAATTATAAAATGAATTTTATGAGTGTTTAAGGATATCTTAAGGTGTGTTTGAAGTGCTCAAATGAGGTTAGGATTACTAGGATATTGGGTGAAGTTTGAGTTGAATGAGAAAAGGAAAAAAAGGGTCTGGAGCACCGAACTTGCGACCGAACTTGCAAGTTCGGTCGAGCCCAGTTTACCCTGCGAGAATTGGCTTCTGGAATGGACCGACCTTGGGGACCGGACTTGCAAGGTCGTCGGGCTTGTATTTTGTGTACGGATTGAGTTACTGGAATCGACCGAACATGGGGCCGGACTTGGCAAGTTCGGTCGGGCTAAATTTTCCAAGGGAAGAAACTCGCGGGAATAGACCGAACATGCGACCGAACTTACAAGGTCGGTCGGAGTAGAAATTTTGACGGAAATGTGTTCTGGAATGGACCGAACTTGGACAAGTTCGGTCGGTAAGGTCGGTCGGACCAAAACTTGTAAAAAAAAAAACAGAAAGAATGTGACTTATGTAGTTGACCCTAGGTGTATAATGAGGGTAACCTAGGGTAAGTTAGACATTAAAACATGTCATACAATCATGTTAAATACTTAGTAAGTGTGAAGTTAAATAAATAATTAAGCGACGTTACTAATGTGTTTAGGATTCTCTCAAGGTGGAAACGAAACGAGGCAAGGACCAAGGTATGGTTTTCTTGCAGTCTGTTGTCTACCGGTTTACACCGGCTTGGGTGTTGTTTGCTTTTCTGTGTGTTACGACCTTAAAAGATTAAAGCATGAAAAGAGTTTACGGTTGTTATATACTATAATGTTGTATTATTGTGACTGACTCCTTCCCTTGGTGTGTCTAACAAGACCTAAACACTTGCTTGTGTGTGACTTAACAATATATTGTGTGATCACTAACAAGTGCTAACCGGGGGAGTGAGGAGTCCGGTCATGTTCCGGCCACGCGTGTGAGGACGGGAGTCGATATCATATCCGGTTCGGCTCTCTTGGTGTATGTATAGGTTGTATTCCAATTTGGTTTCTACCTTCCCTTCCCTTAGCTTATCCAAAGCTAGTTACTGACTCACGTCGGGCCACAGGGGCATACGAATGTTATTTCGGTGTGCTTGGGATTACTATATCCGACACACCTTGGGTATAAGTTAACCGTTCGATATAACTGGACGGTAACGAGGTTGGTAACGAGCTTAGCATGAGATTGGCATTAATCTCTAGGCTCACTATGTATACTAACTATGGTGGAAGGTTCCTTCTGAGAACCGATTTTATGGTGTTATGTATTGTTGTTGTGCTATGCAATTTCCCTTGCTATGCTATGGTATATTTATGTTGGATGTTTTAAAATGAATGCCATGTTATCATGACAATTGGTTGCGCGTATCCCGGTAGCCGATGGGCTGCGCGTTAACCATACCAGCAAAGGTTGCTGACCCCCTCGGGGGCTCCATATTTTACTGCAGGATGAGGATCGAAGAAGCGGAGTGGCTCTAGATCCTAGGTCGATGATGTACTTTTGGTTGTTTGGTTGATGAGCCCGGGATGCGCCTGTGCTCCCGAGGCATTACGTTTTGGTACCGTTTGTTAAACAGTGGTGGATGTTTACGGTTGGTAGTTGTGATGTAAATTAAATACTCGGTAATGTTGGCTATATATATATATGTGGATGTTAGGATCTATGCTCGGGAGTCTGATCGTCAGACCGATACTCTTGAATTTATTCTGCCTAGTTAACCACGTGGGTGGTTAACGGCGTTGTAACACCAAAGCGTTAAATTATTGTCGGTTGGTTTTTCCGCTGCGATTTTAGTAGTTGATAGGGGCGTTGTAGGGGTGTTACAATATATATACATATATGTAAATAATTTCACTTCTCATAAAAACTAATACCCAAACATTTATAAACTTACTGTTATAAAATGTTAATTTAGTTTCCCTTATTTTCCCCAGCTTAAAAGTTAATTAACAAACCATACTTTAATTTTTGGTTACATTAAAAACCTTATATTATAGGTTATTCTTATGAAAAACTCATAAACACAATTTTTAAAACCTTTTACCATCGCCCAAAAATTCCCAAATTTAATATACAGTAACTATAACATTTTAGACATATTATAAAATTTTTATTTCATAAAAATATCTATTTAATTTAGCCAAATAATTCCAGAAATCCCGTAACTTGCAAAAATCATAACTTATGTTTAAAAACTCCAAAACCATAATAATTTACATCAAAATAAACTAGATTAAATAAGGAATCTATGGTTAAAATTTCAAGTCAAAATACCTTCGGGAAGGCCATTAATAAAATCAACAAGTTAGAGCTATTTACTGAATTTTAATAAACTTATAAACCATTCTTATAACCATATCTATCTCGACCGTCCAAAACTTTTTAAACGAGATCGACGGTCCCTGAGCTCCCAGTTCTTCCCCGATTTCAGAAACACAGCCGAGTACTAAATCTCGATTCCTCCTAATCCACAGAACGAAATCGAGTGATTTTTGTTTCTATAGTTTCGTAATCAAATTTCGGTTCTAATGATACCTGTTTCCCCAATTATAATGCAGTGTACGATGGAATTCGAATTCAATTCGAAGTTAGGGTTCTTATCCGCTACTGAACTCAATTCGAAAACAAAACCGACAATTACTCCCAACATGGCACGTAATTGACTAAATTAAAACATGGATTAGGTCAGAAACATGACAGGGTTTGACAAAAACGGAGCAATTGATCGGAAACTTACCGGAGTTGTGCGAATTGAGTGAAATTGAAATCGGAAAAACTGGAAAAATATGAACTTTGAGCAGTTCGTGGTGCCAACTTCGAAGATCTATAACTAGCAGTACAAATCGAGTTAGGCTATGAGTAAGGGCTCATTGGAAAGATCAAACTTAGATCTACGTATTGATAGCTAGAACTAAACCTAACTCGCACCACACAGAAAGAAATTGAAGTCGCAAATCACGAGTTTACCTCTCTGTTTCGGTATTATTTTATGTGCTGGCGAGACCAAAACTTTAGACACCTTTCCCTTTCAATCGGTTGAGAATTGGCTTAGACCATAAACATGAAAGTTTTAGAGGAATTAGAGCTCTTCAAAATGAGCTAAAGAACACGGAATTTGGATGAGTAACGAAGAAGTTATGATCGACGCAAGTTACCTGAAATCGATGAGAAACTGGAATTCTGGAAACACGTTTCGCAAGGTGCCAACTTTAGGTCAGATTTGTGGCTGATGTATAACGAATTAGGGTATGTGCGAGTAATTTTTGGAAAGAGGACGTTTTGAAGAGGAGAATGAAGAAGACGGCATGGAAAAATATTGAGAGATGAGTGAGATATAGCCGTCCAAAGTTAGGGCTAAACACTGAATTCTGTTATCGAAATTCAGGGAAAGAATCGGCTAAGTGTTGGCGACCGCTACAGAGTGACACGTGGCATCTTTCAAATTTTTGATTCAAAACTCAATCTAGCATAACTTTGGCTAGGATGATCCGTTTTTGGCATTCTTTTTATCGATCTTCTGGTTTTCCATAACCTATTTATTGGTATAGGTTTCATAGCCTGGTTGACCATTCTCAAAAAGTAACTCTAGCAAGGCTTAATAGCTTTAAGGTTTCTAGAATTTTATATTGACTTTTATGTTTCAAAACAATGTTCCAACACTTCCTAAAATCTTTATAATATATTTGGAGTGTTAGAAATTTTCCCAAGATTTATTGACTTATAATTTATAAATTATTAAATTACTATATAATAATATATAATAATTAGGGTTTAAATAGGAGAAAACCCTAAATAAATTCACAATTCCATATAATAATTTAATATCATAATTCCTATAATTAATTTAATATCATAATTCCATAAATTAATATTCATAATTCCATATAATAATTAATACTTAATAGTATTATTAAAGGTTTAATAAAAGAAATCCCATAAATTAATTTAGGGGTATTTCATGCCGCCAGCACGGAAAGTTGAGTTTGATATTGATTTGGTTCCGGGCACCGGACCAATTGCGAAGGCGCCCTATCGTTTGGCTCCAGCAGAGATGACAGAGCTCAAGGAGCAGCTGAGAGCCTACTCAACAGGGATTTATCCACCCTAGCGTTTCACCATGGGAGAGCGGGTTCTCTTCGTGAAGAAGAAGGTCGGTAGTCTCCGCCTGTGTATTGACTATCGAGAGCTGAATGCAGTTACGGTGAAGAACCGTTACCGTTTACCACGCATCGACGACTTATTTGATCAATTGAGGGGAGCATCAGTATTCTCCAAGATAGATCTACGATCCGGATACCATCAGATTGCTATTCGTGACAGTGATATTGAGAAGAAGCATTCAGACAAGGTATGGACATTATGAGTTTACGGTATGCCGTTTGGTCTATCCAATCCACCAGCTAAGTTCATGGACTTAATGAACCGCTTGTTCCAAGATCAGTTGGACAAGTCAGTGGTAGTCTTCACGACGATATCTTGTGTACTCGAAATCGAGAGGTGAGCATGAAAGCCACCTGAGAATGTTACAAAACATGAGAAAGAATCAGTTATATGCTAATTCTCAAAGTGGTGAGTTTTGGCTGAACCATACTATTCTTGGTCATGTGATTTCTGAGGCCGGGATCGTTGATCGGCAAAGATTGATGCAGTGCGCACCTGGCCTAGGCCGAAGACAGTTACCGATATCAGGAGTTCCTCGGTCTGGCAGGTTATTAGAGGAGTTTGTGAAGGACTTCCCAGTGTCTCGAAGCCGATGACTTCCTTGATGAAGAAGGATGCACCATTCGAGTGGACAAATGACTGTGAGAGTTCTTTCCAGAGTCTCAAGGTGCTCTGACATCTGCAAGTCCTGACTATACCAGACGGCAGATGGTTTTGAGGTCTATTGCGAGCATCAGGCAGGGGTATGGGGTGTGTTGATGCAACACGGAGGTGTAGCTTGCCTCCCGACAGCTGAAGAAGCATGAAAGAACTACCTACCCACGATTTAGAAACGGGTGCGGGCCATTGTCTTCGCATTGAAGATATGGCGACATTATTTGTATGAGGTAAGTGTGACAATTTATTCTGACCACAAAAGTTTAAAATACTTGTTCACTCAGAAGGAGTTGAACATGAGGCAAAGAAGGTGGGTTGAGTTTCTAAACGACTACGACATTAATCTACAGTACAAAGAGGGTAAGGAAAATATGGTAGCTGACGCATTGAGTCGCCGAGCACACTCTCTCCATTCGCTAGTCTCTCATACTAGCTTGGTTGAAGAGGTGCGGAGTGCTCAGATGACGGATCAGTATATGTTGGAGATCAGGCAGAAGCTTATTGATGGCACATTCGAGGGTCAGAAGTACGACTTCCGACTCTACGATGATGACCTGATTAGGCTTAATGGCCGACTATGTATTCCGAGGAGTAGCGCTGAACTGAAGGAGCGCATACTGAGTGAATCCCATTGTTCTACGACTTCGATTCACCCCGGAGCTTCAAAGATGTACAAGGGTATGGAACGTTATTTTTGGTGGACTGGAATGAAAAAGGATGTTACTGATTATGTATTGAGGTGTCTCACTTGTCAGAAGGTCAAGTTTGAGCACCGACGGCCTGGTGGTATGGTACAGCCAATGCCAGTGCCTGAGTGGAAGTTCCATGACATTTCCATGGACTTCGTAGTAGAGCTTCCGCCTATAAGGGGAGGTCTGAATATGATTTGGGTTGTTGTTGACCGACTGACCAAGGTGGCTCGATTCATACCGATGAAGGACACCTGGAAAGTGGCAAAAATAGCAGAGCTCTTCGAGAGAGAGATTGTAAGGCATCATGGGGTACCGAAAACAATTGTGTCTGACAGGGATACCAGATTCCTCTCAAGGTATTGGAAATCCACACGGGAAGCGCTTGGTACCGAGCTGAAGCTAAGTACAGCGTTCCACCCACAGACAGATGGTCAGAGTGAGCGCACCATGACTTTCAGACCAGCTGGATTGATAAGTTACATCTGATCGAGTTTAGTTACAACAACAGTTACCATGCTTCGATCAAGATGTCTCCCTTCCAGGCTTTGTACGGTAGACCATGCCGCACACCATTATGCTGGGATGAGTCGAGTGAGACGGTCATTATAGGACCAGAGTATCTAGAACAAGTTCAGGCAGATGTTCGCCAGATCCGGGCTAACATGAAGGCAGCTCAGGATAGACAGAAGTCGTACGCAGATGTGCGCAGACGTGACCTGGAGTTCGCCGTGGGCGATCAGGTATTTCTCAGAGTATCCCCCATGAAGGGAGTATTTCGTTTTGGCCAGAAAGGCAAGTTGAGCCCAAAATATGTGGGGCCTTATGTTGGGACGGAGCGGATCGGCCCGGTAGCTTATAGACTTGATTTACCCGCCGAGCTGGGCAAGGTACATGATGTATTTCATGTGTCCCAGTTGAAGAAATATATGTCTCATCCGTCTCATGTGCTTCAGCCTGAAAGGATAACCTTAGAGCCGACCATGCGATCAGTGGAGACTCCGGTACGGATTCTGGATACTAAGACTCGAGACACTCGCCATAAGTCAGTGAGACTGGTGAAGGTTCTTTGGTCTAACCAGGACGTCGAGGAGGCCACTTGGGAGCTGGAAGATAAGATGAAGGCGAAGTACCCGTCATTGTTTACTTCTTAGTGTTTATGTGTATGGGGTACGGGGCGTACCCCTTTTTAAGGGGGGTAGAGCCGTTTCGGTTATGTGTGTACGACGTGTATTTAAATACATCGTCTATGTTATGTTGTATGGACCTTGTGTCCGATGTTATGTAAGTATGACCGTTGTATTTGAATGACGTTGTTGTATGGACCCTGTGTCCAATGTTATGTAAGTGTGTTGTTAATGTTGTTACGGAAATATTGTTTATATGTATTCCCGTGTTCTAACATTTAGGGTATGGGGAAGTGTGAACTTTGAGGACAAAGTTCTTTTAAGGGGGGTAGATTGAAATACCCGAAACCTTAGTATGTTGTTTAAACATTAAAATATGGTATATTAAGACTAAAAAAAGTCTTAGAAACATTAGTAAACAATTTAAACCATAGAAAACACAAATAAATGCCTTAAAGTCAATTAGGCCTAAAATGTGTTCTAAGCTTGGGATAAGCTTGGGTGAGACCTAATGAGCTTACCAAAACTTTATTTATATACTAATGAACATATTAAACCAATTACCAAAGAAAACCAAGCTTGAAAACAAGTTAAAACACAAAATGTGCCTTAAGGAGTCTTAAAGCACATTTTTGAAAAATTGTCTTGTAAATGAGTTTTGAATGGCTAGGTGTCCATCATTACTCTTTAATTAATATGTGCACTACTTAGTGTCACATTTGAAGTCTATATCAATGGGAAATCAAAATTTTCACATCTATGTGCCTTGTTTTAGTGAATAGTAACTAAAATAAGCTAGTTTGTAACATATGTTTGTATAAGTAATTAAATTGGCCAACAAAGACAAAAATGCCCTTAGTAACATAAAGGGGGCCGGTTTTTATGGTAATGACTCACCATACTTAAACAAAAAATAAGCTAACTAAAGTAGTAAAGTAGAAAGTACTATTTGCTTTTACTACTTAAATATCTAAAACTTACAAACTTATCTCATTCTCTCATTTCCCTGTTCATTTCACACGTCTTCAACCTCTCTTCTATCTTCTTCTTGCTCTCCATTCACGGTTTTCAATAGTACACACACAATACCATCTTTGACCACTTGTATCTCCTAGCTCATTTTGCCAAATCAAATTCTAAGACCACCATTCTCTTCCTCTCATCAAGCTCTTCAATTCTATCCTTTCAAAATCTCAAGAGCTCCATTTTGGTGCCAAGAAGAATCTCCATGGGAGGAGCTTGAGCTCATCTTTTCACATATTATTGTTCTCCTTTGCTTCAAGGTAAGGAAACTCAAAGAAAAATGATGTTTCCCTCATGTTTTTGTGTTGTCCGAAAATCACTCTTAATGGTGTCCTTATGTTGCCTTGTTCTAGCTTCATTTCAACCTTTCATGGACTAGGTGGAGTCCTCTCTTGATATAAATTCAAACTCTCTTCAAGTTCTAAGGTAAAACAACTATCTTAATGTTATTAAAACAATGTATAATCTAGGGTTTACAATGAGATGAAGCATGAAGCTTGTATACTCATTTTATCATTTGTATAATGTTTAGAAGTTGACAAACAATCAAAAGCCTTGCCGATTTAGTCAAGGAAACAAGAAAGAAGTTGTGAGGAAAAAAAGGTAAATGTGCTAACCTAATGTGGTTTAAAGTCTTAGGAGAAATGAGCTTATGTTGCTTGTTAAAATGATCTAAGGAGCTAATGGTGAATGACTTAGTAAAATGTTCTCAAAGGCTTAGTAAAAGGCATATGTGTTGTTTAGTGTATTTGTAGGTCAAAGGCAAATATATTGTGGAAATTCAGTGTTTATGATTTATGCATCTTAAGGGCTTAAGAGCCATGTTATTTAAGGGCCTAAGTGCCAAGCAATTTAAATTATGCACTATATTGTGATGTAGTGCTAAATGAGTGAAGTTTTGTGTATAAGAATGTTCTTGATGGATTTTAGTGTCCTTGATTTTTTAATGGTGAAAACAATGTGTTTTGGCTTAACAATGTTCTAGGAGAGTTCATGTCAAAATTTAGGTAATAAACAAGAAGTTCTAAGGGTTTAAAATGAGTTTGGTAAGTTAGGAAATGTTTAGAATGGTTAAGTGTTCAACTAGTGAAAGGAACATGCATTAAGGTATTCTAAGATGTAAAAAGGACTTAGGTAATGTTTTAGAGGATTTAGAGTGCAAATGAGTGTTTTGGGATACTTCAAGATCATGGTGAGGTTGTGTTTAGGACTTGTGCAATGTTGGTGAATAAGGGAGAAGTAATGTATTGCATGAAGAAACTATAGACTTGTAGAGATGTTTAAGGAATTGGTTAGGAAGTAAAGATGCTTGGGAGATGATGTAGTAGTGGTGAGGAAACATTATTGGCATAGTGGTTATCATAGGTATGAAACACCACTTAGAAACCTAAGGAGAAAGCATTATAAGTGTTAGGAATTTGGGTAAGAAATGAGTAAGTGTATAAGGAGAAAGAAGATGAGTTTTATGGATGTTGTATGAGAGAATAAGTGTGCCAAATGGTGTTGGAAAACATTAGAAGGCTTGAGGAAAAGTTTAGTGAAGATTTGACAATGTTTGGGCATGTTCTGGTGGCGTCCGACCCAGGGGTCCAATCCAAGTTTGGGTCGGACGGCCTCTGTTAGACGCCAGTAAATGGTTCTGGAACGGTCCGACCCAGAGGACTTGGGTCGGACATGGGTCGGACGGGTGTGTTTTAAAGGACGGTGAAGTTTCTGGAGTGGTCCAACCCAGTTGGTTGAGTCGGACATGGGTCGACAGGTGAGGCTTAGAAGACTGAAATGTTCTGGAATGGTCCGACCCAGTTTGTTGAGTCGGACATGGGTCGGACAAGTAAAATTTTTCAAAACCGAAAATTACTGGAAGGGTCCGACCCAGTTTGTTGGGTCGGACGGTGGGTCGGACAGACCAAAACTTAAAAAAAACAGTAAAGAATGTGGCAAATGTAGTTAACCCAAGGGGGTATAATGTAGGTAATTAAGGATAAGTTTGGGCATTAAAACATGTCATATAATCATGGTTAAACATTTAGTAAATTTGAAGTTAAGTAAGTAATTAACCGACATTCTTAAACATGTATAGGAGTGACCTACGGTGGAAATCAATCGAAGCAAGGACCAAGGTATGGTTTTCTTGCAGTCTGTTGCCTACCGGTTTACACCGGCTTGTGTGTTGTTTGTTTTTCTGTGTGTTTATGACGTTATAAGACTTAATCATGTAATGAGTTTACAGTTGTTCATATTAATGTGATGTTATGATGTGACTCATTTCCCTTGTGTGTGTCTAACATGACTTACCACTTGTTGTGAATTGTTTGTCTAGTTCCACTGTTGAACTTCTAATAAGTGCTAACTGGGAAGTGAGGAATCCGGTTGTCCGGTCATGCATGTAAGTTTAAGAGTACATATCTGAATCAGATTCGACTCTTATGTTGTTAAGATTGTTCTCCTTCATTTGGCGTTCGATCTCCCGCTAGCTTCCTCCAAAGCTTACCTATTCTGACTTATGATCGGTTTAGTGGGAACATGTGTTTGTGTGGTGTGTTCGGGTCACAATATCCGAACCATCTGTGACTTAAGTTACTCGTTCGAATAACAGAACGGTAATGAGTGTGTGTAACGAGCTTAACATGAGAGTGAACCATTCTCTAGGCTTCTTATGTTGTTTAACCTTCTTGGTTTGTTATTGTGGAAAGACTATCCATTGTGTATGTGATGTTGTGCTATGCAATAATGTTGCTATGCCATATGTTATGTTATGTTTAAAATGAATGCCATGTCATCATGAAAATTAGTTGCGTGTATCCCGGTAGCCGATGGGCTGCGCGTTAACCATACCAGCCAAGGGTTGCTGACCCCCTCGGGGCTCCATATTTTTACTGCAGGATGAGGATCGAGGAAGCAGAGTGGCGGTAGATTCTAGGCTGCAGATGTACTTTTGGTTATTTTGGATGTTGAGCCCGGGATGCGCCTGTGCTCCCGTAGCATTATATTTTGGTACTGTTCGTATTACAGATGACAGTGGAGTTATATGTACAGTATACAGTGACAGTTTGTATTAAATACTCGGTATGTTGGTTATGTATATATGGTTGATGTTAGTACCTAATGCTCGGGAGTCTGATCATCAGACCGGTACACTTGTATTTATTCTACCTTGTTAACCACGTGGGTGGTTGACGGCGTTGTAGCACCGAATCGTTTAGTTATTGTTTAGTTATTTTTCCACTGCGATTACATTTAATGTTAAGTGCGTAGTAGGGGTGTTACAAAAAGTGTTCACAAAGTGACTCGATCACACTTTTGTATGACCACATGGTACATTTTTATGACTAGATGGTGATACACTTCGACTATAAGTCAAGCATGGAGAGGGTTTGGTCAAAAAGTTGGCAAAATATGAGAATTCGGGTAGCTGCATCACAGGACGGGAAAGTAGCTCATCACTGTGCCGTCGGGTAGCCCTGTAGGGGTATACAATTTGATACGTTTTGGCCGAAGAACGGACCTGTTGTGTGAAACGTGACTATATCATACAGTTTTCCGACCTTATAGTGTATTTTAATCACTAGATGTCAACAAAACTAGGAAACAAGTCAGGTATCGTGAGGGAGTGGTCAAAAAATCTTGCCCTGGTGGATTCAAGTAGTTGCATCACTTCAAGGGCAGGTAGCTCACTGTTGTGCGGTTGGGTAGCCTTGTGTGGGCATACTATTTGATATCTATGGCCAAATACCCAGATGTGCAACGTAACAAGATCATATAGTTTTTCATCACCATCAACTATATTTTAGTCACTAGATGGTGGTACACCTAACATACAAGAGGGTCTACTCATCAAAACTTTGCACTGATATGATTCAGCTAGCTGCATCAAAGGAAGGGGAGGTAGCTCATTGTTGGGCGGTCGGGTAGCCCTGTCTGAACTTTATACAATTTCATACGTTTTGGCCAAATAACTTACCTGCTGCGTCAAACGTGACTAGATCGTACTTTGGTATGACCGCGGAGTATTTCTTTATGACTAGATGGAGGCAAAACTTGGCTGTTAGATAGGTATCGAAATGGTCTGGTCAAAAAAGGTTGCATTAAGAGGATTAAGGTAGCTGCAACACGGGACAGGCAGGTAGCTAATTGTTTTGCGGTTGGGTAGCCCTGCACAGTATACAATACTATATGTTGGCCAAAAATAAGACCTAATGTATGCAACTACATGGGCATTAACATTTTGACTACTATCAACAAAAGAAAATGAGCAATCTAACATATCATTCATCCTCCTCTCAAAACTACACAAAATAACCCCAACGTCTACATCTCCTTCGCCATTCCCATTTACAACATTCACCGCTGCGAGACAGTCGCTATACATACAAAAACCAACATTTTCCATATCATCAACGGCCGGCAGAGCAAAATTAAGAGCCATTGCCTCCGCCATTTGTGGAGAACATTGGCGACATGACCCATTCATATCAGAAGGACCAACTTTTTAACACTGTTGTAACAAACAAACAACCACCCACCCCCCAAACCATACCCATCGAATAAGATATACAACCATAGCTAGTATTCACATCATTGGGAAATCCACACGCCATTTAATAAGATACACACGGTCGAAATTAAGTGGTGCCCTCGCAACCCAGTACCTACCTGCCATCTCGATTCCGTACAGACCTTCTCGTTTGTTTGGCACCCTCCACAACAATAGCGTCCATAATATCAGCTGACGAGGATGCTTCAACGATTTGTTCCTTCAGACTGTTCTCAGGCTGTAAGAGTAGTATGACAGATATTCTTGCTCGATGGTATGAGATATAATCTTTGTTGGTCCAATCAGACCACACAGATTTATCATGACGGGCGTTACGCGATTTGATTACTGTTAAATAGTTCTTCATCATCCGCATACAATGTAGGCCACAACTTACCGCATCCCCCTGACCAAACAACGTGCAGATGTCCCACTTCCATTCAAACACCGCTTTGTCCACTATTCCTTGATGGATGAGCCAGCATAATACATATTTCAACTGCAGTGGTTGACAACAAAGACGACAAAATTTAAATGGACGACAAAAATCAACGGGTACGCAAATCCATAAAATCATGGTTATACCATCGCACATAATTACCAATATGGAGACATGCACTTTAGCTCTCTTGAAGTTCAAATTCGAATGAGGTAAAGTGTCTATCCAGAGAAATTGTTTATTCACCATGTTGATAACTACTAGGACGTAGTGTGACTCATACAACGCTGGGAAAACAAACTGAAGGAAACAGACCATTAGCAATGTCAATAACAGTGATTAAAACATTTCAAACAATAAGCATACCCACCAAATTGGAATTAAGGTGCCATGTACGTACGTATTTACATTTTTTGACAGTGTCCGCTTCAATGCAACGATTTTTGAGAAGACTATCAAATCGCTTTACAAAGAACTGGTCATCACACGATACATCTTTCAGTACTGAAGACTAGGACTGTCATGCGCAAGATAATAAGATCATGTTGCAGATGAGATATAGAAAATGAATATTTGAAATCATTAATTGTAGGATTATACGGACATTACCATCAAAACAGGCATGAATATGGCATTGATGACCCTCTTAGTTTGTTGGTGACGGTTTAAATAATGAACAAAACTGCTAACAACATTGGTGCTTATCCACTGGTCATCATTCATTGTTAACATGTCATGCTGAGTCAGTGTATTGAAATCATCACAGAAGACCTGCATACTCCTGTAAAACAAGATTGTTTAATAACCAGACAATATGTCAACGTAATTTCATCATTATTATGGAAGTTAACGGCAAAGTGTGTAGAAGCTTACACCGGGTCATCGCACACGGCTCCCCTAACATACTCCAAGATTTGAATTTCAGTCCCACTAAGCTTGGCTGCACGCTTTGCCCCGGTATAGACGTAAGGTGAACACTGACAACGTCCTTTCTTCACTTGCCTGGGCATGTTGGGACTGGTATGAATAGACTTAACATCCTTTTTGGGAGAACTATCCGTCAAAATCATAGTCTCCACCACCGTATCAACTGAGGCCTTGCATTCAGATTGACCACCCGGCGGATCTCCGGCATGTGTGTTCAACCCCTCTGTTGGAGTTTGATCTACTTCTGCTGCAACAACATTGGTAGCGAGCGTGCTATCACCCCCCTCAGCTTCAATACACTGTTCAGATAAATCCTTTGATCCATCCTCTCTCTCAGCACCTAACGCACCGCCGTCCTCCCTCTCAGCACTTAACACCCCCATCCTCTCCATCCATACCAGTCTACAATGAAACCACACGGAGACACTCATTATATTAGAAATGATCGATGCTTGAGGCATGATTACCTGATAATCACCATATATGTTTACCTTTTCAACATCATACTTGACAGGTGGTTGGCTCGAACCTCCATCACACAGGGTGATTAAAGACTGTAGCCACAAATTGGTTCCAATCGATAAAAGTATCACCAATAATTATCACAAGATTGAACGGCAAACAAAAATGAATAACATAGAGCCTGATTGGGGCAGAATACCTGCGCCGCAAGATTGCAATCACCGGTATTTTCTGTACACCCATCCTAACTTGCTTTTCTTTCGGGTCGCCCCTCACTCAGACCATCAGCTTCTGCCTTACCCTGTGCATCGTTACTTTTACCGTCTGCCCGAAAAAACAACAAACTAACCTGTTTTTCAAATTTTCATTTTTCAACCCTCCAACTCCATCTGTTGAACTCTAATACAGCTTCAGCGTGTGCTGCAGTGGCCTGCAGATGGACAAAATTTTAAATCACATATATACATAACAGAGTTCTGCAAATAATAGTGGTCAACTGCAAGACTCGTTTACCTCTGATAGAGTCATGTCAATTTCCCCATCATCCAAACCCTCACCACCAACAGACTGATGATCTGCATGGTAATGGGATTTTGGCATAGTGGTCCCCATGTTACAGCTGGATGTACCACGATACTTAACCCGACCTCTGCATATAGCTTCAACCAACTTCAGATCTCGTAACTTGTCTCTTACAGATTCTGTTGACCAGAGTCCACATGTTGGGACAACGTCAGACGGTATTTCATCATCAAACAGTACACTGTCAAGAAAATGTACCTGCGTTGAGTGTACTACTGTTACGGCATCATGGATCTCACATAAACAACATAGAATGAATTTATAAATGTGTTAAGGAGTAACTTACAAACAAAAATGGAAATCCCCTTTGAGCAGAGGGCTTGCATCCTTGGAATCAGCAATTTTCTAAACCACCGATCAGGGTGTCTGAAATGTGCTGACACCAGTTATATTTTGGAATCAAGTCCAGATCATGTAAAAAGTCAGCGTAGTTGAGATTGACTCTGTTGTTGGGGGACGGGTTGAGTACACATCCTAATGAGTACAAGATAAACAACTTCGTACGTTTTTCAGGATCTTTTTCACAAAGGATCCTACTGTACACAGATGCCAATGGAGCCAACGAGGTGGACGCAGTCCCATCTCAGCACCAAGTTGTTTAGCCCTACTCGTATGATTGGGACTTAATTTGATTGGTAAGTTGCCCGATGGAAGATTGTAGACCCTCTTCACGTCATCAGGGCCCACCGTGAGCAAATTTCCTTCACCGAGACGGAATGACTTTGACTCCTTGTCTTACAACTGTAATAGATTGTGTATCAAGACTCGATCCATACGATCGACTGATATCTTGGTCAACTGATAAACCCAGTATTACGTAGAACCTTCCTAAAGTCTGATAATATACCACCGTTGACAAGATTATTGACCATCTCAATTATCTTCTTGGGCACGCACTTGTTCTGGTAGCTGTCGGAATGCCGGTCCTCAGCACCCTGCTGCTTCCCATCTAGGGGTTCAGCATCATCATGAACCGATTGATGATGCGCAACCTTCTTCCTTTTAAGCTTACGTTCGGCAGCTGCACTACGTGATCGTTTAGGACCCATTTGACCAAGTAAACCTGAGTGGACTAATAATCGTTCATACTAAGGAAAACATAGGGAAACGACAAACATTTCATACATAATCAGAAATTTCATGCCTTGGAAAAAAGAATGGAATGATGTAAAAGACAACAACCTTGGGTCCAGAGTGGCTCAGTGGACTTATAACCGTTCATATTAAGGACAACACAGGTAAACGACAAACATTTCATAAATAATCACAAATTTCAAGACTTGGAAAAAAGAATGGATTGTTGAAAAAGCCAACCATGGATCCAGAGTAGCTCATGTAACCCCTTTTACAAATTGTTCCCGAATCTAAGGGGTGCATACCATAACTGTAATTTTTCCATCGAAATCAAACGTCATAATTAAACAAACTGCAGCCTAAAACACTAATAATAAGGGGGCACATTGTTGTCAGATACCAAGATAATGGACAATGGATACACTACGTACATAATTCATCGTACTTAAAAAATCTATGATGAACAACATTAGCGAATAAGCACAGAAATTTAACATCAAGTAGTTGTATCACAAGACGAGCAAGTAGCACGATGTTGTGAGGTGGGGTGGCCCTTTAAGTGTTTAGAAGTCTATAGATTGGTCAAAAATAGGACCTGATGTGTGCAAATTTTGTGACTGGATCATACTTTTTTAAGACCACCTAGTACATTTTTATGACAGGATGGTGGTAAAACTCGGCTGTTGAGTCAGATACCGAGATGGTCTGGTAAAATCAGTTTGGGGGGAGATTTTTCCGCTAAATGTATCACATGACGAGCAAGTAGCTCGATGTTGTGAGGTGGGGTAGCCCTATAGATTGGTCAAAAATAGGACCTGATGTGTGCAAATTTCGTGACTGGATCATACTTTTTGATGACCACCTAGTACATTTTTATGACAAGATGGTGGTAAAACTCGGCTGTTGAGTCAGATACCGAGATGGTCTGGTAAAATCAGTTTGGGGGGAGATTTTTCCGCTAGATGTATCACATGACGACAAGTAGCTCGATGTTGTGAGGTGGGTAGCCCTATAGATTGGCCAAAAATAGGATCTGATGTGTGCAATTTTCGTGACTGGATCATACTTTTTCATGACCACGTAGTAGATTGTTTTGACAAGATGATGGTAAAACTCGCTCATAAACAGGTGTCGAGAGGGTCTGGTCAAAAAACTTGGGGGACATCTTTCAGGTAGCTGTATCACAGGAATAGCAGGGAGCTCAATGTTGTGAGGTGGGGTAGCCCTGTAGGGGTATAGAATTCTATAGGTTGGCCTAAAATAGGACAGGTTAGCAGATAATAGTCTAAACAAAGATACATGCAAAATTTGCATGGAACTGGATACATGAGAGCAGTGGCATCGGCGCAGAGGGGGAGCTGGGGGCTTAGCCGTTTAACTAACGTAGCAATTCCAACCGTATTAGGGTTTATACCTCGCTTTCGGTAATGCTGAGCATAATTCACGAAACCAAACTTACTAATTTATTATAACAAGTGGCCACAGACCAATCAGTTATCCAAATAACTTCTACGTGTTGTAATTTAAGAATAACGGACACAGAATTTCAATTTTATTCAGAAAAAAGGTTAAAGCCAAACAAGGGGAGAGTGATGAAAAACACTAGAAACCATTCGCATGCAAACTAAATGGACAAAGATAGTGGGGCTTATTCATGGACTCGTGGAGAAGAAAATTTACAATATTACAAATTTAAACTCAGCTTACTCCGGACTAATACCTGTGATACCAACCAACAGATGCAGATGGATGGGCGACAGTTGTAAGACGGTCGAAAGGAACAGCAAAATCGCAGATTACCGGAAACGACCGGGCTTAGGAAGAAGAATGGGTTGAAACGAAAAAGAGCAGCTTCGAGAACTTGCTTGGATTACGGTCAGCAACTCAGCAAAGGGGGAGATTGAAATTGGGGGGAATTTAAATCGGCCGATTTAAATTTTTAAAAAAAAAACAAAATGTGATAACTGTGGGTGATCTCACGTGAGTTGTGTAACGCCAGTTTACGAAAACCCCGGTAGACCCCGTTTAGGCATGCGATATTACAAACATACCCCTGATTTTCCCATACTGTGTCTACACCGTAAGATGAGAAGAAATATCGATTCAGCGGCTGAGATGAGTGAAGACACGGTGCCTTCGATCTCCTGATGCAATTTTTAGAAGCTGACAAGTAGGTACTCTGTGTAATTTTACCATGTTTTATTTTTAAAAAACTGTCGAATATAAAATTAATTTAAACTAGTATGAAATATAACAAAAAAAGGTGAAAGGAAACTGTTCAATATCATCTCATAATTTGATTGGTTCAACAGTCAAGCACGAGCATATGTCATACATCTCCAAGTTGACCCACGAATTTACAAGCATCCAGTTTGATATATAATCATTAATCACCGTGCATCTTTAACTCGATCACTACTCTCTCCAAGCTGATTAAAATCTTCAAATGCAATCCGGTCTGCATGCTTCTCCCCTATATAGCTTCCGCCATTTCATACCACTCACATCCTTTCCCCAGACCTGATCACCCTCCTCAAAACAGCTAGCGTTATCATAAACACCAAAATCTACGACGCCCACCACTCCATCTTCTCCGCCATGGTGAACTCCAAGATCTCTCACTCCTTGCCCTTCCTAATGAGCAGCACTCTTCGACCGTCAGTGACCAGTTCTTCATCAACAACCGGGCCGGTGAACTGACCACCAAGATCTCTTCTCTATACCGTCATCACTACCCACCATCAAAAAGCTATTACCATCTTCACTACAGCCTCTTAGCCCCGCTAATCGACGCCTTCAACACCACCACTTCCACTGACTTCATCAGGGCAAATAATAACGGATATTGTGCGTCAATCCCCCGGGGTCGTAGTGATCACCATGTTTTTGAGACAGCAACAGGATGGGAAAAACTTCGTCAAGTAACCAAGCCAAGAGCATCGACGAAGACTAAACCCGCACCCAAGAAAGTCAGCAAAAATGAGAGCAAAAACTAAGCGGAGCAGCAGAATTACTTTACGGCCCTTTGAATTGAACGGGGGACATCGAAATTTAAAACTGCTCAACGAGAATAAAGTCGGGACCCACTAACCCAATAACATTTAGACTATATATTTATTCTGTCCAATGGAGGCCCCCGAAAAGATGTACGATTTATCCCTGGCCGGCGGCGAAGGATGGCAAATGGGGTGCTTGGTTGTATTGTTTTTTTAAGGGGTAAAATATATTAATGATGGGTAGAACGCTACGGAGGGATATGCAGTCTCCTATATAAACGAATATCCAAAAAGGTTAAGGAAAAAGTGAACATAAATTTCCATTTCGTCTAAAAAGCGGTATAGAGCCTACCAAAAGGGACAAATAGGGGAATACACAATAGGGGATATTAAGAGCACATAATCATATCTAACCAATCAAAATCTCTAATAGAATTTGTCATCTTCATCCCAATGAAGGCCTTCATGGCAAACTTTATGTCAGAGACAATGCGGGCTGGATCTCTAGCTTGGTTCGTCGTAGCACGTTTGCACCCCTCTATCCAGATGAAGTAAAACACGTTTGCGATGAGCGCTCTTCTCTAAATCGATCGGCCGATTCCTCTTGCAGCAGCGAGCGATCCACCGAGAGTAGCTGTGAAGGCTCGCCCTGTTCGTAGGGAGACCAAACCAGTCACATAAATTCCACTAAATCCTACAAGAAAACGTGCAATCAAAATAGACAGTGGCGTGGTTGCCCATTATTTTAATGAACATGGGAGAGTTGACGTGTCGTGGGATGCTAAGAGTTGTGTCAGAGAGATTAACAGCCTTTCCTTTTTTCATGATAATCAAGCCTGCCTCCCATTTCCGTGCGGGTAGATGTTAGAGTTAAGTTATGTATTTATTTTGAGTTATTGTTTTAAGTTATTAGTTCTGGTTAGGCATAACGTTCATATTTAAGGTTGGGTTACTTTGGTCATTTTGTTTTCTGGGCAACGAGTCTTTCCTTAAGTGTGTATATAGGTTTAGTTTCTGTTGAGTACGGTAATCAATTAATTCAAGAAGAAAGAATCCCTTCCTGTTTACTCTCTCTCTCTCTTTCTTCTTGCGCATCTCCTTCGCATGTTTTAGGGTTGTGATCTGTCTTACGGTGGCTGAACTAGGATTTGGGTAGATTTCATCATGGTATCAGAGCAGCGATTCTGCGCTAGCTTTGGCTGATTTCTCATCCACCGATTTTTGATTCTTCCTGCTTCGTTCTCTTCTCTGATTCACCTCATTCCTAGTCTTTCGTTTGTCTTGAATCTTTCCTGTTGGCTATGGCAAACAATCCCGAAATACTGTTGGAGTCACAAACCCAAAAGGATGAAGGGGAAGCGACGACGACTGGCGACCATGGCGACCCACTTTACCTCGCCAACTCTGAACAACCTGGGTCAGTCCTCGCAAACAAATTTGACGGAAAGGGTTTTGCCTGCTGGAAGACGCAGATGTCGATAGCCCTGGGATCGAAGAACAAATTCGGGTTCGTCGATGGATCACTGGCGAAACCTACAGACTCAAAACAGAAAGCTAAGGCATGGACGCGCTGCGACTCAATGGTCAGGGCCTGGCTCCTCATGAGTCTAGAGAAAAAGATAGCCGACAGTGTCCTTTTCGCACCCACCGCGGCCTTGATGTGGAGTGAACTCCGCAGTCGATATGAACACGCAGACGGGACAAGGATCTACGATCTTGAACAGAGGCTAGCCATGTCGAAGCAAGGAACCGATAGCATCGTCGACTATTTCACAAAGGTGAAATTGATTTGGGATGAAATCGACGCGAGTAACACAATCCCTTGCTGCACTTGTAATTCCTGTACATGTGAAGCCTCCAAGAAATTTAAAAATACGTTAGGGAAAGAAGACTGATACAATTCATGATGGGGTTAGATGAAAGATACAGTATCGTGTGGGGTATATTTTGATGAAATCCCCCCTTTCATCCATTAGCCAAGTTTTCTCCCACCTTATTCAAGAGGAAAGGCACAAGAACCTGACGAAAGGTGGATTTACTGAAGGAGCGTCTCTTTCCTTCGCCTCTGAACAAACCAAGAAAATGGGATTCAAAGGTTAAAATTTCAACACTAGAAGGGGGAACTTGCAGTGTACACACTACAACGAGATGGGCCACATAGAGGATCGATGCTACCAGAAAATAAGATATCCCCAAGGGTGGAGGAACCCAAAGATGAAGAAAATTAGTGCTAACACTGTGGGATTGGTCGAAGAAAACGGAGAGGATCGGAGAGGAGAAAGGAGTGAGGCAAAAGACCTCTTTGGAGGAATTCTTTCCCTAGACCAGATTATCAAACTTTTTAACTACATCAACAAGAACCAGTCGAGCCTTAGAGGAAACACAGCCGCGGAAGGCCAATCACTTGGAGGTTTTGTTGGTAAACTTTCGAATTCCTCATCTTGCCTAAAATAAGCTGATCACCTAAGCATGAATGTTGAAGGGGATAAAATTTTTGATACTTTAGATTGGGTCTTAGACTCGGGGGCATCTGATCATATGTGCGGTGATCTGAAATTATTTAATAACTATGTTACACTTGATCAAACCCATACAGTGGGGATGCCAGATGGGCACCCCCAATATGTTAAGATATTGGGAGAAATCAGAATTAATTCCTTGATTGTTTTGAAGGATGTCTTATATGTACCTGCTTTTAGGTTTAATTTAATATCTATCAGTAAACTGTCTCATGATATGCGTGGAATATTTCTGTTTGATTCTAAATCTTGTTTTTATCAGGGTTGTGAAAGCAATAACCTTGTCAAGGTGGGAAAACTCAGCAGAGGCCTGTATGTTCTTGATTGTGGAATAGATAGAAAGGATGAAAGGAATTCTGATTTTTGTGGTTGTATTGATAAAGTTTTCAGTTTAGGTTTTGATTGTAAATGTAGAATAGCTCTTTGTCATCATAGGCTTGGTCACATGCCAAGGGATAAAATTGTAAAGCTTGGTCTAGTGGACCAATCTGAGGGAAACAAACAGTTTGTATGTGAACCATGTTTAGATCAAAAAGCCATAGGCTACCTTTCACTTCTGATTCCTTTAGAAACTATGAATTTTTTGACCTTATTCATGCTGACCTGTGGGGTCCTTACAAGACTAGAACATTTGATGGTTTTTCTTACTTTCTCACTTTAGTTGATGATAGAAGTAGAGCCACCTGGACTCATTTATGTACAACAAAATCTGAATCCTTTGACTTAATTGTTCAGTTTTTCAAGATGATCCAAAATCAGTTCAATAAGAGTGTTAAAATATTAAGAACAGACAATGCCTATGAACTCGGTAGTTCTAGGCATGCATCTGAGTTTCTTAAGAATAGTGGAATATTACACCAAACCACCTGCATTCATACACCACAGTAGAATGGAATTGTAGAAAGGAAGCATAGGCACATTTTAGAAACTGCTAGGTCTTTGATGTTTCATTCTAATCTTCCACTAAAATTTTGGGGTGAAAGTGTTTTAACTGCAACCTTCCTCATAAATAGAATGCCATTAAGCAGTGTGAACAATAAAAGCCCATATCAGATCATATTTAGTACCCAACCAGATTACCATGCTCTAAGGTGTTTTGGATGTCTTTGTTTGCCAACATAAATAAACCTCAGCATGATAAATTTGCTTCTAAATCTATTAAGGGAATTTTTCTTGGATATCCTCATGGGAAAAAGGGATATAAAATCTTAGACCTTGATAATAACAAGATAATTATCAATCGAGATGTGGTTTTCCATGAAAACTTATATCCTTTTAGAGAAAATGTGAACAGAAACCCTGGAAATATATCTAAAATGGATTCTGGCACTAACCTATTTCATTATGAGTTTTTCAATACTGAGAATGAAACAGAAGAAAATCCAAGGAGCCTAGACACAGGTGCAGAGGGCCACAACCAGTTACCCATTTTGGAGGAAGAAGAAGTAGAAGGAACTGCTAGAGAACCATAACCTACTGGTACAGAACCAGAACCTCAAAATCCCGAGAACACAACTGAAGAGATAACTCAAGAGGCTGGGCAAGAAGGTGAAGTTAGAAGGTCCAGCAGAGAGAGACGTCCCCCTAGACATTTGGAGGAGTATGTAGTTGGGTAGTCTTCAAAGGATCAACAAGATAAGTCTTTCTCTGATTGCTTCTCCCTTATTTTGAAAGATAGAATATCTAGGACTGCCTATGATTTGTCTGGAGATCAAAGTTGGTTAACTGATAATAATACTGTCTGTATAGATGAGAATGAGAGCATTGCCTCTTTAGCTTTGACCAGAAACACTTTATATGCTTTCTCTGCTTGGGATAATCATCTTTGCTGTAGTGCTAGTTCTATTGACTTGTCTGAACCCTCCTCCTTTCATGAGGCTGCTAATAATGTAAACTGGATAAATGCCATGAATGAGGAATTTAGGGCTTTAGAAAGGAATCATACATGGGAAATAGTAGATTTACCTTTTGGGAAGAAACCCATCAAGTGTAAATGGGTGTATAAAGTAAAACTCCATGCAGATGGTTCCTTAGAAAGGTATAAGGCTAGGTTAGTGGCTAAGGGATACACACAGAAATATGGAATTGATTACCTAGAGACCTTTTCACCAGTTGTCAAGTTTACAACTATTAAGGCTTTGGTTTCTATAGCTGTTAAAAAGGGTTGGTATATAGGGCAGTTGGATATAAATAATGCTTTTCTGCATGGGGATTTGTATGAGGATGTTTTCATGGAGATTCCTGAGGGGCATAATTTAGAGAAGTCTGGTAAGGTTTGTAAGTTAAGAAAGGCTTTATATGGCCTCAAACAGGCGTCTAGACAGTGGCATGAGAAGTTTAGCAAGTTTCTGATTTCTTTGGGTTTTAAACAGTCTATGAATGATTATTCCTTGTTTACTAAGAAAACTGAAGATAAAGTGTGTTTTCTGGTGGTTTATGTGGATGATATATTGATTACAGGGGATGACAATGATCTGATTAGGGACATCAAGGTCGAACTAGATAAAAGATTTAAGATCAAGGACTTGGGAAGTCTTAGTTATTTTCTGGGAATGCAATTCTTTCTTAGTTCTGATGGGATTCTACTGTTACAAAAGAGCTATTGTGACAATTTGGTTAAGGAATTCGGGTGTGACAAACTGAAACCTGTTGTGAGTCCCTTAGATATTAGTGCCAAACTGAAAAGGAATAAGGGTAAACCTTTGACAGATCCTAGTATTTATAGGAGATTAGTAGGGAAGCTGAATTTCCTTTCACATAGCAGACCAGATTTGTGTTATGCAATTCAAGTTCTAAGTCAATTTCTAGATGCCCCGTCTGTCACACACTTTCAGGCAGCTTTGCACACCCTTAGGTATGTAAAGGGGACTGCTGGATATGGCTTGCTGTTTAACAACGAAAAGGTGTTTGATTTAGTATGTTATTGTGATGCTGACTGGGCTGGTTGTCCAAACACCAGAAGGTCTATAAGTGGCTATTTTATTTGTTTTGGGGGAAGTCCTCTTTCCTGGAAATCTAAAAAACAGACCTCTGTTGCCTTGTCTTCTGCAGAATCTGAATACAGGGCTATGAGGCAAGTGACAGCTGAGCTTAGTTAGCTTACAAGGTTACTGAGGGAGCTGGGAGTGCAGAATATAACTCCAGTTCCAGTCAAATCTGATAGTTAGTCCGCTATCTATATTGCAAGGAACCCTGTTTTGCATGAGAGGACGAAACACATTGAGATAGATGTGCACTTTGTCAGAGAAAAGCTCCAAGATGATTTGATTGTGGTGGAGTTTGTGCCCTCTAAGGATCAGTTGGCGGATCTCTTAACAAAGCCTCTGTCTGGAAAGAAGTATCTTGTGCTAATAAGGAAGATGGGAATGAAGAGCTGTGAAGATCATGGATAGTTTGTGTTTGTATGTTCAAATCTTACAGTCCCTGTGCGATTTGAGGGGGGCTGTTAGTGTTAAGTTATGTATTTATTTTGAGTTATTGTTTTAAGTTATTAGTTCTGGTTAGGCATAACGTTCATATTTAAGGTTGGGTTACTTTGGTCATTTTGTTTTCTGGGCAACGGGTCTTTCCTTAAGTGTGTATATAGGTTTAGTTTCTGTTGAGTACGATAATTAATTAATTCAAGAAGAAAGAATCCCTTCCTGTTTACTCTCTCTCTCTTTCTTCTTCTTGCGCATCTCCTTCGCATGTTTTAGGGGTGCGATCTGTCTTACGGTGGCTGAACTGGGATTTGGGTAGATTTCATCAGTAGACAATAAAGTCTGGGAGTATTATCGAGGTTGCTTTTTCGTGCGAAATCTGCTTCTTCTGCTTCTTAAGAAACTACAAGAAGCACGAGGACGACGTCATTTGCAACTGGAGCCGCATGTTTGACATATCGCACGCTTCGGATGACGTTGCTTGTTGAAGCTGCTTGTCTAACATTTCGAGTATGCTCGACATTTCGCGCATGGATGGCCTTTCTTCATTCAAATTTTTTGCCGCTGCTGCCGCCTGGGTTACTGGTGAAGGTGGTGTTTCTGGATCTTCCTCATGTAGGTGTTGACCAATCTCTTCCGACCAATTCGATTATTCCGACAAAGTAGAGTATGCCTTATATTTCGACCTTAATCTCTTCATTGATGATGGCCATCCTATGTGTCTCTAGTTGGACATGAGCCTCTAGGTGCTTGGGTAGTATTTGCATGTTTGTAACTATTGAAAGCACCCGACCTAGAAATCTGATCATGGATAAGACTGTGTTTTCCGACCATGCGTGGAGAGGAATTCCTCGAAGTGCTACGCTGGTGGTCCTTCCTGATATCTGATCCGTCGGTTCCCAGTTCTTCATTTCCCAGCCTAGATCCTCACCAAAATAGTTTAAGGTTCTAAATCTTTCTACCGAATCATGAGTTTTGAAGATGACGCAAAACTTAAATCTCGACAGACCACTACTAGAGATATGGTTGTAACAACACTTTGATGACAACACACACACACACACACACATATATATATTAACACTTTTTGCTAAAATAAAGTCACTAACACTTAAATATTCCCATCACTTTACAATTAGAGTTGTCCAGTTAAAAAACAAAAGGGAAATTTCATGAAATACCACTATATTTTTGGCTAATTCATGAAATGCCACTTAAAAAAAAGAAAGTCACGAAATGCCGCTATATTTTATGAAAAATTCATGAAATACCACTATAGATGGAAACAAGACAAAATACCCATACTAGTTAACAAAGTACTTTTAAAGTTCACAATATGCCCCTTAAAAATTAACAAAAGTATCAAAATACAATAAAATTATAAAAAAAATTATAAAAATATATGAAAATTTATCAACATATATAAAAATAATAAAAATTATAAAATTATAAAAAATTAAAAAACAATTTAAAAAAAGTAAAAATTAATAAAATTAATAAAATAAAATAATTAAATATTAAAAATAAATATTTCACTTTATAAAATTTATTCAATACCATAAAAAGAATATTTAGTTCTAAACAAATAATTTGTACCAATTTTCTACCAATTTAGTACCATAATTTATACCAAATAAGTACCATAATTTTTATTAAACATTTTTTAATTATTATTTTCTATCAATTAATATTATTTATTTTTTCAAAGTAAATAATTTTTTTTATATTACTGATAAATTTTAAAAACTTAAATTTTTAAATATAATAATTTATTATTAATTGAGCTATATATATAACATACAATATTAAATTGTAAAACTTATTTGAAATGTAAAATAAAACGTTTTCTGAATAATAATATGCCACTTATTATGAGCAAGTAATGATAATCAAAGAAAGAATAAGTTGCATATTATTATTCTATAAACGCTTTATTCTACTTTTTAAACAAGTTTTACTATTTAATATTCTATTATATATATATTCTCAGTCGCTCTATCTCAAATAAATTATTTATTTAGAAATTTTAGTTTTTAAATTTATTCTCAATATAATAAAATAGTTTACTTTGAAGAAATAAATAATCTAAATTTATAAAACATAATAATTAAAAAATGTATGATAAAAACTATGGTACTTATTTGGTATAAATTATGGTACTAAATTGGTAGAAAATTGGTATAAATTATTTGTTTAGAACTCAATATTCTTTTATGGTATTGAATAAATTTTAGAAAGTGAAATATTTATTTTATTCTTTAATATTTAGATATTTTCATTTTTACAATTTTTACAATTTTTTAATTTTTTAATTTTTTTAAAATTATAATTTGTTTCATTTTTACTTTTTTTTTAAATTGTATTTTTTTTAATTTTTTTAATTTTTTAATTTTTAATTTTTTAATTTTTATTTTTTTAATATTTGATTACTTTTTATAATTTTTATACTTTTTTTAATTTTTATTGTATTTTGATACTTTTGTTAATTTTTAACACTTAGGGCCATATTCTGAACTTTAAAAGTACTTTGTGAACGTGTAGGGGTATTTTTGTCTTTTTCCCATCTATAGTGACATTTCATAGACTTTTTAGAAAATATGGTGACATTTCGTGACTTTCTTTTTTTGGTGGCATTTCATGAATTAACCAAAAATATAATGACATTTCATGAAATTTCCCAAAACAAAAATACCATCCTTCTTCTAACTCCATAACTCCTTCCCCAAACCCCCCAGACTCTTCCTGTTCTTTCAGAAAAACTAGTCTGCTCTAGGGTTGCCGGTCTCTGTTCTCGTCGATTCCAGAATTCTCCTCTTCTTCATCACCTCTCATCTCTGTTAGGGCATCGCTACTCCTTGTCTCTCCACTACCACTCACCTGCTCTCTCTCGTATCATCCTGGAATCGACGACACAAGCTAGTGCTGAAATGGTGTGATTACACTTTCGACACTCAAATGTCTATTTAGCGAAGAAGTGGTTGGAGTTCCGATACACCATGAGCGAATCGACGGTGTGAACCGTAAGGACATATGCTAGTTTTTTGCCATTTATTGTAGAGTTCTGTTTTGTATGTGCCTTGTCTGTATGCTTCGAGTTCCATCATCCTTGTTGCATCTCCTCTGGTGGCATTTTCGTCGTCGATCTTCAGTAAAATGTCATACAAGTGTCGTCATTATAATCTTCTTTCTAATGTATCATTTAGGAGGCTTTTTCTTGTCAGTTTTCTAAAAATTATCATGTTCAGTGAGATCTAGTTGATTGATTTAGCAATGTCGGAGCCACAATTGCTTTGAGTTTGTTTTGGAGCAATCTTTTCTTTTATATCACCTGCTCAGCTCTGGGAAAAGCAGTAAGTCTGTAACCTTCAATATATTTAACTTATAGGTCTTCTTCTTTACCATAAAATGATTGATATTTGTCAATTTATCAAAAGATTAGAGTGTGTTGGTCTACCTCAATAATTTTAAAGTGAAAGTCTAACTTCATTCACCGTGTATAAAATCAAAATTGTCAGGTTGGTCTGCTCAGTGCTTACATGAGAAAGGCACTTTATATCCGAAGATAAATAATATCCATAGTTCAATGGTATTGATTGCTCATTTAGTATCAATGTTTTTTCCAATTTGTAATGAAGCTCCTCTATGAAAAATCCTCCTTGTGATTTAGCCTTAATACATTATTAACTTTATTATTCCACTTCTTCTTCAACAGACATTCTAAAGATTGTGATATTGCAATTATGATGCTCATGACTTATTTGTCTATCTGATTGTGATGTACTGAAAACTGAATAAACATATGTTACAACTCTAATGGACTAAACTAATGGCTAAACGCAAGGGGATGATTACTATGTTGTATGTTGTCTTCATAGCTTCAATTGGGCTGATTTTCTTTTCTCCTTTGTTTCTTCTTTCTCTTCTCCTCCTTGAGCAAGTAGTGTTATATCTAGAAGCTTAAAGAAAATATATGGAATGTATCGAGGACTTCCCCCTATAGTTTTGGCATTGCTTCCTAATCAGGTGGTAAGATATACTTGTGAGAAGAGATCTCGCATTTTGGTTCTTATCAGCGCTTCCTTGGTTATATCTTCCTCTAGTTTCAAAAGTGTTACAACTTTTGCAATTATATCAAAATTTCTCCTGCTCCAACTACAATTTTATCTGTGTGGGAAAAATTGATTGTTCCTCCATGTAAGATCTCCATGTAAATTGATTTATTTCCTCTCTGTTTAGCTTCATATTAAGAGGATGAATATGAAATATTTCTCATCTTGATGGTTTCTTACTGTAATAAATATCTTCTGAAATGAGTCTTGTTAAATCTGATCGTTTTTAATCATTGGTGCAACAATATCCCAGATTATGAAAATGTTCTTTTCAAGGAAGGAGATGAGAATTCTTATGGTAGGCTTTGATGCTGCTGGAAATACAACTATCCTTTTACAAGCTTAAACATGGAGAAGTTATCACTTCCTTTCCCACCTTAGTTATCAATTTATCCCTTCCTTTTTTACTTTTTCCATCCTTACCACTACTTCGACTAGAAATTTTTTATTTACGTATCTTGTTAGCATAAAACCCGTTGATGTTGACATGATCACATCAAGCATATAGACATGCCTAACTTTTAACGTTTATCATTTTGGATTCTCTCTCTTTTAGTTACCAGTTAGTATGTCGTATAGAGTTATATTTGGTATTTTGTACGTGCATTCATTCAGTAGTGTCTAAAATAGGTTTTGATTAATATAATATTCATGCATTTAAATTGGCTTGGATTGTTCATTAATATGCTTTTACTGAATTGACCATTCATTCTCTAGTCAGCTGGTGAACTTTTTACAAGTATGGTGTGCCTGCAGTAGAAGTGAGTCAACATCTACAACTTGTAGTGTTGTTGAGAAGTGAGTCCTTTCTGCTTTCCTGCTTGTAGGAAGTGGATTTTTCAATTTCTTGCATAAGAACTTTTTTTCGGATCTGTATGTTTTTATATCAAATTTTACTAGTTACAGCTTACTGATTTCCTTAGACTTCTATTATACCTTTCTAAAGTAAAAGTGGGAGTAGCTAGTTTTTGATATTTGTACGTTGTCACTTTCGCGGGAAAAAAATCTTTGTCTTGGCTGTAATTTTTTAAGAAGTTCTATCTTCCTTTATTAACTATTATCTTTAATTTTATATATACTTTGGAACAAGCTGAACTCAAGAATGCTCTTGTTGCTTGTCAGAAGAGACTTGAAGATTGCCCACATATCTGGGGATTGGTGAGTGCTCCAATTGCCCATTGCTTTGACATAGAATATATTTAGGAAGGGATTAAGTTGAATGATATTGTTCTCTTGGCTTGCTATGGTTTGGGTTATCAATTGAAAGTGTGCTCATCTTGTCATATTGAGAATGAAATTGCTTAAAGTATAGATACAACCGGAATTGGCCTATTTCTGGATTTGAATGTTGCAACTTGCATGTTATATTTTACAGCTTGATGAGTGGTGAGAGCAACCAGCAACAAATGTGGTGGACTGGGTTAAAGTTGACGGTCCAACTGCTCAATCTTGGCTTAATCATGTGAAGCAGCTTCTTGCATCATTTTGACAATTTGAGATATTGTTTGGCATGAGATATAATTACATCAGTTCTAGCATCGGTTGGGTTACTTGGAGCCTTCCTGTTGGATATGCTTGTAAGCAGTTTTGTTTATCTAGCTGATATGTAGTTTAATGAATTGGAAATAGATGTGAATTTATTTAGGAGGTGAATTTCATACTTAAAATACTACTTTTTTTTTAGAAATTATGTTTATATGTTTGAATTCAAACCGGATGCAATTGGATATCAATAAAATGTAACTATGTTTCTTGATTTTGTAATCAAATTAGTTATATTTTTACTTGCTATTGATTATTAATGTGTCGATTGAAGAATGAGTAGGTAAGTGTTGGAAGAGTGTGGAGAATAGTGAGAGAGTGTTGTGAAAGTGTTGTATAAGTGTTGCGGGAATGTTGTGTAAATGTTGCGGGAGTGCTGTGTAAGTGTTACGGGAGTGCTGTGTAAGTGTTACGGGAGTGTTACAAGAGTGTTGCGAGAGCGTTGCGAGATTGCTGCGGGAGCGTTACAAGAGCGTTATGAGAGCGTTGCAAGAGCATTGCGAGAGCGTTGTGAGAGCATTGCGAGAGCGTTGCGAGAGCATTGTGAGAGCGTTGCGAGAGCATTGCGCGAGCGTTGCGAGAGTGTTGCAAGAGCGTTGTGAGAGTGCTGCCAGAAAGGAAATGAAGATGTCAAGTGAAAACACTTAAAGTGTTGGTAAAAGCGTTGCAAGCAATGACAACACATATTTCCTACCTGTACCAACACTTTAAAAATGTGTTGTAATAGTACTTAACAACGTGATCTAACACAACGCTTTGTTATGCGTTGGTAAAGACCCTGGCAACGCATGCGTTGCAAAAAGTAAAAAAAAAACCGTTGCCGTTGACCATTTCCCTAGTAGTGGACCTCGGTTTTGTTATAAAAAAAAAAAATCTGAACTTGCTTTGAGAATGCCATATCTTGTTGATTTTGATTGTCAGTTATGAAAAGTTGGAAAACCAAAAGTTAAAGAGAAGGCTCGCTACGTGCTCTCGACAGGGAGAGTGAGAGGGTTGATCGGTTTTTTTTAGGTTGATGTACATGTTGAAGATAGTAGTAAGATGTCTATTTCTTAAAGAGCTTTTCAGTTCATTAATGTTGCTCAATGCGAAATTCGCTTAAACTATTAGAAGAAAAAAAACTACACCTGATTCCGGTTAATTTGCTATAGTTATTGACAATTGCGTCTTAAAAAAAATCAATTGCGTCAACCGGTTCCTAAATTAATCTCACTGGCATGTTAAGATTGATTTCATCAACCACGGTAGGCGGAGAATCATTTTAGTCGCCAGTCAAATCTTTTCTAGAAACACGGTCAACACAAGATGAAGCTAATGGCAGTATTTTTTACCACTGCTCTCTACTAGACTACTACTAGTATATGTAGCCATCATCACATCTTCGTTATTCAAATTATACCTTCCTGTATAGTGTATATCTATGGCTTCAAGAGCTGAATCTCCCGTACCTCTTCCCCAATCTTCTTCTCGCAATATCCTCGCCCCATCCGAGCTGGTCAACCTTCTCAAGAAAAATGGCATCACAAACTTCAAGATCCACGACGTTGACCAAGCCGTTCTCACCGCCTTTGCAAACTCCGGGATCTCCCTCGTCCTTGTTCTACCAAACGAACAGCTTTCCTTAGCCGCCAACGACCAGTCTTTCACCGACAACTGGGTCAACACCAACATCTTCCCCTATTACCCCGCTACCAATATCACCATCATCGCCGTCGGTAATGAGGTCATCAAGCAAAGACCAGACCTTAACAGTGCCATCGTCCCCGCCATGCGCAACCTCCATACTTCCCTCAAGAAACTAAATCTCGACGAATCCATCAAGATCTCCATTCCTGTCACCCCCGACGTCCTGTCCACCTGGTATCCACCCTCGGTAGGAAGATTCAAGTCGGATCTCGTTGGTCCCGTCATCAAGCCACTGCTCGACTTCCTTGAAAAAACATCTTCGTTTTTTGTGATTGACGTTGACGACGTCGTGTTTCGGTCCTCCGCAGAAGAAATCACCGACCCAAAAACCGGTCACCACTACTCCAACCTTTTAGACGCGCTAATTAACGCCTTCTATTCTGCAATACTGTACAGCGGGAGAGTAATCGAAAGCCGCTCAAAACCTGGACGTAATCATCACCGGGTTGTCATGACTGCAACAGGATGGCGTACACTATCCGACAGCCGAAGAGCAGTAGTGAAGACCAGGGCCGTACCCCAGAAATTGAAACTCATCGAAGCTAGCGTCAGTTTTGTTGAAACCTCAAACGAGATCGGAGTCAGTAACAGCAATGGAGCCAAAGATCTGAATGGTCGAGGTAGCATTCCTTCGGCGATGAACGAGGAGTTAGAGGTGTACATCGATATCTTTAGCTTGTACAACGAAGATGATTGAAAGGAGAGAATTTTGGGCGAATTCTGTAAAAGTTGAATCTAGTTTCAGTTTTATTCGGTATGACGTTCGTTCATGGTTTCTAATTAATTTTTAATGTTTATTAAGCTGCACATTAGTGTTGGCTCTATCGTGAGGATTAATTGGAATCTCTATTGGAATAATGGGCTACGTAATACAACTCATGGGCTGCACAACACAACCCAGCCCCTTGACTAGTTGCATAATGTAATTAGTTAAGTTAGTTCAGATTTGTTTTTAATCAGTGGGCTACAATAGCAATGTTTAATCAGGATTCTGGTTCTATAACAAAGGATTCGGGTACATAACAGTGTACAACGTATAGCAGCTGAAAACAAAATAGTAAATTAAAACAGAAGGGCAACATTTGTTTCACCACATCCTGTAGTTCCTTTACTCTCCTTGATTGCGACATCATATTTTGTGGCTCAGTAGTCTTTAGGTCTTCCTTGCCCAATCAAGTATCTCATCAAAGTCGTTCACTGACTACGCGACGATCAGACCTCTTTACTGCCATTATCAAAGGATTCAAACCATTCTCCCCTGTGACCAACCCCCCATAGGTTTCTCCCCTTATTGCAAGGTTTGGAATGCTGTGTTTCCAAGAGACCTATCAACATAGCCTTGGTATTTCGGATATCCTTTTGACCAAGGCCCATTTCTCCGCTCTCCTCGTTCCTTGGAAGTTGTGGAATGCTAGCATCATCCCCATGTTGCCCGCATGCTTACACTCACTGATCACTTCTTTGATCCTTTATTCCTTAGATGTACATGGTGTGGTGTCATGTGTTTCCAAAGGCCTCAACACCTATCAACACTGTTCGGGTTTTTCGGACTTTATTGACTAGAGCCCACTTCTCTGCCCTCCTCGTTCCTTGAAAGTTTTGAACGCAAGGCTCATCCCCATGTTTCGCTCGTACCGGAACTGATCACTTCTTGGTTCCTTTCTTCTTCAATATTCGATCTATGTTTGCTAAAGATTTACGAGGGTATGGAGTATGGATTCTCAGTCTATGACCATACCTCAAGCATTCCTTGCCTTTGCTGATATGTTAGCAAGTTTTGTATACGATTTCCGGACACGGAACTTTCTTTGCTTAATCTGTTGCGCTTCCATTTCGGGTGACACTTCAACATGGAGGTTAATCTCTGGTAATGAGGTCCCGTCCACTGGGGTGGGTTGGCCTTTATTTGTGCTGGACGATAAGCCTACTGAGAAGAATTGATTATTGAGGTTTGTTACAGTCTGCTAGCGTATCATCAGAAAATGAGACTTGATCTAGGACTAAATCTGAACGGGCTGAATATGCCTCCGGGCCTGCATCTGCGTGATCCTTTTCTGGTTCCAGGCCGCGTGAAACAGGCCCACCATTTGGGCTTCCACCTTCATTTTCCAAGGGTGAAATAACTATTGTAGGTGCCTTGGCTGGCCCCTCTTGTCCACGTCACCTCATCATATTCATCATATTAAATACCAGAAGCAGCTCCTTAAGTATATATATTTGATTTCGACAGCCCGTTTACCCATGTTCCCTACACACCTTTTTGCCTGATCGCAATCATTCTCCACCGATACCTCATCTCTCCTCCCAAGTATAGACATGCTGCTTGGGGAATCCCAATCACCTATTATTAGTATTCTCGTTTTTGTCTTCTTGTTCACATTGAATGTAACTGCATTATGTTGGTTATTTTCCACCGTTTGGCCTTCCCACTTGGTTCGTGTTAGCGTTCCTCCTGGCCTGTCTAGTTGCGGTATTCCGGTCACCGGAGGTGTTTTTACTTGATTAGCTATGTTATCTCGACTTCCTCTATCCATACCACGATGACGCCCACTTTACCAATCTTATTATCAAAGAGGATTTCAACTTCCTCATTGATGATTTTAACTAGTTACAAACCTTTCTCTTTTGCTTTTACTTTTGCCCCTTACATCATTAGTATATACAACACGAGAGTATTAGGTATGTAAATATCAGAAACATAATAAAACTTCACCAGTTTCACAGACTACTTTTCCTCTTAGTACCTTCTTCCTTTATGGAATCAAAGCGAGGTTGACTCTTTATCAATGACGAGCAACACCGGAAAAGGAAAAGAAGTGCAAGATTTTACATCAGACAGGCCGTCCGAGGGCACGGACTAGCCACAGACGGTGGAGTTAGTGCACTTCCTAGTGGTGTTTTCGCCTCAAATTTTATGCAAGTGTAGCTATTCTATGGCATTGAATACCTAAGAATGATGAAAATGATGTCAAGCTATTCTAAGGCATTGAATACCTAAGAATGATGAAAATGATGTCAAGCTATTCTAAGACATTGACTACCTGAGAATGATGAAAATGATGTCAAGCTATTCTAAGGCGTTGACTACCTAAAAACGAAATAATGAAATAAATGTCAAGCGATTCTAAGGCGTTGACTACCTAAAAGAGAAATAATGAAATAAAGTGTAGATGCATGAATGCTGATATGCTAGCGATGCTGATGATGTTGATGATGCTAATGATGCTGATGATGTTCGGATGCTTCTAGGGACCGAAACCCGTGCCGATGCTCCTGGCTGGACCCAATGTGGACTTATTGCCATTGCCCCCCAAGCCAATGTGCAGGGATAACTCCTGGTAAAAACCCTAGGGACTTATTTCCATCGCCCACCATTCGTTGATCACAAAATAAGATGACATAGCATATGAGGATTTATTGCCATCACCTCGTCAACTTTTCTGTCGCCAGGTCTTGTGACGCGCCTGGATAATGCAAATAGGTCTTGTGACATGCCTATATGAATGAAATGAATGCAATGTGTTTGATGAGAATAGGTAAACTAAATAGTGATGCTAGGTCTTACTACGAGCCTAAGGGGATGATTTAGCACTTATGACGAGCCTAAGAATGATTCTAGGTCTTATGACGAGTCTAAAGGGCAGATCTAGGTCTTATGACGAGCCTAAAGGTGGATCTAGGTCTTATGACGAGCCTAAAGATTGGAACTAGGTCTTATGACGAGCCTAAAGGTTGGAACTAGGTCTTATGACGAGTCTAAAGGTTGGAACTAGGTCTTATGACGAGCCTAAGGATGTTTTATGCAAATGATTGTGATGAAAGATGATTGTGAAAGTGCCAAACATGGCAACGATAAGGTGTATGAAATTCAATTGCAAATAAGGATCGAAAATTGCCTAAAACCTGAAATTACTCGAAAATGTGCCAAATGTGGCTATAATGAGGATTGAAAATTGTTCAAAGCAAGAAATTGCTGGAAAATGTGCCAAACATGGCTATGATGAGGATTGAAAATTGTTCAATGCAAGAAATTGCTTTGAATTATGGCCGAAACTTAATGAACAAGTTACTTTTCAAAAAAGAAAACAATTAACAACTCAGATCCGAAAAAGATTGGTTTGAACCTAAATTTTAACAGAAGGTTAATGAAGTCGAGGGGAGTTAGAAAAGTGGAGTTCTAACTTGTTTTACCTTCAGAATTGATGAGATATTTCTAAAGTGGGGTGCTACCGAGCGACGTGACCAAACCATCTACCAAAAGAAATAAGAAAGCTTCATACTAGTAGAAAGTATATAAAAGACAACCGGACACGATAGATACGCATTCTTACCGGTAAATGATAAGGAGGTATCCCTACCGATAGTTTTAGGTAAATAGACCGGTCTTTATCAAAAAGATCGGGCGAATATAAATAAAGGAAATAAATGTAAAGATAATCCTGTAAGTCATAGAATATTCTAGAAGCATGGGCCCAAAATCATGCATAAACGGTTAGGCCCCATGCATATAAATAGGGATCATGAGCCATGTAAAAAGGCACGTTTACACCAATATACTTGAGTTGCTATTCTCTTTGTCTATTGTCTTGAGAGTGCAAAGAGAGAAGAGAGATCCATACCACTTCATTTGGCGCCATCTCTACAAACGATCAGTCGAAAGACAACCACGATTCAAACCACAAGCACGTTCTTCTGACTTGAAAATGGCACCACGAGCTGAGAAAGGAAGTGAAAGGTGGTCGGGACAGAGGAAAAATTGATTTCAAAGGAATACCTCCGCTATTTGATGAGGGGCTTTACGTAGGATGTTAACGAAAAAATAGCCGAGATCAATGAAAGGTTTCAACAAGAGCCGATGGAAAGAGATTTAGACTACCGGAAAAAAATGACGAGATGGCGAGTGCGATCAAAAGTATCAAAGAAAAAGATACTTCAAAGAGTGGTGAGGGGAGTAGAAAGGAAAGATCGTTGATAATCGCGGTGGAAGAGAAGGACCTCATTGATTTGTCTCTTTACCCTTTCACCGAAAATATGAGAAAGGCAAAACTTCCACCCTTTTTCATGGCACCGACAATTGAAAAATACGACGGGACCGGAGATCCAGCGCAACATATTAAGAAGTTCATCTTCGCGATGAACGCACAGGGGATCAGCTCTCAAGCGTTCTGTAACCTGTTTCCAGGAACCCTCACAAAGAGAGCGCTAAATTGGATCTCCTCCCGGAAACTACAGTCCATCGCAAGCTTCAAGCAAATTACGGAAGACTCCAGCTCTACTTTGCTGCAAGCAAGAAGATCTGAAAGGACACTATCGAGCTGATGAATGTCAGGCAGAAAAAGAGGGAATCAGTAAAGGAATATAGCGACCGTTTTCATACACAAGTTGCTGGAGTGGATGATGTAGACGAGAAGATATTGGTGAAAGCCTTTGAAAATGGCTTAGCTCACCCGAGGTTGGCCAGAAAGATTGCCACCAAAATGCCACAAACTCACGGAGAGTTGGCAAAAATGTTGCATGATTTCTTGAAATCTGAAATCGCTGAAAACAAGGCAAAGGAGTTGGTCAATAGCTTCAAAAACACTAATGAGAAAAAGCCAGCAGGAGAAGGATAGTCCGGTGGAGCCAGTTATGGTGAAGCATCCACCTCAATATCCTGGGGAGCGAGGTACAAGCCTTATGCCAAGGATTCTTCCGGCTACACCGAAAACAAGCCAACATACGGGGCAAAGGTCATTACTATTGCACTAGGATGATATACAGCTGTGGTGAAAGAGGGATACTTGCCACCTCCCCGGAAGCCAACTCCAGGGGAAACTCCTGTAGCATATTGTGAATTTCATGGGCTCTACAACCACCGGACAACCAACTGCGCAACACTGTCAAGGGATTTAAATAGGGTTGGTGAGCAAAGGCGAAACAAAAACAGGAAACTTCTATACAACAAATGAGTAGTACTGATTATCAGAGTCAGTCCCGGACCGGGAGAAGTGAAGGAAATGTGGCTGGTCAAAGGGATGAATATCACCCTGAGGTGAATCATAGTAAGTCTTTTGATTTTGGAGTCATAGCTGGACTATTTTAAGAAAAGTACCATATTCTACAAAAGAAAAGAAAAGGCATGTGCATGAAGTTCATGAAGAATTGCCAGAAAAGATGGTCCAGAGAAAGGAGCCTCTACCGCAAATTTACTCCATAGAAGCGGATGAAGCAGGAGTCTACTTCCCGCACAATGATCCCCATGTCATCCTAGCCCAAATCAATGATAGGATAGTAGGCAATATCCTGATCGATAGCGAAGCGGGGGCGAACGTAATCTCTCTGGAAGCGTTTTGGAAAATAGAAATTCTAGACAAGAAGGTTAAGACTTTTACCACAACTTTTAGGGGATTCATAAGGGGAATCATGGCTCAGGCTTCCGGAAGTGTCGATGTCACCATGACCTTAGGTCAGAAAGATGATCGGAGAACAGAAAAGATAACCCTGTATATCATGAGAGATCTTTCGGGATACAACATTTACTTGGGTAGGCCAAGCATTAATGCCTTTGGGGCCGTCTGCAGCACCTACTACCTCAAGCTCAAATACCCGACAAGATCTAGAAAACTGGTGTTTATTCCCGAAATTCAGAAGACTGCACGAGTATACGAGGTGAAAATAACCAATGGTTTTCCGGAATATGACGCGGTAAAGGAGGCTAGGTCAGTCCGAGAGTATAAGGAAGGGGAAATCAAAACCCAGGCGCATGTGGAGAACCCGGAGAAAGTCATAGCCCCGATAGATCTGCCAAAAGAGGTACCTTTGAAATTTGATTCTTCTAAATTTTTCAAAATTGGAAATGCTTTTGATTATGATGAGTAGATCCGCTTAATGAGATTTTTGGAAAAAAAATAAGAAAAACATTTGCTTGAAGCCCAAAGGACATGCTCGGTGTAGACGCCAACATTATCCGTCATAACCTAAATGTGGACCTCAAGTTCCCAGCCATAAGATAGAGGAAGAGGATCATGGGGAGAGAAAGAGATGAGGCGGCCCGAGCAGAGGTGGAAAAGCTTCTTCAGGCCATATTTGTTAGAATAGTCTTCTATCCAAAATGGTTGTCAGCCACTGTATTGGTAAAAAAGCAAATGGAAAATGGAGAATGTGCGTTGATTTCATATATTTAAACAAAGCTTGTCCCAAAGATTTTTACCCATTGCCTTCTATAGACAAGTTAGTTATGACAACATCTTAGAGCAATGTAATGAGTTTTTAGATGCATTTTTTGGATATAATCAGATAACGATGAATGAAAATGATTAAGAGAAAACATCTTTCATCACTTCGACCGGCAATTTCTATTACAGAGTCATGCCATTTGGGCTAAAGGATGCTGAGGCAACTTTCAACGAATGATTGATGAGGTATTCCGAGAACAGCTATCTCGGAACGTAGAAGCTTATGTAGATGACATAGTAGTAAGAAGCCACTCGGTAGCACAACATATGAGTGATCTCGAAGAAACTTTTGACACCTTAAACAAATACAAAATTAAGTTGAACCCCGAGAAGTGCGTCTTTGGAGTTACCTGAGGGAAATTTTGGGCTTCATAGTGGGGTAGAGAGGAATCAAGATTGATCTGGAGAAAACTCAAGCAGTCCTTAACCTTCCTCAACCAAAGATCATCAAGGACGTACAAGCCTTGAATGGAAGGCTCATCGCTTTAAGTAGGTTCCGCTCCAAACTCCAGGAAAAATCCATTCTATTTTTTAATACACTCCGCTAAAAACAAGTAATTCCAGTGGGACTCAAAATGAGTGGAGGATTTCAAATAGATAAAGAATATGCTTCGTGAACTTTCAAAGCTTGGTGTTCCTTCCTCGGGCCAGGATTTGTTCCTATATTTATCAGTGTCAGAATGAGCTGTGGCAGCGGTTATGGTGATGGAGGAAGTACGAAAAGAGATCTCTGTTTACTACACCGGCAAAATTTTGACCTCTACTGACACAAGATACACTAACATTGAAAAAGTTTTATTAGCTCTTGTTATAGTTTCCAGGACACTAAGGCCATACTTTCATTCACATCAAATCATCGTCCGAACCAACTGGCCCTTGAAGCAGATAATGAACAACCAAAATGCTTCCGGTAGGATGGTGAGCTGGACAGTTGAGCTTACACAGTTCGAAATTCACTACACTCCATGAGTTGCAGTAAAATCACAGACATTGGCGGATTTCATCACCGAGACAAGCTTCTTTCACGAAGAGAACGAGAGGTATCATACAAGATATCGGTGGATGGGGCCCGGTGCAAGATAGGGGCAGGATAAGGGGTTGTGGTTCAGACTCTTAATGAAAGGAAGATAAATTACACGGTAAGGCTGGAATTTGAAGTGACAAACAATGAATCGGAGTATGAGGCATTGATACAAGGATTGGAAATAACCTCCACCCTAGGAGCAATAGGTTCTTCGTATACGTAGCAAACTATGAGTTAGAGCACATCTTTTCTTATTTTGATACTCTTAAAAAATATATAATTAACTGTGATGAAATCCGGTAGATTTGGAAATACAATCTGATTCTTTGCTTGTGACTGAGAAGGGAAGAAATGGTACCAACAAGAAAGGGGCATATAAAGCATCCGGACACCTCTAGCCGGATGAGAACGAGGCTAAAGAAGGGCATAAAGCATCCAGTCACCTATGACCGGACAATCCAGGCTGAATAAAATTTAATGCGGCCGGTCACCTGTGATGGACCAAAAACATAAGAAGAGGGTAAAATCGTACTTGTACATGTAAAAGACAGGCTAGCAGCATAAGATCAGATGTAAAACACTATAAATAGGGGTTCACCCCCATGAAATACGATACGCTATAATTGGCAATCAAACTTAAGCTCCATTCTGGCAAAAGGCTCTCTCTTTCTCTCTCGTTGAACTTGTGATCGAAACCAGGTATCGTAAGGATAGTAAGGAAGATCGAATCGGATAAGAATGAGTACTTCGTTTCAGTGACAAGACAAAGCGAGAATATCGTTGAGGCCAAAGAAGAAAAGCTGAAGCATTATTTAACCAAAGTACAGACTCTAAGAGCGAAATTCTCAAGTGCAACCTTTGACACATCCTAAGAGAACAAAACTCAGCGGTCGACATGCTAACCAAGTTGGCCAGCATAGCGGAATGAATACCCGAGGAGGTCTTGCTTCAGCTTAGAAAATCTTTCGGCATAACAGACGTTAATGCAATGTTAGTAGAAGTAATGAATCCAGAAGAGTCATGGATGGCTCCGATCATCCAGTACATTCAAAAGGGGGTGCTCTTAAAGGATCCAAAAGAGGCCAAAACAGTAAAAAGAAGAGCAACATCATTTTTCTTCGATCAACTTTACAAGCGTTCTTTTGGAAGACCATCGTTAAAATGTGTAACGGAGGAGCAAGGCTTAGAGCTCATTAAAGAGGTAAATGATGGGGTATGTGGAAACCACCAAGGAGAAAGAACGGTAATGCACAAGATCTTAAGGATGAGCTATTTTTGGCCTACAATTCAGGAGCTAAGTAAGAAATACTTCATGGAATGCATAAAGTGCTAAATGTTGGCCCAAGGATTGGGAACACGCTTGTGGAAATGAAGTCTATCACTTCCCCGGTTCCCTTTGTGGAATGGGGATTGGACATGTTGGTCCATTCCCGGAAGCTTCTCCTGGGAGGTATAAATTTATGTATATAGTGGTGGACTACTTTACCAAATGGGCAGAAGCTATGCCTGTGGTAAACATAACCACACGGAAAACCGAGGAGTTTGTTTGGAAGAACATCATATGCCGCTTTGGTCTACAAAGGATAATTATAGCAGATAATGGTGCACAATTTCATTGCAACAACTTCTAGGAGTTTTTCGAGGAATGGAAGATCGATTTAAGGTTCACATATGTGGCACATCCCCAGGAAAATGGTCAGGTAGAGAATACAAACGGCCAAATCGTAAAAGCTTTAAAGAGGAAAATGGATGATAAAAAAAGAGAGTGGGCTGAAGCGTTACCGCAAGTTTTGTGGGCTAAAAGAACAACCATCAGAGGACCAACAAGAGAAACTCCGTATAGACTGACATATGACCTAGAGGTAGTGGTGCTTGAAATTATGTTTCCTTCAAAAAGGATTTAAAAGTACAACGAAGAAGAAAATGATGAGGGCATCAGGGAAGATTTGGATTTCCTAGAAGAAAAAAGAATGATTGTAGAGCTAAAAACAAAAATGATAAGTTAAAAGTCGAGCATTATTTGAACAAGAGGGTAAAGGAACAGTCTTTCATCCCTGGGGAGTTGGTGCTCCGAGAGGTAAAGCAACTGGCAAAATTGTAGTGCCAATGGGAAGAACCATATGTTGTGGAGGCCAGGACAGCCATGACGTCTTATAGACTCCGAGACATGAATGGAAGAGAATTACCTCACTCTTGGCACGCTGAATGCCTCAAGAAGTTTTATGCATAACCACATATTTTTGAAAAATGAGTTGATAAAGTCATGCACAATTGCTCCTTTTTTAAGAAAAGAGAAGGGAGATTTTTAGATATTATAGTTTAATTTCGAAGGTACATATCCTACGATCTCACCATCGGTATGATGGTAGAGTGTACTAAATCGACGATCTCATCGTTAGTATGACGGTTGAGTGTATTGAACCGACGATCTCACTGTTAGTATGGCTGTAGAGTGTATTGAACCGATGATCTCACCGTTAGTATGGTGGTAGAGTGAAAAATCGACGATCTCACCATCAATAACAGTGGTAGAGTGTATTGACGAACCAATTTTGCTACCGGAAAAAACGGTAGGATACTTGAGCAAAAGAAATATCAAAAGAAAACAAAGGCAATAAAAGATATCTGATAACACGAACACATCTTTTTCATTAAGTCATTAGAAAACTTTTGGGAAGTCAGGTTGCTCCGGACTTGCCTAAAAGGGTTTGGGAAACTTATAGAAAACTAAAAAAAAGGGGACGTTGTCTCCCTACTGGTAAGGAAAAGGGAAAAAGTATTATTAAGCTATCTATGTTGCAGGATGCTCACGATTCTCCTTTCTCGGAGTTGAGGTGCTCCCCTCGGAACCGTCCTTCTCTTAGTTGACTTTGGAAAGGCCACTGGTAGGAGCCTACAAATTGGCGGACCCCAGGTAAGACAGAGCGAAGCACGTATTACCCGCAGGGCGAGTGAATCTCCCGAGCTCCCCATGGTATCCGGTAGCCTGAGCGAGAGTCTCGAACTCAAGGTTGTCGTACAAGCTTTCATCCAAAGGCTGTTGTCTACTAGAGAAAAACTCCGACACAACATGCTAACACTCTCCGGCAAATCCCTGACACTGGGAGGATAAAATTTCTTTTAGTTAGGAGATGGCCCATTCTTTCTTCTGAAGCTCTATCTGCATGCCCGAGTGATCTTCTTCTCCTGGGACAGGGCAAGACTACGGTATCGTTCTCTCTCGCACTCAGAGGTAATGGTGGAGGCCTTTAGATTAGCAACCTTATTAATCCAAAAATTAGAGCTACCGACAGCCTCCGCCGAAGGGCTCGGTCTCTCTACATAATTTTAAAAGAAAATGCACAATAAGCAAAGCATCATAAAAGGTAACTTAAAAAAAGGGGATGATGCTTACCGCCAAGTTCTTTTTCTTTTGCCTGGAGTTTTTCCTCAAAACCTTGGGCATTCAAGGTAGCCCGGAAAAATTCCTCCTTTGTCTCGTTGAGCTCAGACATAAGGTCGTTATATTTGACTTTGGCTTCTTGTAGCATTTGATGTTTATTGTCCCGATCTGACTCAAAGGTTGCCCGGAGCTCATCAGCATTCTTCTTCGCTTCCGTGATCTCGTCCCGCAAGACTCGTTTTTTATCGTTGAAAGCAGCTTGCGTTGCGTTAATGGCATCCTCTTAGGACACATACATCTCCTCTTGCAGTGCCTCCTTTTCATTCTCAAACTCGGCTTGGGCCTTTCCAAGCTCCGCTCGGGCCGCATCAGCAGCCTTTTCTTGGTAATCTCGGGAGAGTTCCTCTTGGAGAGCAGACTTCTCTTCTCACATTCGGCTTGAACTTTCCCAAGTTCTGCTTGGTATATGTCTGCCTGTTTTTTCAAAGCATTTATTTTCTCAAGCCGCGCAGACGCCAGCTTCCTCTGGTGCACCACACTTAACTTCACAGAGCGAGCCTTATACCTCTCGGCATGCTCCTCTGTAGAATTAAGGCTTTGAGTAAAATGTAGAGAGTGGGACTCAACATACTGAGCCATCGTGACAGCCTTGGGAAAACAAAAAGAGGACTGATAAGAGCACAAGAAAAGATAGTCTACAACAGAAGCAGTGAAAATATCGAACCTGTATCAAGGCTTGCCAGAGCCGGTTGGAAGCATCCTGCTCCGATAGAGAATGACGGACGACAGGATCGGCCCTACCTTCACCGACCCGAAGTCTCTCCGTTAAAGGTGTGGACCGAGAAGAAGGGACAAATATACCATCATCGCCCTTTGCAAGCTTAGTCGCCATCTTCCACAAAGTTTTGTATTCCATCCCCTTCACACGTGGAATCCAGGGTATGGGGTTGCCTCGGTGGTAACGCCAATCTTCCTTAGCGAAGAGACCGGAGAATGATGGAAGGGGAAGAGCGGCCTCCCAGCCTATCTTGAGCATGCTTGCCCTTTGTTCCAAAGATGGCCCGATCCCTGGCCCCGAGACCAAATCGTTGGGGTTACCGGAAGACTCAGAGGACAAGCTCTCTCTCGCGCACCTTCCTTTGCGATTCCTTTTCCTTTCCCGGAAGGAACCTGGGGCCGATTTTCTTCTTTTGGGAAGCACCTTCGTTTATAGAAATATCAGCTGAAGGACATCGCAACCATTCCGGTTCTAGCTCTTCGGGAACGATAGTAGCAACTACACGAGAAGTAGAGACAGTAAGGGATTAGCAAAAAAAAAGAGCAAAAAGGAAAAAGAAAAAATGAGAGACATAAAAGGGAATACCGGTAAAAAAAATGGAATCTATATTCTGATTTACCCCTTCTTCTTCACAAAAATAGCTATGCAGATCATGGAAGAGGGACGATACGGGAGTTGAATCCACACCCTTTTTGGGCCCACACAGGCTACAAACAGGAGTGGTCACGGGTTAAGTACCTGTTTCGGTGAAAGTAATTGCAAGAGGACTGGTGGGTTTAGCGACGGTACCAGTAGCTGTCTCCCCTCTTTTCACCAGTTTGAACTTTTGCTTCTCTAACTTTCTCTATCCCGCGGGAGCCTTTCTCTTAGTACCACTGGGACTTTGGACTTTGCCCCAAGCTGAAGAAATACTGGAGGAAGCAAGCACAGCTTTTTCTCATCAATAGTCCGGAGGTTGACAAGCTCCCACTTGTAACGGAGGGATAATTAATCACCCGAGAGTGTAAAATATGCAACAAACATGGGTTAATAGAAACTAGAGTGACAAACATAAACAAGGAAAGAAGCGTAAGGAAGAACGTACGATCAATATTATTCTGAGTTTCAGCCAGACTCTTCTCGGTCAGGAAGTGGGTAATTGGGAACAATTTGGATGAACTCAACCTTTTGAGAACATCACTTATCTTAGTGTCATCATCCGGTGGGGGTATGGAAGCAACCAGTTGCCCCTTCACTAAATCTCCGATATGAGCAACCTCAATAACTCTCCCAAGAGGTGGATAAATCACGAACCAATTGGAAGACTAGTTGTTCTCCAACTTCACCCATTTAAAAAATGTACAACCAATTGCCATCAGGATAGAAATGTCTTCCTCGGTAGTAGAAGAATTTATCCGTGTCGTGAAAAAATTCATGAACTCCTGAGCGTCCGGTATAATATCGTCGTTAGCACAAAAAGCTAAGGAGGCGTGGAGGAAACCTAGAGCGTTGGGGTTTAGGTGGGCATGGGTACACTGGTGGTGCGATAGAAACCCGAGAATGAAAGGGTGCGGAGGAATGCACAGCCCACGGTTGAAGTGTTCATAGTACACCATGAACCCCAACCCAAAATGGTCGAAGGGGTGCACCATCGGCGCCGGACATGAATCTTCGTCCCCAGTGAAACTTGGACACCCTTCATCACCACTTTCACATCCTCAATGGTTGGCCTCGAACCAGTACCCTTATGTTGTGATTTGAGGCCTCCGTCTGCGATCGGGTTAGCGACGGTATCTTGAAAACAATCCTTGTCATCGACATACACCCTCGGGTTTCCTGACGGCGAGGCGGAGGAATCAAAGTTCCAAGGATCCATGGAAAAACGATAACTTGCGAAGGATTAAAGAGTAGGGAGGAGAGAATATTAGAGTAAAAAGCGTAGAAAGGAGAAGGTGGAATTTTGAAAGCTAGAAAGCGAGAGGAAGAGAGGGATATTGTGGCTCGCTTTAAATAGAGCGAGAGAAGGTGTGCCCTGTGGAAAAGTAATCATTATCCTGCAGGAATGTCAGGCTAGTCATAGCTTCAGAAGATAAGGAGACAAATGGCTAGTAAGGGTGGGTTACCAGAAGACCGCTAATGACCGAAAAATTCAAGAAAGTCAAAAAACATTTCCCTTTAAATTATTTACAAAGAAAAGGTCTTGTGGGACTAAGAAGGATGGAATGTGACGGAAAAAGCCAGAAAACAAAAAATCTATAACACAAGAACGATCATCCCTTATAGATAAGGGAAGATCTTGTGGGACTGATGAAGTGGGGTGCTACCGGGCGACGTGACCAAACCATCTACCGAAAGAAATAAGAAAGCTTAATACCGGTAGAAAGTGTATAAAAACGTGTGGACACGATGGATGCACATTCTTATCGGTAAATGATAGGGAGGTACCTCTACCGATAGTTTTAGCTAAATGGACCGGTCTTTATCAAAAATACCTGGCGAATATAAATAAAGGAAATAACTGTAAAAATAATCATGTAAGTCATAGAATATTCTAGAAGCATGGGCTCATAATCATGCAGAAACGGTTAGGCCCCACGCCTATAAATAGGTATCATAAGCCATGTAAAAAGGCATGCTTACATCAATATACTTGAGTTGCTATTCTCTTTGTCTATTTTCTTGAGATTGCAGAGAGAGAAGTGGGATCCATACCACTTCAACTTCACATCGGGAATCTTTCGGAGCTTTGTCGGAGTCGGTTAGGCCCCACGCTTATAAATAGGTATCATAAGCCACGTAAAAAGGCATGCTTACATCAATATACTTGAGTTGCTATTCTCTTTGTCTCTCGTCTTGAGTGTGCAGAGAGAGAAGTGAGATCCATACCACTTCAACTTCACATCAGGAATCTTTCAGAGCGTTGTCGGAGTCTGTCCCTTGAGTTCAAACCCGGCTTCTGACCCTTGTGAATTGATGCTTTTCTTCACATTTTTGTGGTGGTTTGGTGATTGTTGTGGTGGTGGGAGTAGAAAAACATGTTTCGATGACGATTTCGGTGAAATTTTGGTGTTTAATTGAGGCTCAGGATTCGTTTGAAGTTCTTGTTGGCCTTTTTTGGGCCAAAACTATAATTAATGAGTTACGCAAACTATCTTAAACTCAAATGGGCCAAAACTTAAACAAATGGTTCTGATTGGTCCTAAAAATATGACACCTAGATCTGGGGTTTTGGGTCGGAGTCCAAACAAAAGGTTTTCCTAGACTAGAATGGGACTTTGAGCAGAAAAAGTTTTCAATTGATTTTCGAGCTTTGTGGATTACTTCAAGTTTGAGTGAACTTTTTTTTATGGGCCTAAACCTAAATGGATAACTCAAATTAGGCCAAAAGAGAAATCATCTAAATATAGGCTTTTAGACCAAAGCCCAAACAAATGACTCACATATTTAAACGAAGTAGGGCCTTTGGGTCTCAAACAATAAAGCCACAAATTCGGGGTGGGCTGAATTTGACTGTAGGATAAGATCCTATCCATTTCTAAGGCTGGCAATGAAGAGGGGAAAATAAGATCAATCCTAAAGGATAGAGAAAAACCAAAGACTATGACCGGTCACATAGCGAACAAGCATAAAACAGGAGATAAATGTAAATAAGCGACCGGTTGAGAAAGCAAGGAGTAAGTATAAGTAGCAACTGGTCGCCTATGACCAGTCGATAAGGTTAATCGATAAGTGTAAATAGCGACCAGTCATTTGTGACCGGCCGGTAACCAAGGGATAAGGTATGAATAGCGATCGGGTGCCTGTGCACGGTCAAATAACCAAGAACGAAGATATAAGTATTCGATGTCACCTCTACATAATAATTAGGGTGACAGCCTGGAAAATAGGAAAAGTGACAGGCTGGTAACCCAGAAACTATAGGAAAGTACTATAAATAGGGGTTCACCCCCATGAAATACGACACACAATCAATACTTATACAATCTCTTTCTGTTTGGTCATTTTCTCTTTGTTGCGAAGTTCTCTCTAACTGCGAGCGAGTAGTGTGAGTTCGCCCGTAGCAAGGTAATTCGACGAATACTTTGGCGTGAAACCATAGATTGCAGGGAGATTAGAGATTTAGCTTGTTAGGGAAAGCAATTCGACCTTTTCATTTGGCGTCATCTGTGGGAAATGAACAACTCAAAATTTAGCAACCACGAATCCATCATAGGAGTAATGGTTTTTACAATAAGTCAAAGAATAATAAGACCTAAAACCAGAGACCATATTTTTTTCAGGTTTAGGTACCAAAAATGGCTCCAAGAACGAGGAAGGCACCATAGGCCGACACCGAGGCCACTGATCCGGTCATCACTGAGACTACCAATGTGGTGGCTCCAAATGCTATCTCCCAAAAAATCTGAAGGACTTGCTGAAGAGCTTGACCAGAGCGATCGACGAGAGGACCGTGGAAGGAAATGAGGTTTTGCAACAACAACTGATGCAAAGGGACGAAGATTATCAGAGAAAATGGTAAGAAATGATTGAAGACATCGAGTTCCTGAAAAATCGAGATTCAGAAGGTAGTAACGGAGGAAAGAAGGTAGAACGGAGGGACGACGATCATAGCCGAGGAAGAGACTGAGGAAGATGACTTGATCAACATGAGTCTCTATCTATTTTCCGAGAAGATCAGGAGAGCCAAGCTTCCCCCTAATTTTGTCACACTAGCTGTCGAGAAGTATGATGTTACGGGAGACCCTGCTCAACATATCAAGAAGTTCATATTTGCCATGAACACACAGGGAATCAGTTCCCTTGCTCTGTGCAACCTATTCCACGGAACACTCTCCAAAAGAGCACTGAGCTGGATTTCCACCAGGCCTCCTTAATCTATTTCAAGCTTCAAGCAATTGATGGAGGAATTTCAACAATATTTCACCGCCTGCAAAAAGGTCAAAAGGGAAACAATAGAGCTTATGGATATAAAACAACGAAAGAAAGTGTCAGTGAAGGAATACAGCGAGCGTTTCCACAAGCAGGTTGCAGAGATTGATGACATCGTTGAAAAAATCCTGATCAAAGCCTTCGGCAACGGACTGGCGCATCCTCGGCTTGCTGGAAAAATAGAAACCAAAGCACCAAAGACGCATGAAGAATTAGCTGAAATGATCCATGATTTCTTGAAATCGGAAATAGCCGAGAACAAAGCCAAAGAGCTAGTAAACAGTTTTAGGGCCCGGTTACGACCAAAAAGAAGGGTAACAAGGGAGGAAATGCTGCGACCGGGAGCTCGTCCGGTGGAGGATCAAGATACAAGCGATACTACAAGGCTCCTACTACCGGGTATCACATTATCAAAATGCAAGGGTCATCTACATCGACCCAGGGAAGTACACAACTACTGTAAGAGAAGGTCTTCTCCCTCCCCCTATAAAGCCCCAGCCGGGAGAGGTCCCAATAGCATTCTACGAGTGTCATAGGCACCAGAGTCTCATAACCATCAACAGTGCCACCCTTGCCAGGAACTTAGGATTATAGAAGAAAATAAAAAGAAAGGCAAGCAACCGGCCAGACAACAGAAACAATACAACAACCAGCACTCCCGGGCCTGACAAGAAGAAGAAATTCATCCTGAACTGGACCACAATAAATCCTTCGAGATGATTACATGCCTCTTTTCAGAAGTATGATCGCTAACCCCAAACGAGAGGAAAAGGCACATTCATGAGGTGCATCAGGGGCACCCCGAAAAGAAGATAGCTAAACAAGATAAGCTCCCTCCAATTTACTTCACTTGGGAAGACAAAGATGGAGTTCTATATCCTCATAATGTTCCACTTGTCATCAGAGCATAAGTAAACGATCGAATGATGAAAGGTATTTTGGTTGATACCGGGGCCGGGGCAAATGTGATCTCGACAGAAGCAGTAAAAAAGCTTGAGATACCTGAAGAAAAGATTAAACCTTACTAAGCGGTTCTAGGGGGCCTCGTAGGAGGAATCTTTGCCAAATCCTCAGGCAGTGTCAACTTCACTGTCACTTTAGGCCAAGGAGATGAGAAAAGAATAGAAAAGTTAACAACCTTCATTATGCTCGGTCTGTCAAGGTATAATATGTACTGGGCAGGTCAGGGATTAATGCCTTCCGAGCTATAAGTAGTACTCATCATTTGAAGATGATATACCTGACCAGATTAGGTAAATTAGTGACCGTAAGAGGAAGTCAGAAAATGGCCCGGGTCTATGAAGTTCACATCATGGATAGCCTACCTAAGGAAGGAATAGTCAAAACTATCGGATTAGACAAGGAATTCAAGGGAAAACTTCCTCCTCCCTTTGGGCCGGGCGGAAAAATAGAAAGCTATGATACCCCAGTGACCTCCCAAGCGAGGTACATTTGATATGTGACCCTTCTAAATTCTTTAAAATTAGGAATGCATTTAATAGCGGAGAACAGACTCATCTAATGAGATTCTTGGAAACAAGAAGGACAACATTTGCTTGGAGCATAGAAGAAATGCCTGGGATAGACCCAAATATTATCCTGCATAATCTCCAGGTGGATCCCAAGCACCCGGTTATCAGGCAAAGAAGAAGTGTGATTGAAGAAGAAAGATACCAGACCGCCCGGACGGAAGTCCAGAAACTACTCAAAACCGGATTCATCCGGGAAGTGTCATACCCCAGATGGTTGGCCAATGTTGTTATGGTCAAAAATCAAATGGAAAGTGGAGGTTGTGCGTAGACTTTATAGATCTAAATAATGCATGTCCAAAAGATTTCTATCCACTACCATCAATAAATCGATTAGTCATCTCAACCGCTCAAAGTTCTGTGTTGAGTTTCTGCAGACGTTGTAACGTGAGTGGTTAGAACTGGTGTAATTAAAATAAAAGAAAAGAAATTAAAACTCAAAATAAACGTCGGGCTGCAAACAAATCCCAGTCGTAGTAGTATAGTAAGATGTAAGCGACCGGATATCGAACCGTGGGACTTATAGTGAAATAAGTAGTACCTAAGCGTGTCACAAAAGGGGGGAGTTAATTGACTTGTTTTTGAAAAGTAAATAACAGATTAATTTAGTGGATTAAAGATAAATTAAACGGAGCTCCGGGTTTAGGTTAATTTGATCTGATTAGTTATGCTATCTCTACCGGTTTAATATAATATTTTGGCAAGATTCCTGTTATTATCTTAAGGTCCGATGAAAACTCATAAGAACTCGTTTACCTGAAAATGCAAGGTCCGATGAAAACTCAAGCAAAATGCGTATAAACGGCAGAGGAGTGTGAGGAATTTTATTCTTGTAACTTGTACTAACTTATCCGATGAAAATAAGTTACTACAGTTTTACGGCTTAATTAACCTATCTGTTTGTCACCGATCAGATTAAAAACAAATTTAGTAAGTCTTTTTAATAAATCGATGAAATTTATTAAAAAGGGAGCGTGATAAAACTTTAATCGTAACAAACTGAATTTATTTTAACCGGTAGAAATATAGATTACACAACTAAACAAACCATAATTAAACCTTCGCCCGGAGTAAATCCTCCTTAGCCTAACATATTAACTGGTAATAAGTCAGACAGAGGTTGGACGTAATATTAATGCGGAAGTGTGGATGGTGAATGGAGAAATGGAGAGAACGAAGAATGAAGCGTGTACGTAGGATATTATATGTGGAATGAGTGATTTGGAGTTTTTGAGTTCTGGGGAATCGAATGTGTGTTGTGGTGTACGGGAGAGTATGAATGGAAGTGAATGGTAACTGTGGTGAGCGATGGTATGATTTTCTGGTTTTCTACGTACGCCTGGTTAAGGTTGCAGGTGCTGGGTTTATATAGAGGAAGGGAAGAGGCACATCTGGAAGAATTGATTGCAGATTGATTGCTCATTGATTGCAGGGGACAGAGCTGAAGACGCGTGAGGGAATTAAGGTAGGCGCTGCGGAGTAGATGGATATGGCAGAAGCAAGTTGCAGACAGTCGGCGAAGAAGAAAACTGTCGCGTCTGATTTTTAGTCACGTCCGCGTGGCTGTCCGCGTAGCTGTCCGCCTAAATCCATGCCGACATATAGTCCTGTCCGCCTAGTGTCATGCGGACACTCATGCGGTCATGTACTCTTGTACGCCTATCTCCATGAGTCTTGTCCGCCTTATCCCATGTGGTCACCCTTGTGTCCGCCTTATCCCATGCGGTCACCCTTGTGTCCGCCTAATCCCATGCGGTCACAAGGGTGGACACAAGTTCTTGATTTATTTTCTTCTACGAACTTTGACCGGCTCCAGATTCTTCGTTTGGACTCCGTTTTCTGAGCCGTTTGCGTCTATGCGTTCGTATCTTCGTCTATTTTACTCCCAGCTTGGTTTTCCTCATGTTAAAACAATAAATTTGTGAAATAACAATAAAACATAAACTAGAAGAAAACTAACCGAAGTGGAGAAATGAGCAAGAAAAGTGCTAATATAATATATGAAATACACCTATAAAACATGCTCATTTGGACACTTATCACACCCCCACACTTATCTTTTTGCTTGTCCTCAAGCAAAACCACGTACCCAAGTAAGTAGGGAATGCTCAATACTAACAAATATTATTATGAAGGGTAGGATAAAGAGGTGAACAGTTCATGATCTTTTTAACTTATTGAGGAGTGTGATCCATCAACTGCTGGTGGCATAGGTGTGCTCAAGGTAAAATAAAATTAGAGTTTCGGGGTATGATCCAAGGTACTTCAATGCTTCTTTGTTTTGGTGATTCTGAGAACTTTTACCATGGCCAACTTCTCTCAAGAATGGGCATTGAGGAGAAAACAAAAGGAAAAATAGATTTATGCATTTGTTTCACTTTTGCATAAGAGATGAGAAAATGTAGGCATCATGCCTTTGTATTTAAGAACACTCAACTCTCTTTTGTTGGTTACCAATGGTGTCTCGCAAGTCCCTTATTTTTTGTATTCTTCTTTCTTTTTTTTTTAACAGAGAAGCACCCCTTAGCAATCCCTAAGAGAGAAGACAGAAAGAAACCCTGAGCAATAAAATCCAACCATTTGCAGATTATTGGGTCACACCGCATAAGAAAAATGCTCCTCAAAAGTAATCAAATGAAAATTTTAAAATTTGTACCATTTATCCCACAATTCATAATAGTATTTGTTTTTAAAGAGAACAACCTACATTAGCAGGGTATATAATTTTAATTTTTGAACAAATGCAAGATAAGCAGAGAGATTTAAACATTTTAAGCACAAAATGCCCTGAAAAGGCTCTTCCCCCACACTTAAGCTCAAGCAATGCCCTCATTGCGTAGATGAAAATAAATTAACAGGACATGCTATTAATAAAGGAAAGAGTGTACTCCCTAGATTTCGTAGAGTGTGAAGAGCTCCCCCACACTTGAGTGCAGCTGTGGAATGTCATGAAATGTACCTGTAATGAATATTCTACACAACCAGAAGAACTCAAGTAAATCCTGCATTTTATTATGACATATAAAGGGAAATATAGTACAAAAAGGAAACAACATTAAATTAAAGGAAAGACAAAAGATAGATAGTGGGTTGCCTCCCACCAAGCTGCCCGGGTTTAACGTCTCTAGCTAGACGCATGTTCTTTATTATCCCGGATCATAAATGAATGTTGACAATGGTAGTACCGGGAACAGGAAATTGGCAATATGTAGGACCGAACCACCTAGATCAAAACAAAGTATTACGGCAATAATTACAGTAGGAAAAGACAAACTCCACAAAACCTGGTTTTGAAGGAGGTGTTTGCTGTCATTAATATTGTATTGAAAACCGGGTGATGGTTGTAGTGCTTCCTCAAATTGGAGAATGTAAACACTCTCCCTTTGTTGTTTAGCCGTATGGATGCAAGATGGTAGTGGTGGTGCTTGCTCAGAGTCGAGGATGTAAATTTCCTCCCCTGGAATGAAAATGTAGGTGGAAGTGGGCTTCAATGGGTGGGTTGGGTGGGCATTATTTTTCTTTGGAGAAGGGCCCAGATTTTTCAATGGATGTCCCTTGGTGCGAGGATTAAAGTTGGATGGCTCCTCCTCCTCAAATTTGAGGATGTATATATCCTCATCTTTTTGAAGAGGCTCATAGGAAGAGCCCTGGTTGATTTCAACTTCAGAAGGAGATGGCTCCTTGAAGGTGATATTGGTGTTTTGTTTGGATATTCTGACGGGAGCGAGCATTTCCTCCTCTTCATTTTTTAGGATGTAACTATCCTCATTTTCTGGATATAGCACAGAGAAGGAGGGAAAATAACGGTAAATGACTTCAGAGGGAGGAGACTCCATGAAGTTGAGGTAGAAAGTGTCCTCTGATGGCTTGTCTTCAAGCTCAAGCAGAAGATTTGATGCCGATTGCTCAGGTTCGAACGGGGGTGGTGATATAGAGTAACTCAAATTCTCAGGTAAGTCGTCCACTATATGAACCAGTTTGCTCTCCAGTTGCTGTGATGTAAGGTCTAGTGGACCTTCCATCATTTCGTTTATCGCAACTAATTTGGCATAGAGCTTCAGTTGGTTCATGTCGAGGTATTCTTCCTCAGCCTGCTGCTCCACTTCAGGGACCATTTCACTCTCGGGTTATTGCTCCCTTTGAGCTAATGTGAAGGGCTGGTCCACTACGTAAATTGCTTTTGCATACTCTTTTGGATTTGGATTGGTTTGTGAAGGGAGTTGACCAGGAGGTCTTTGTTGAGTCAGAAGCTGTTGAATTTGAGACTGCAAGGCTTTTTGGTCATTACGAAGGGCTGTGACTTCATCTTGCGTGTCTTGGGACTTACCCATCATCGCTTTAAACATCTCTTGCATTTGGAACATTTCAGACTCAGGATTCGAAGGAGGTTGAGTCGGTCGACTCGAAGAAGCTTCATTGCCATAAGGCTGTTGTTGATATTGCCTTTGGCCTCCTTGGAAATTGGACTGAGGTCTGTAATTTTGAGATGGTTGAAGTGTATGTGGGTTTTGAATATTGTCGGTGTTTGAGTAGCGAAGGTTGGATTGCATGCTACGTTGCCAAGGTTGCCTGTACCCTTGATTGTTGGTGAGGTAGTTTGCTTCCTCCGCTGCTTTTAATTCTTGTAGTTGGGGGCATTGTTCATAGTCATGAGGCCCGCAACATTGCGTACAAGAAATAGTTGGAGATGATTGGGACAGAGGGGCATAGCCTGGAGGGGTAGTAGATGATCGGGAAATCATCGACTTAGCTTGCTGGGGGTAGGAGTTCATAGCCATCTGCTCAACCACTTTCTGCAGAGTACTTACTTTTGTTGCCTGCTGAGCATTGCTTTCCATGAGTTGCTCATGGCTTTTCATTAGCTGGTCAAACTTGTTATCACTTTCCCCAACATGATATAAACCTGGAGTACCGCTCCTTGATCCACCGGAGGCCCAGTCTCTGATTTCTTCACAGAGAGACTCCATGCTATTCAGAAATTGTGCTCCTGGCTTTTTCAGAATGTCAGCCCCTAACGAGGACAGTACCATCGTTCTGCACGGACTGATCAAGCCTTTGTAGAACAATTGTGATACTTGTTCTTTCGTCAGACCATGGTGAGGACAAGTAAGTAGTAGTCCTTTGAAACGGTCCCAAGTTTCACAAATATTTTCCGACCCTGGTTGCTTGAAATTATAGATTTCAGCAATCATCTCCAACGTTCGGCTCGGGGGTAGGAATTTGTCGTAGAACTTGGTGGCCATGTCATCCCAAGTACCAATGGTACTTGGTGTCAGGCTATGATACCACTTGCTCGCACTTCCCATCAGGCTGTAAGGGAATAATGACAATCTTGCGTACTGGAGTACTGCGTCGGTCGCAGTAAGACTGTTGGCATGTTGCAAGAACTTTGTAACATGTAACAGGGCTTCGTCTGGATTGGAACCAGCAAACATGCCCAACTCCTTTACACATCTGATTTGATGATATGGCTTCAGCTTCTGCCACTCATCGTATTCGGATGGGCTAAGGTGAGGAAGGATGATGGCAGGCTGTTGTCCTTGATTAGACGGCCTGTTAATGTTCCGAACTGTCGCTGGTGAAATTGCCATGTCAGCTTCCGGGTCAGATTCTATCACTGTGGTGGTAATGTTTTGTTGAGTTCGGTTCTGCCTTAGGGAGCGCAGAAGGGTTCTCTCAATCTCTGGAATGTAACCAACCGTGTGATTATTAATATTTTCTTGGAGGCTGTTTGACCTGGTAAAAGGCATTCACCACTCAAAATAGAGAAAAGAAACTCGTTATGTGTTAGAATAAATAAAAATGTTAGGAATTAGTTGACAGAAATTTTAAGTTAGTAGTTAGGGACAATGGAAAGAAATGACAGAAAATTGAAATGACAGAAAATTAAAGTTAGTAGTTAGTATACTGGAAATTTAAAGTTAGTAGTTAGTATACTGGAAAATTAAAGGACAATGGAAATTGAATGACAGAAATAAATGACAATAATATTAAGATGTCCAAAGTCAGAAGTCCGAAGTCCAAAGTCAAATGTCCGAGGTCAGATGTCCGAAATTAGATTAACAATTTAAAAATATTAACAGATTATTATATTATAACAGGTGAATTAACCGGGGCTTAGGGACTAGAATAAATCAAGTCCCCGACAACGGCGCCATTTTGCAGACGTTGTAACGTGAGTGGTTAGAACTGGTGTAATTAAAATAAAAGAAAAGAAATTAAAACTCAAAATAAACGTCGGGCTGCAAACAAATCCCGGTCGTAGTAGTATAGTAAGATGTAAGCGACCGGATATCGAACCGTGGGACTTATAGTGAAATAAGTAGTACCTAAGCGTGTCACAAAAGGGGGGAGTTAATTGACTTGTTTTTGAAAAGTAAATAACAGATTAATTAGAATTAAAGATAAATTAAACGGAGCTCCGGGTTTAGGTTAATTTGATCTGATTAGTTATGCTATCTCTACCGGTTTAATATAATAATTTGGCAAGATTCCTGTTATTATCTTAAGGTCCGATGAAAACTCATAAGAACTCGTTTACCTGAAAATGCAAGGTCCGATGAAAACTCAAGCAAAATGCGTATAAACGGCAGAGGAGTGTGAGGAATTTTATTCTTGCAACTTGTACTAACTTATCCGATGAAAATAAGTTACTACAGTTTTACGGCTTAATTAACCTATCTGTTTGTCACCGATCAGATTAAAAACAGATTTAGTAAGGCTTTTTAATAAATCGATGAAATTTATTAAAAAGGGAGCGTGATAAAACTTTAATCGTAACAAACTGAATTTATTTTAACCGGTAGAAATATAGATTACACAACTAAACAAACCATAATTAAACCTTCACCCGGAGTAAATCCTCCTTAGCCTGACATATTAACTGGTAATAAGTCAGACAGAGGTTGGACGTAATATTAATGCGGAAGTGTGGATGGTGAATGGAGAAACGGAGAGAACGAAGAATGAAGTGTGTACGTAGGATATTATATGTGGAATGAGTGATTTGGAGTTTTTGAGTTCTGGGGAATCGAATGTGTGTTGTGGTGTACAGGAGAGAATGAATGGAAGTGAATGGTAACTGTGGTGAGCGATGGTATGATTTTCTGGTTTTCTCCGTACGCCTGTTTAAGGTTGCAGGTGCTGGGTTTATATAGAGGAAGGGAAGAGGCACATCTGGAAGAATTGATTGCAGATTGATTGCTCATTGATTGCAGGGGACAGAGCTGAAGACGCGTGAGGGAATTAAGGTAGGCGCTGCGGAGTAGATGGATATGGCAGAAGCAAGTTGCAGACAGTCGGCGAAGAAGAAAACTGTCACGTCTGATTTTTAGTCACGTCCGCGTGGCTGTCCGCGTAGCTGTCCGCGTAGCTGTCCGCCTAAATCCATGCAGACATATAGTCCTGTCCGCCTAGTGTCATGCGGACACTCATGCGGTCATGTACTCTTGTCCGCCTATCTCCATGAGTCTTGTCCGCCTTATCCCATGTGGTCACCCTTGTGTCCGCCTTATCCCATGCGGTCACCCTTGTGTCCGCCTAATCCCATGCGGTCACAAGGTGGACACAAGTTCTTGATTTATTTTCTTCTACGAACTTTGACCGGCTCCAGATTCTTCGTTTGGACTCCGTTTTCTGAGCCGTTTGCGTCTATGCGTTCGTCTCTTCGTCTACTTTACTCCCAGCTTGGTTTTCCTCATGTTAAAACAATAAATTTGTGAAATAACAATAAAACATAAACTAGAGGAAAACTAACCGAAGTGGAGAAATGAGCAAGAAAAGTGCTAATATAATATATGAAATACACCTATAAAACATGCTCATTTGGACACTTATCAGTTTCCTGGATGCATTTTTAGGATATAACCAGATAAAATGAATGAAAAAGATTCAGAAAAAACTTCTTTCATAACTTCGGCCAAAACATTTTGTTACAAGGTAATGCCTTTTGGTTTGAATAACGCAGGAGCGACTTTTCAAAGAATGATCGATAAAGTTTTCAAAGAGCAACTCTCTCGCAACATAGAAGCTTGTGTTGATGATATAGTCATGAGGAGCACCTCAAAAGAGCAACACATGAAGGACCTGGAGGAGGCATTTAACGCACTAGACAAATACCAAATCAAGTTGAACCCTGAAAAATGTATATTTGGAGCAACAAAGGGAAAATTCCTCGGCTTCATTGATGGGAAACGAGGGATTGAGGTGGACCTGGGAAAGAGCCAGGCTATTCTCGATCTCTCTCATCCAAAGAAGATCAAGGATGTACAAGCTCTAAATGGAAGAATCACGGCCTTGAGCAGATTCTGCTCAAAATTCCAAGAGAAATTAATCCTGTTTTTAACATTTTAAGAAAGAACAACAAGTTCCAATGGGGACAAGAATGCATGGAAGCCTTGAAATAATCAAGGAGATGCTTTGAGAATTACTCAAGTTAGGCGTTCCCATGCCCAGCCAGGATCTCTATCTTTATTTATCACCTTCTGACTGGGCAGTAGCAGCAGTTCTAATAATGCAAGAAGAAAGAAAGGAAATTTCGGTCTATTACAAAGGAAAGATTTTAATAGAAATAGAGGGGCGTTATACCATTATTGATAAAATCTTGTTTGCTATGGTAAATGCGTTACGAAAGTTACGCCCTTATTTCAAGTCACACCGGATCTTCGTCAAGACTTACTGGCCTTTAAAGCAGATATCTAATAACCCAAATGCGTCCAGGCGTATGGTGAGTTGGGCGGTCGAACTCACAATATGAGATCCATTTTTTTACCCCGAACAACAATTAAAGCACTAGCCCTAGTAGATTTTATAACTGAAACAAGCTTCAACCAAGAAGAGAAGATGCCTTCTACTCCTTTCGTCATTTTGGTTGATGGAGCCCGGTGTAAAACAGGGGCAGGCGTTGGAATTATGGTCTAAACCCCGGTTGAAGAAGACCTTAACTATGCCTTCCGGCTGGAATTCGAGGTAACTAACTATGAAGCAGAGTGCGAGGCTCTCATCCAAGGGTCGTAGGTCGCCATTGCCCTAGGGGCAACATGTTTCAAAAATAAAAACACACTTTATGTTAATTTAAAAAATGAACTTCCTCTTAAAAGGGGAGGGAAAGCTCATTACCTTATGAGTTTTGGAAACTTAGAGGTATACTCGGACTCTGTACCAGTGGCAAGGCAAAATGATAACATCTATGAAGTAAAAAAGGATCGGCTTTGGAGATATTTGCTTAAAGTCCCGGAGCTAAAAGCAAACTTCCCAAGATACGAGCTAAAGCATCTTCCTCGAACAAAGAACGTTGAGGAAGATATGTTAACAAAATTGGCAAGCATGGCCGGGAGAGTTCTAGACAAAGTATGGTTAGAGGTCAGAACAAGCTCAAGTCTTGATGAAGCTCAAGTGCTCATCGTCGAACCAGATGCATTAGGGGAGTCATGGATGACCCCTGTCATCGAGTATATACTCAAGGGAAAATTGCCCCCGGGCGAAAAAGAAGCAAAAACAATAAGGAGAAGGGCATCATCCATTTTTCTTTAAGGGTGGTCAGTTTTACAAACGGTCGTTCGCAAGGCCCGCACTCAAATGCATCACCACAGAGGAAGGAAACAAACTCATAAAGGAGATACACGGAGGAATTTGTGGAAATCACCAAGGAGAAAGAGCTACAACTCATAAAGTTAAGAGGCTCGGGTACTTTTGGCCAAACTGAAAGAACATTGCAAAGAATACATACATAAATGTACCCAGAGCCAGGAACACGGGAACAAAATACACAATCCTGCTGCTGTGTAAAAGGCCATCCTATCTCTTATTCCCTTCACCAAGTAGGGATTGGATATTATCGGTCCTTTCCCTGAGGCATCCCTAAGGAGATTTAAATTCATATATGTGGTTGTCGACTACATCACAAAATGAGTGTAAGCAATGCCGACTATATTTATCACCGTAAAAAATTACAGGAATTCATTTGGAAATATGTGGTATGTAGATTTGGGCTACCAAAGGTAATAATTCCAGACAACAGTGCTCGGTTCAATTGCGCCAGCTTTCGAACATTCTGTGAAGAGTGGAAAATTGACTTAAGGTTCGCATCGGTAGCGCACCCACAGGCGAATGGCCGTGTAGAAGTGAGGGGATTTGGAGGTCTTTCCAGGAGAGTCTATGGGATTTCTTGGTGTCCCCATTTAGCTATTTGAAGTACCTAACTCGTGATGAAGAGAGATGGCAAGAACGAGTAAGTTAGTTCTTGTGCTCCACCATTCTTTCCCCATGTGTCAATTCTAGTGACACTTACTGTTTGTGCTATTTTCGGCAGCTTATGCTGCGTAAATCTTCTAAATCTTTTCATGGTGTGAAATTAGACTCTTCAATCGTGATTGTGATGTATAATAAGCCCCGAGAAGTCCTGGGAAACTTGGTGAACAAACCTTGAACTTTTGATGTCAGTTTCTGTGAATTTGGTGCTTTAACTTGAAGCCAGGTTGGTGTGTGATTTTCGAGAAAAACTTCCGTGGGTTTTTAGATAAAAATGATGAGTATTTATCCCTTTACATTATTCCAATTCGTGGATAAGTTCTCAAGTTGAGCTTTTATGAGTTAAAGGTAAGACAAGACCTAAAAACGTGCTTTATGACCTTTCTGGTCTCTATTCAAATTATGAATGGGTTTTCAAAGATTTCTAGCTTTGATTTTGTGAAAACATACTCATAAGATGTTTATATTGAATTGGTTAAAAGGTGGGCCGAATTTATATAGGGTTAATACCTTAAATAAGGAGTTGTTGAGGTAGTTACAAGGTGTTTATTATGTGCTTTAACTTGGTTTTGGTTATGTTAATGGTGGCCATGTGCTTGGATTCTTCTTGGTATGTTGTGTGGATGTTGTAATAAGGTTAAGGACGTGGTGGAACAGCTTGAAAACTTGGTAATGACTTTGGTACTTGGTATTACAAGTTTATGGGCCCTCAGAGGCCGAACACTAATTTTTCCCCACTACAATGAATTGTGGGAAAGCCATCATAATCTACTCTATGGGCTGATGACTCAGAGGGGGTGTGCAAACATAAGGACATGGAGTGAGGTATAAGAATTGTCCAAGGGGCCGAGAGCCTTAGTGCTCTTTGTCGAAAGATTGGTATGCCCAAGGATTGGTGGAATAATAATTAGGACTAAAACATGGTGGTATTATCTTGGTTGGTATTTGGTTTGTATTTTGGTAAGGTGGTTATATGGTTTCTGACTTGTTTGATTACTTGTGTGCATTTAAAAGTGTTTTCTTAAACTAAATGAATTTTACAGATTGTGAACAAGGTTCTGATGTGATTTGTTTTATGGTTGTTTCATGGTATTATGTGAGTGTACACATATTTGCCTTGGTAATATTTGTTGTGGTTTCTGGTGATATATGTTGTTGGGGTTCATTGTGATGTTCCATATGATTTCTAAAAGAATTTTATAAGCTAAATGTATTTTACATGTGGTGGCAAGAATTACTCAGCTTTGCTGTCATTTGTTTTCTGGCATGTACCATGTGGTATTTTCTCTGTGATTGTATGATTGACCACAGGTACAGGAAAAGATGGAATCTCTCCCTAGTCATGAAGTTGCACGGGAGTGTGGAGCTAGAGGGAATTAGAGACTGAAGTTAGGAGACAGAGTAGTATTTCAATTAAGTTTGGTTGTTATAGGTTTAAACACTTTGGTATAAGCTAGTAAAGATGGTGTAAGTTGATACCTAGTTTTGAAAGATTTTAGTCGATGTTAGTGAGTAAGGTTATGGTTGGGTTTTTGAATATATATATATATATATAAAGTTTAAGAGTTTAACTTAATTTTGTATAGTGTTGGTAATTAGCCTTAGCATCCACAGTGAGTGTGGGTGTGGCGGTAGCACTCCGGGTAATGTTAGAAGACTTCCGTTGTATTGTTCACAAAGATGAGAAAAAATATTAGAGCTGGAAATTAGGGTGTTACAGTTTGGTATCTGAGCAATAGGTTATAGATCGGGGAATGGATAGGTGATCGTTGTCTGAATATTTGAGTGTGAATGCTTGTGTGTGAATGTTTGATTGTTTATGATCTTGTGACTAACATGTATGTGTGGTGAAGGGTGACTAATCAGGAAGGGAGGCCAAAAAGGGTTAGCTTGACACCCTAAAGGATTTAGCTCTTCGCATGAATAGAAATCAGAGTGGCGCGCCGGAAGTGTGGTGTTGGAGAAGCCACTCTGGAAATAGAGAGTAAAAATGAGGAAACAACACCCACATCTTTTGGTTGAGGTTAGTTATCAAGTTTCATGGGAACCTTTATTTTTTGAGGAGGGGATGAAGATTAAGGATAGCAAAAGGATGAAAGTCATATGTTTTGGTAATCCAGGGGTGAAGTGGTGTGACTAATGTGTTTATCATGATATGTATGAAATTCAATGCCTTGATTATGTTTACCTAATCTGATTATGTGGAATAGGTAAGACTTGTGGAGTTGTGCTTGTTATTTGATGTGTTATTGTTACTTATAGCATAAGTGAGATTTTTGCGCTGGTGGTTAATGTTTTATGGTATTACTGAGTTTTTGTGGTAATTTTAAGCTTCAAGGATTAATCTTTGTATAAGCAGGGGAGAATGAAATACCCCAAGTTATGAGAAAACCCTAAAGTCCTGGAAGTCACAGAAATGCTAGGAACCCTAACTCCCGGATGTCCTGGAAGTCCCGGAAATGCTAGAAACCCTAGTTCCCGGAAGTCCTGAAAGTCCTAGAAATCATGGAAATGACCTCAAAACTTTAGGAAAGCCATGGAAACTTAATAAGACCCTAGGGAACCCAAATAACCAGAGATGTAAAGCCTTAGAAAATTCTACTATACCTGGTAAAATTCTAGTAGCCGGAAATGCCCCCATAGCTAGTTTTACCCCTTCATAATCACATTTCTCCTTAGGAAACACCTTAAGCTGCTTGGTAAGCACGAGGTGGCAACCTAGTTGAGGTAAGCACGAGGTGGCGACCTAGTAGGTTGGAAGCACGAGGTGGCAACCTAGTTAACCTAAGCGCGAAGTGTCGAGAAGCACGAAGTGTCTGGAAGCACGAGGTGTCACAAAATGATTGGTTAAAAGCTGTCCACACAAGCTAGCAAGAAAGTAGGGAGGTGAAGCAAGCTATTAGGAGGTGTCACAGGGTCATTAGCTAGATTTGATGTCAAAGTAAAACAACATGTTCCTTATTTGCTCTTAAAACACCTTAATTCCTTTTGTACCTTTATGTGAAGCCTTAAATGAGTTATAACCTGAAGTGTATTCACTTCCATTTACACTTACACATTAATTAGACATTATAACACACACACCCTAGCAAGGAGGTGGTAAAAACCATCCAAATAAAGCCTTAAATTTTCGGCCACCCTTAAATAAACATTAATGTCATTTATTACATGTTATCATTAGTTTTCAGCCTATGATGGATCCTCCCTTGGATGACCACGTCCCAGAATTTTCACCTCTTATGTGTCATATTTAAACAAAGCGAAAAAATGGCCAATAAAAGAAATGTGAGTGTTAAGTTAGGTATCACTCTTATAAGCCTTTCCTTTCCTGTAAGACTTCTCCTCTTCTGCCTATAAGAAAGGAGCCACTTCCAGGCCTTCCAACACACAAAAAAAACATCTTCTTCTACCTCAATAAACCCATAGAAACACGAATTAGAATGTATAGCAAGTCAGCCACCCAAGAACACCAAAACAGAAGCCAATTACCTTCCCAGTGCTGATGTCGTGCAGAAGTGAGGGAATTTGGAGGTCTTTTCAGGCGAGTCTTTGGGATTTCTTGGTGTCCCCATTTATATATTTGAAGTAACTAACTCGTGGTAAAGAGAAAAGGCAAGAAGGAGTCAGGTAGTTCTCGTGCTCAACTATTCTTTCCCTATGTGTCAATTCTGGCGACGCTTTCTGTTGCTAATTTTGACAGCTTATGCTGCGTAAATATTCTAACTATTTACATGGTGTGAAAGTAGACTCTTCAATCGTGATTTTCATGTATAATAATCCTCAGGAAGTTCTGGCAAACTTGGTGAACAAACCTTGAACTTTTGATGTCAGTTTCTGTGAATTTGGTGCTTTAACTTGAAGCCAGCTTGGTCTGTGATTTTTGTGAACAACTTCCATGGGTTTTTAGCTACTAATGATGAGGACTTATCCCTTTACAATATTCCAGTTCGTGGGTAAGTTCTCCAGTTGAGTTTTTATGAGTTAAAGGTTAGACAAGACCTAAAAATGTGCTTTAAGACCTTTCTGGTCTCTATTCAAATTATGAAGGTGGGTTTTTGAAGATTTCTTGCTTTGATTTCGTGACCAAATACTCATAAGATGTTGATATTGAATTGGTTAAAAGGTGGGCCGTATTTATACAGGGTTAATATCTGAAACAAGGAGTTGTTTTTAAGGTATTTTCAAGGTGTTTACTATATGCTTTAACTTGGTTTTGGTTTGGTTAATGGTGGCCATGTGCTTTGATGCTTCTTGGTATGTTGTGTGGATGTTTTAATAAGGTTAAGGACGTGGTGGAACAGCTTGAACACTTGGTAATGACTTTGGTACTTGGTATTACAAGTTTATGAGCCCTTAGAGGCCGAACACTGATTTTGCCCCACTACCAATGAATTGTGGGTAAGCCATCATGATATACTGATAAGTCGGCAATTTGTCTAAGTTTACTAGGCTAATTCATGCTTAATTATCTGCGTTATGACTTTAAATTCCCTCCTTAATGCTTTATTTACACTTTATTGTTATATTTGTCTCCAATGATCGATTTGATATGTTTTCAGGATAAAATGCTCAACAAAGTGCTTAAATGAAGATTTCAGAGGTTGAGGAAACAAGTGGAAGTCAAACCAGAGTCAAAGGCTGATTTTCATCATCTACTGCCATGTTTTATTGAGGGTCCAGGTTTGTATCCTACTTTGTAAACCCGGAACATCTCATCGAAGAACTCTCTGCCTAGTTTCAGACGTGGTCCGGGTTTGCGTACTTGTTTGCAAACCCGGACCATCCTTTAGTGTAACCTTCTGCCGAGTTTTAGAGGTGGTCCGGGTTTGCGTACTTGTTTGCAAACCCGGACCAATACAAGCGGAGCACCAGAGATCTGTTTCGGAAATAACAGAATTCTATTATTCTATCTTTAACGAGCCGCTGTGTATGAAGATTAAAAGATAGAGTTTTGATTGTTATAAAAGGAGAGGCCCTGTCAACGTGAAAGATATGCTGGGATACACCACAAATATCACGATAGAATAGAGAGAATTAGCTTAATTGAGAGAATTCTGATCGGGAGTTTGGAGCAGAGCAGAGAAAGGAGTTCATCCCGGACCATAAGTCTCAGAACAGAGTTTCTTCTTGTTCTTTATTACTACTCACTACAGTTTTGCTTATTGTAAACATGTCAATGGCTGAGTAGTTCTTTTAGATTCCGGTTTACTATGTATCCCTGAATTAACTATTCCTATTCCTTTGTGATTTAATATAATTCGATTGAGTGAAGTTATTTTCCTTGCTTAATTTCTTTAATCGTTATAATTTGGCCAATTATAAAGATTAGTATTTTGTTAGCTTATACGTGACGACTGCGGCTTTCAATTGAATTCAGGAAAATAACCGGTTAGTTTAGAGACGGTAATTCCTCTAAATCGCTAAATGACCGATAATCTAGATTGTTCTTAAGGCGGTTAGTAAACAGTGGGTTCGTAACGAGAGTTAGAATTTGGTCTTTGCTAACTAGTATTTGCTAAGAGGGAGACCGGAGGTAAATTATCTTTGTTCTTGGGTTTTATTCAGAATCGTCTTGGAAATCACTTAGGGATAGGAATTACAGATTTAGGGAGAAGTAGTAAACCGGGATCTCTTTCCCAAATCAGTTTCGAAACAATTATTTTGTTCCTTTTTACTATTTTACATTCTGTTTGCAGCTTTTATTTATCATCAAATCAGAACCCACAATTTCCTGTTTTAATTTGTTATTTAGTCTTTTTATGCCTTTCCGTTTAGTAAAGATTTAAACTAGACATCGCCTCCTCTGGTTCGATACTTAGGGAATACTCTCTATTAAAACTTGCTAGAATTGACCGGTACACTTGCCGTTAGGTTTTACCCCAACATCTACTCTATGGGCTGATGACTCATAGGGGGTGCGCAAACTAAAGGACATAGGGTGAGGTAGAAGAATTTTCCAAGGGGCCGAGAGCCTTAGTGTTCTTTGTCGAAAGACCGGTGTGCCCGAGGATTGGCGGAATAATAAACAGGAGTAAAATTTGGTGGTATTATCTTGGTTGGTATTTGGTTTGTATTTTGGTAAGGTGGTTATTTGTTTTCTGACTTGTTTGATTACTTGTGTGTTATTATGTTATTCAAAGTGTTTTCTTAAACTAAATGAATTTTACAGGTTGTGAACAAGGTTCTGATGTGATTTGTTTTATGGTTGTTTCATGGTATTATGTGAGTGTACGCTTATGTGCCTTGGTAATATTTGTTGGGGTTTCTGGTGATATATGTTTTTGTGGTTCATTGTGATGTTCCATATGATTTCTTAAAGAGTTTTATAAGCTAAATGTATTTTACAAGTGCTGGAAAGAATTACTCAGCTTTGTTGTCATTTGTTTTCAGGCATGTGCCCTGTGGTCTTTTCTCTGTGATTGTATGACTGGCCATAGGTTCAGGAAAAAATGGAGTCTCTCCCTAGTCTTGAAGTTGCACGGGAGTGTGGAGCTATTGGGAATTAGAGACTAAAGTTAGGAGACAGAGTAGTATTTCAATTAAGTTCGGTTGTAATAGGTTTAAACACTTTTGTATAAGCTAGTAAAGATGGTGTAAGTTGATACCTAGTTTTGAAAGATGTTAGTCGATGTTAGTGAGAAAGGTTATGGTTGGTTTTTTAATATATATATATATATATATATTATATATAAGTTTAAGAGTATAACTTAATTTGGTATAGTGGTGGTAATTAGCCTTAGCATCCACTGTGAGTATGAGTGTGGCATTAGCACCCTGGGTAGTGTTAGATGACTTCCGCTGTATTGTTCACAAAGAAGAGAAAAAATTAGAGCTGGAAATTGGGGTGTTACAGTTTGGTATCAGAGCAATAGGTTATAGATCGGGGAAAGGATAGGTGATCATTGTCTGAATATTTGTGTCTGAATGGTTGTGTGTGAGTTTTTGATTGTTTATGATCTTGTGACTAACATGTATGTGTGTAGAACGATGACTACTCGGGAAGAGAGGCCAAAAGGGGCCAGCTTGAAACCCTAAAGGATTTAGCTTTTAGCATGAATAGAAATCGGAGTGGCGCACCGGAAGTGTGGTATTGGAGAAGCCGCACGAAAATTAGACAGTATAAACGAGGAAACAACACTCACATCTTTTGGTTGAGGTTAGTTATCAAGTATCGTGGGAAACTTTATTTTTTGAGGAGGGGAGGAAGATTAAGGAAAGCATAAGGATGAAAGTCATAGGTTTTGGTAATCCAGGGGCGAAGTGGTGTGATTAATGTGTTTATCATGATATGTCTGAAATTCAATGCCTTGAGTATGTTTACCTAATCTGATTATGTGGAATAGGTAAGACTTGTGGAGTTATGCTTGTTATTTGATGTGTTATTGTTACTTATAGCATAAGTGAGTTTTATGCACTGGTGGTTAAAGTTTTATGGTATTACGGAGTTTTGGTGGTAAGTTTAAGCTTGAAGGACGAAGCTTTGTTTAAGGAGGGGAGAATGAAATACCCCTAATTATAAGAAAAGCCTAAAGTCCTGGAAGTCCCGGAAACTCTAGGAACCCTAATTCCTAGAAGTCCTGGAAGTCCTAGAAGTCCCGGAAATGCTATATACCCTAGTTCCCAGAAGTCCTGAAAGTCCTGGTAATCATTGAAATGACCTTGGAAACTTTAGGAAAGCCTTGGAAACTTAATAAGACCCTAGGAAACCCTAATAACCAGAGATGTATAGCCTAAGAACATTCTACATGACCCGATAAAATTCTAGTAGCCGGAAATGCCTCTATAGCTAGTTTTACCCCATCATAATCACTTTTTTCCTTACGAAACACGTTAAGTAGCTTGGTAAGCACAAGGTGGCAATTTAGTTGAGGTAAGCGCGAGGTGGAGACCTAGTAGGTAGGAAGAACGAGTAGGCAACCTAGTTAACCTAAGCACGAGGTGCCGAGAAGCACGAGGTATCGGGAAGCACGAGATGTCACAAAATGATTCGTTAAAAGCTGTCCACACAAGCTAGCAAGAAAGTAGGGAGGTGAAGTAAGATATTAGGAGGTGTCACAGGGTCATTAGCTAGATTTGAAGTCAAAGTAAAACAACATGTTCCTTGTTTGCTCTTAAAACACCTTAATTCCTTTTGTACCTTTAAGTAGAGCCTTAAATGATTTATAACCTGAAGTGTATTAACTTCCATTTACACTTAAACATTAACTATACATGATATCACACACACCCTAGCAAGGAGGTGGTAAAAACCATCCAAATAAACCCTTAAATTTTCAGCCACCCTTAAATAAACATTAATGTCATTTATTACATGTTATCATTAGTTTCAATTCCATGATGACTCCTCCCTTGGATGACCATGTCCCAGCCTTGTCACCACTTATGTGTCATGTTTAAACAAAGAAAAACCAATGGCCAATAAGAGAAAGGTGAGTGTTAAGCTAGGTGTCACTCTTATAAGCATTTCCTTTGCCTTAAGACTTATCATCTTCTGCCTATAAGAAAGGAGCCACTCCCAGGCCTTCTAACACATGGAAAAAACATCATCTTCTACCTCAATAAACCATAGAAACATGAATTAGAAGTTATAGCAAGTCAGCCACCTAAGAACACTAAAACAGAAGCCAATTACCTTCCGAGTGCAGAAGTCGTGTTGAAGTGAGGGAATTTGGAGGTCTTTCGAGGCAATTCTTTGGGATTTCTTGGTGTCCCTATTTAGATATTTGAAGTAAATAACTCGTGGTAAAGATAAATGACAAGAAAGAGTCGGGTAGTTCTCGTGCTTAACCATTCTTTCCCCATGTGTCAATTCTGGCGAAGCTTACTGTTGCTATTTTTGACAGCTTATGCTGCGTAAATATTCTAACTCTTTACATGGTGTGAAAGTAGACTCTTCAATCGTGATTTTCATGTATAATAATCCTCAGGAAGGTCTGGCAAACTTGGTGAACAAACCTTGAACTTTTGATGTCATTTTTTGTGAATTTGGTGCTTTAACTTGAAGCCAGCTTGGTCTGTGATTTTTGTGAACAACTTCAGTGGGTTTTTAGCTACAAATGATGAGTAATTATCCATTTACAATATTCCAGTTCGTAGGTAAGTTCTCAAGTTGATTTTCTATGAGTTAAAGGTAAGACAAGACCTAAAAATGTGCTTTAAGACATTTTTGGTCTCTATTCAAATTATGAAGGGGTTTTTTTGATGATTTCTTTCTTTGACTTCTTGACCAAATACTCAAAAGATGTTGATATTGAATTGGTTAAAAGGTGGGCCGAATTTATACAGGGTTAATACCTTAAACAAGGAGATGTTTTTAAGGTATTTTCAAGGTGTTTATTATGTGCTTTAACTTGGTTTTGGTTTGGTTAATGGTGGCCATGTGCTTTGATTCTTCTTGGTATGTTGTGTGGATGTTTTAAAAAGTTTAAGGACGTGGTGGAACAGCTTAAACACTTGGTAATGATTTCGGTACTTGGTATTACATGTTTATGAGCCCTTAGAGGCCGAACACTAATTTTTTCCCACTACCAATGAATCGTGGGTAAGCCATCATGATCTACTCTATGAGCTGATGCTTCATAGGGGGTGTGCAAACTTAAGGACATAGGGTGAGGTAGAAGAATTTTCCAAGGGGTCGAGAGCCTTAGTGCACTTTGTCGAAAGACCGGTGTGCCCGAGGATTGGTGGAATAATAAACAGGAGTAAATTTTGGTGGTATTATCTTGGTTGGCATTTGGTTTGTATTTTGGTAAGGTGGTTATATGGTTTGACTTGTTTGATTACTTGTGTGTATTTCAAAGTGTTTTCTTAAACTAAATGAATTTTACAGGTTGTGAACAAGGTTCTGATGTGATTTGTTTTATGGTTGTTTCATGGTATTATGTGAGTGTACGCTTATGTGCCTTGGTAATATTTGTTGTGGTTTTTGGGGATATATGTTGTTGTGGTTCATTGTGATGTTCCATATTATTTCTTAAAGAGTTTTATAAGCTAAATGTATTTTACATGTTGTGGCAAGAATTACTCAACTTTGCTGTCGTTTGTCTTACGGCATTTGCCCTGTGGTCTTTTCTCTGTGATTGTATGACTGACCACAGGTATAGGAAGAGATGGATCTCACCCTAGTTATGAAGTTGCACGGGAGTGTGGAGCTAGAGGGAATTAGAGACTGAAGTTAGGAGACAGAGTAGTATTTCAATTATGTTCGGATTTAATAGGTTTAAACACTTTTGTATAAGCTAGTAAAGATGGTGTAAGTTGATACCTAGTTTTGAAATATTTTAGTCGATGTTAGTGAGTCTGGTTATGGTTGGGTTTTTGAATATATATATATAAAGTTTAAGAGTTTAACTTAATTTGGTATAGTGGTGGTAATTAGCCTTAGCATCCACAGTGAGTGTGGGTGTGGCGGTAGCACCCGGGTAGTGTTAAATGACTTCCGTTGTATTGTTTACAAAGAAGAGAAAAAATTAGAGCTGGAAATTGGGGTGTTACAGTTTGGTATCAGAGCAATAGGTTATAGATCGGGGAAAGGATACGTGATCATTGTCTAAATATTTGTGTGTGAATGCTTGTGTGTGAATGTTTGATTGTTTATGATCTTGTGACTAACATGTATGTGTGTAGAACGATGACTACTCGGGAAGGGCGGTCAAAAGGGGCCAGCTTGAAACCATAAAGGATTTAGCTTTTAGAATGAATAGAAATCAGAGTGGCACGCCGGAAGCGTGGTGTTGGAGAAGCCACCCAAGAATTAGAGAGTAAAAATGAGGAAACAACACCCACATCTTTTGGTTGAGGTTAGTTATCAAGTTTCATGGGAAACTTTATATTTGAGGAGGGGAGGAAGATTAAGGAAAGCATAAGGATGAAAGTCATAGATATTGGTAATCCAGGGGCGAAGTGGTGTGACTAATGTGTTTATCATGATATGTATGAAATTCAATGCCTTGATTTTGTTTACATAATCTGATTATGTGGAATTGGTAAGACTTGTGGAGTTATGCTTGTTATTTGATGTGTTATTGTTACTTATAGCATAAGTGAGTTTTTTGCACTGGTGGTTAATGTTTTATGGTATTACGGAGTTTTGGTGGTAAGTTTAAGCTTGAAGGATGAAGCTTTGTTTAAGGAGGGGAGAATGAAATACCCCTAATTATAAGAAAAGCCTAAAGTCCTGGAAGTCCCGGAAACTCTAGGAACCCTAATTCCTAGAAGTCCTGGAAGTCCTGGAAGTCCCGGAAATGCTATATACCCTAGTTCCCAGAAGTCCTGAAAGTCCTGGTAATCATTGAAATGACCTTAAAAACTTTAGGAAAGCCTTGGAAACTTAATAAGACCCTAGGAAACCCTAATAACCAGAGATGTAAAGCCTAAGAAAATTCTACAAGACCCGGTAAAATTCTAGTAGCCGAAAATGCCTCCATAGCTAGTTTTACCCCATCATAATCACTTTTTTCCTTACGAAACACGTTAAGTAGCTTGGTAAGCACAAGGTGGCAATTTAGTTGAGGTAAGCGCGAGGTGGAGACCTAGTAGGTAGGAAGAACGAGTAGGCAACCTAGTTAACCTAAGCACGAGGTGCCGAGAAGCACGAGGTATCGGGAAGCACGAGATGTCACAAAATGATTCGTTAAAAGCTGTCCACACAAGCTAGCAAGAAAGTAGGGAGGTGAAGTAAGATATTAGGAGGTGTCACAGGGTCATTAGCTAGATTTGAAGTCAAAGTAAAACAACATGTTCCTTATTTGCTCTTAAAACACCTTAATTCCTTTTGAACTTTTAACTAGAGCCTTAAATGAGTTATAACCTGAAGTGTATTAACTTCCATTTACACTTACACATTAATTAGACATGATGACATACACACCCTAGCAAGGAAGTGGTAAAAACCATCCAAATAAAGCCTTAAATTTTTGGTCACCCTTAAATAAACATTAATGTCATTTATTACATGTTATCATTAGTTTTCATCCCATGATGACTCCTCCCTTGGATGACCATACCCAGCCTTGTCACCACTTATGTTTCATGTTTAAATAAAGCAAAACCAATGGCCAATAAGAGAAAGGTGAGTGTTAAGCTAGGTATCACTCTTATAACCCTTTCCTTTGCCTTAAGACTTCTTCTCTTCTGCCTATAAGAAAGGAGCCACTCCCAAGCCTTTCAAAACATAGAAAAAACATCTTCGTCTAACTTAGTAAACCCATAGAAACATGAATTAGAAGGCATAGCAAGCCAGCCACCCAAGAACACCAAAACATAAGCCAATTACCTTCCCAGTGCAGAAGTCATGTAGATGTGATTGGATTTGAAGGTCTTTTCAGGTGAGTCTTTTGGATTTCTTGGTGTGCGCAATTAGATATTTGACATACCTAACTCGTGGTGAAGAGAGATGGCAAGAAGGAGTGAGGTCGTTCTCGTTCTCAACCATTGTTTCCCCCTGTGTCAATTCTGGTGACTCTTTCTGTTTGTGCTATTTTTGACAGCTTATGATGCATAAATATTTTAAATCTTTACATGGTGTCAAAGTAGACTCTTCAATCGTGATTGTTATGTATAATAAGCCCCGAGAAGTTCTGGAAAACCTGGTGAATGAACCTTGAACTTTTGATGTCAATTTCTTTGAATTTGGTGCTTTAACTTGAAGCCAGCTTGGTATGTGATTTTCGTGAACAACTTCCGTGGATGTTTAGCTAAAAATGATGCATATCTATCCCTTTACAATATTCCAAATTGTCTATAAGTTCTCCAGTTGAGTTTTTATGAGTTAAAGGTAACACAAGACCTAAAAACATGCTTTAAGACCTTTCTGGTATCTATTCAAATTATGAAGGGGTTTTTGAAGGTTTATTGCTTTGATTTCTTGACCAAATACTCATAAGATGTTGATATTGAATTGGTTAAGAGGTGGGCCGAATTTATACAGGGTTAATACCTTAACAAGGAGTTGTTTTTAAGGTATTTTCAAGGTGTTTATTATGTGCTTTTACTTGGTTTTGGTTTGGTTAATGGTAGCCATGTGCTTTTATTCTTCTTGATATGTTTTTTGGATGTTGTAATAAGGTTAAGGACGTGGTGTAACAGCTTGAACACTTGGTTATGACTTTGGTACTTGGTATTTCAAGTTTATAAGCCCTCGGAGGCCGAAACTGATTTTCCCCACTACCAATGAATTGTGGGTAAGCCATCATGATATACTCTCTGGGCTGATGACTCCTAGGGGGTATGCAAACTTAAGGACATGAGGTGAGATAGAAGAATTGTCCAAGGGGCCGAGAGCCTTAGTGCTCTTTGTCGAAAGACCGGTGTGCCCAAGGATTGGTGGAATAATAAACAGGGCTGAAATTTGGTGGTATTATCTTGGTAGGTATTTGGTTTGTATTTTGGTAAGGTGGTTATTTGTTTTCTGACTTGTTTGAATACTTGTGTGTTATTATGTTATTCAAAGTGTTTTCTTAAACTAAATGAATTTTACAGGTTGTGAACAAGGTTCTGATGTGATTTGTTTTATGGTTGTTTCATGGTATTATGTGAGTGTACGCTTATGTGCCTTGGTAATATTTGTTGTGGTTTCTGGTGATATATGTTGTTGTGGTTCATTGTGATGTTCCATACGATTTCTTAAAGAGTTTTATAAGTTAAATGTATTTTACATGTGCTGGCAAGAATTACTCAGCTTTGTTGTCGTTTGTTTTCTGGCATGTGCCTTGTGGTCTTTTCTCTGTGATTGTATGACTGGCCACAGGTACAGGAAAAAATGGAGTCTCTCCCTAGTCATGAAGTTGCACGGGAGTGTGGAGCTATTGGGAATTAGAGACTGAAGTTAGGAGACAGAGTAGTATTTCAATTAAGTTCGGTTGTAATAGGTTTAAACACTTTTGTATAAGCAAGTAAAGATGGTGTAAGTTGATACCTAGTTTTGAAAGATGTTAGTCGATGTTAGCGAGTAAGGTTATGGTTGGGTTTTTGAATATATATATATATATATATAAAGTTTAAGAGTTTACCTTAATTTGGTATAGTGGTGGTAATTAGCCTTAGCATCCACAGTGAGTATGAGTGTGGCGGTAGCACCCCGGGTAGTGTTAGAAGACTTCCGCTGTATTTGTAACATCTCAACCGCTAAACTCGTCATTACCTCTTAAACTGTCACGAACTGCCATTAATCATGCAACGAAACTCTATTTACAATGTAGGGTGATACAATGCCGTTAGCCACCCATATGGCTAACCAGGCCTATCTCACATACAGTAACGGTCTGATGGACAGGAACAACCGAGTACACAATACAAATACAAAACTCAAATCATTTCTATACTATACCGAGTCTAAAATATACGGATGCTGATAACATGTTCGGTCTTACACCTCATTCAAATGCATAAGTAATTAAAATCTAACTACCCATTCTAACCACCGTCCCAGTCCTACTCTCTAACGGTATATTCTTCGGTGTACCTGAAAAATAAAAACGATGCCCCTAGGGGCTCAGCTTACGCTGCATATGAAATTCGCATACCCCGCGTGCTAACCGGGGTACGCCGACTACTTTTGTCGAGAGCATGAGATTCAGTTTAATTCAATCAACATGCAACATAGCAGTACATTATATATGTATACTACACAAGGATTCACATTCACCTATGGAATACAATCCTTAACTAACATAACAAGGTTGTTAGTTGTATTAATTTGCTCTTAGACCTTGAGGGTTTCTACCTCTCTATGCCTTGGTTACTTATTCGATAACTCACTCATACACTCGGATTACTTATTCTTATCCTCACCCGTTCTCTCGGGTTACTCATTCCTATACTCACCCACTCTCTTGGGTTACTTATACTTATCTCACCCACACTCTTGGGTTCTTACTCTTTATCTTACCCACACTCTTAGGTTACTATTACTCGAGCTCTTGTAGTTCTCGAGACACTACAGGTCTCCTACGTCACGCCTGTTACTCTTAATACTTTCTTAGCCAAAACACATGGCTCTCGAGCAAGGTTCAACTAGCTCCCGGAACTCTCTCTCTTAGTTCCTACTACTTTCACATGGGTCCAACTACTCTCGGACTTCTCACATTCCCATACACTCCTCTCTCGGAGTTATACTATTATTATGGATATTAGTCTAGAAGCATCACTCTTGATGTTTCTAATGACTTTGGGAACATTACTTAAGTTCGGGTAATCTTAGGTTTAAGGGTTACCCTTACATTCATATACTTACACTTTCGGTTATTTTCTTATACCGGTAAAATCCTCATATAGGAGGTCGACCATGTCTCAAGGGAGTTAAATGGTCCCTTAGGTGTTTTTTACCTTTCTTATAAGTTCACATCATTGGGCTAACCTCAATCCTCTCGATGGAGGTTCATTTATCTCTCCACTCTTATTTATTTCATGGATTGTTTCAATATGGTTTTCCAACCGTTATCGGGTATTTAATCGACCCGTACATCTCCTCACATTCTAAGGTGTTCATATGTTTGCATTATCGTTATACTTTAATCGATAGCTTGTGTGTTTGCACGTTTCAGTTATTTATGAAACTACCCGATCTACGGGTTTCTAGTTAATCGCTACTCACTATGAGTCGGTCTGTACACTACGTTAGACCACACCGGCATACAAGTATGTTAGCTCATACAACATACAACGTGACATACATAATCAAACAATGGATTATTTTCATGCTTTAGTCTTGATTAAGCCGGCACACAAATACACTAATCAGAGTAACTCGGTTAGCATACGGGGCATGAGAAAATCATACCTTTCACCAGGGTTTTTACTTTTCCGTGTCATCTCACCATGCTCGGTTCACACACGGTCCTCTAATAATGTTCCAAGCATTATTATTAATACTAGGCTCATACGGAAAATAATTAAATGCTACTCCCGTACTTTCCCCGTTATCCGTTATCTCGGTTTTACTCTTGTTAATTTGAGCTCTTACTTCACACTCACTTCTAGCACTTGTTTACACTTCTTAGGACCTTTACAAGTCACCAAACAAGGCCTTAACATTATCTAACATCATTAACATTCAAACCCCCATCATTAGAAGGCTTTAAAATACTCACGGGACAATTCTGGGGGTGGTCCGGGACTTCGTCCTTACCCTAAGTCCCGGACCAATGCTGGTCTCAACTCTCAGGTGAAAAAAACAAGTGGTCTGGGACCTTGTACCAGACTTAAGTCCTGGACCAGGCATAGACATCAACTCTCGGAAACAATTTCACTATGGTCCAGGACCTTGTACCTAGAGCAAGTCCCGGACCAGCTGTTTGTAGCAACTCTCGACAGGAAATTAAGGTCGGTCCAGGACTCTAGCAAGGGACCAAGTCCCGGACCATAGCAGGTTTTGCCCAATTTTTGCAATTTCAATGCCTGTTCAGTCCTCCTCTTTTGCCCATTGTTTCCCCACACTTTTCCACACTTAATCTAGCATGATTAAGCACCTTAATGACCATCTAACACACATTAATTCATTTGCTAGTTCATCATCCAATTCTTAGTTCAATTACACCATTTTCCATTCTCATTTTGCACTAATACACACTTCTGCATTTTATAGTTCCTCTTGGCACTAGCATTATTCTTCTCACCCTATTTGACCATTCCAAATATTCCAAGACAATGCACTTCTCATGCCAAGGTTCATGCCTCACTCTTAAAGCCTTAATTCTTCTTTGTTACCTAAAACTCCTAAGGCATTTAAACAACTCTTTTGCTACGGATTTTTGCAATCTACAACCTCAAAACAAGCATTCCAAAAGTGGTTAACTAACCCAAATCAAACTCCATACATACTTAGCTAGCCCTAGGTTATTAATCTCTCAAAATACCACTTAAACCACTTAGATTCCTTCCAGAATTTCGTCAAAGCCCGACTACTTTTCTAACATTGCCCAAAACTCATCTCTTCACATAATTCATCCTAAAACTAGCCAAACCCACAAGGGTTCTACCAGCACACTTAAACCATAAAACTCATCAAATTCTCCAAATGCAACACAATACATAAATCATAAAGTGTATAGCTCTTAGGCTCTTAAATCAAGCATCAATTGACCAATGCATTAAGCACTACCACAACTCTCTTCATCTCAACAAATCACATTCCAACTCATGTTTGGGTTCATTCATTCATTTACTTTTCCCTTCCTAAATTCTAAAAGCATTAAATTAGGCTCCAAGGTAAATTATTTATCTCTTGTTCACAAGCTTTTCCTTTTTACACTCCTATTCTTTCTCTTCTCTTTCCTCTTGCTTGGAAATCGGCCAAGGGTCATGGAATTGCCCATCTCCAAATCAATATTCAAAGCAAAAAATGAGTTTAAGTAAAAAACACTTAACCTCATTAACTAGAAATGCTTAAAGCTCTAAAATTGGTGATTAGCTTGAAACCCTAGGATGGGGTTTTGATCAAGAATCAAAGGGGGACTCCCAAACCACCATTGGAGACTTGGAGAGTAGCTCAAATCAAGGAGAAGCAAGGCATTAAAACATGCCAAAATCGGCCAACACAAGAGGGTGAAGAAAAATGTATTTTTCTTTGGATATTTTTTCCTTGGATGAAAGAGGAAGCTTCAAGCTTCAAGATGGTGTGCTTTTCTCTTCAAATGGTCAATACCCATGAAAATGAACTGCATACTTTTCGAATTTTGAAAAGAGAGGATGATGGGGCTTGATGAGAGGAACACAAATATGTGTTTATTTTTTAGTTTGGAGCTTTAACAAAGCTTGGGCATGAAGAGAAGGGTGGAGAAGCCATGGAGGGAGCTCCATTGTCGCCCAACACAAGGAGAGAGGGGAAGAAATCGATGGAGAAGGGGGAGAAGGAAGAAGAAAGGAAATGGGAAGAGAGAGAGAGGGAGATGGGTACTTTATCCCCTTTTTACTTTTTGTGTTTTTCCTTTCTTCTTTTTTTTTCTTATCTTTCTTTCTTTATTTGTTTAGTGTGTGAGTGTGTGAGAGCTACAAAAACCGGCCCCCACTATACTAGTAAGCTAGTAAGCTGGAGCGTTTTTTGTCTTTTACAGAAAATACTCGTTGTTTTACCCGGTTTGACACTATTCATTAACCGGGCCCGTTTTTTAGATTTTTCTCGTTTCTTTATTTTTAATGGTTCTTGAGCTTCCATTAATACTTAATTATAGTTATTTAGTCAAATATAATTTTTACAGTTCTATTTGACCACTTAAAGTCACGTTTTCGGGTTTTCTCGAAAAAGTGCTTTAAAACCCCGTTATCGTTTTAATCCATTATTTGGGTATGTTTTCTTTGGGAATCATTCCCATACACTAATTAGGCCTAACTAAGCCTTAGGAATCCATCTTGGACCCTAACGAGGTTGTATACCTCCTACACTCATTTAACGCGTGTTTTAGTGTTTTTCGCTTTTCAAGCGTTTTCTCTTTTCTTTTGGTTTTATTCTCTTTACCAATACTCTCTAGGCACCATTAGGCATTTAGTAATCACATTAGGATAATTTAATCACCATTTTTAAGTCCAGGGAATTAAAATCTACCCTGATTAAGAACTTTGTCCTCAAAGTTGGTGAATCTAAGATGGTTAGTCTCATGGCATTCTATGCCAAGGTAATAATACGCGTATAAGCTTACAGACTCCACAAGTCAGTCTCATATCACACTACACATACCACAGACATATCAAATCATGTATAGCAATCAAAAATACTCTTTGTACTCTCTCCATGGAATCAGTCCGAAGACAAGAAGGCACTACCGTCCTCGAATCCATATCGAGTAATACACTACTGATCACTCAGGTACCGGTCACGTTGTACACTTACTCTTTCTGGTTCACGGCCGTTTCATGACAAATGGGCACTTACTCTCTCTGGCCCACGGTCCCTTCGGTACTGATCAAAACGTTACACATATACATATCCTCAGGCACTCTGGTTGACTCACTCAACACAGGACATTCTCAGGGTACTCTCCCCGTCCCGCTGCCTTTGAAAAAAAATCACACACTAGCACCGCCCCAACCGGTCACGTAGGACCGTCGCACGTACGGTGCAATGGTTTCAAAACCATTTTTCGCCTTCATACCCGAAGGAAGATCTTTTTCAAATTCTGTTTGAAAATTATTTTAAAAACATCACACAACTCCAAATCCGGTTTATGGTAGTTGCATCTTTTCTTAGCGTGATTTCTTGTGACCACTTATAGGGAGCTCCAAGAATCATTCAACCCTGATGTGATCAGCATCAGTGTTGAACTATCATTCCACCCCAATTTGTATTCGGTTTCCCTTGATCGCTAGCAGATCAAGTTCCACCTCCCACGTCAGTTTCAAACAATCAGATAGTCAAACATTTCCGTTTTCTATCTTTTGCTCTTTCTAGTCATACTATAAAAACATTCCGTTTTAACTTATCTTACCATGAAACCTAAGTCATCCATTATTCTGAAGTTACTTGCTTACTTTACCTAAGCGACTCATGGGCTCATTTTCTCAAATTGTTACTCAATTTAAAACATACAACATACAACTCCAAAGGATGGAACTCACTCCATCAATCATTCTCAATTAACATTACCTATGGAAACTCACTTCCCACAAGGTTACACATCGGTTTCATACCGATTCTTACTCATCATAACCCATGTCTACTCTTAATAGACATATACTATAGGGATTCTCACTCCCTAGGAGTTTCTCTGCTCCTCTTTTCATAAATATTATATACACGTTACTCGTATCTCTCATGCACAATAACCATAATTACACAATTAATGGGTACATATGTTTATGTAACATAAGTTCCAATCATCAAAACAATTTCTTTTGTGCTATGCATATAGTAGTTTACGCACCTATACGTAAAACATACTCTAAGCAGTTTCTCGCCCTACCCCCTTAAAAGAGGTTACGCCCGCGTAATCGACCATATGTTTTCACTGAACATTGGTTCACTAATTGGAGTATCATTAAGTGTTTTAACTTAAATGCGGTTGATTAACTCATAACCGGGATCGGTTCTAGCCTCTAAGGTTTCAAGGCGTTTATGATTAGCCATTTACTAGCACTTGCCAGGTATACTTAACCCTTCTGCTGCGTGACCTGATAACTAGAGCTTAATTTCCCCTTTGATATTCTCAATGTGTTATTTAGTCCCTTTTTACCCCTTATTGTCTTGGGAATAAAGGTTTCTCAATCGTCGCTTGGTATCTCTTACCGTGCGCGAATTCGATGAGTTATAGATTTTCTCTTCAGTTCTTTGGAAATCTATTTCGTATAGCACTATATACCTTCGTGATTATTCACTTACTTTTTCCGACTTATTGTCGGTTGAGGTCAAGCTACTACTTAGTATGTAGTGCTTCTTTGTCTAATAGTTGCTTCTGAATTATGTTTGTTTACTTGTTTCTGTACAAGAATTCCTCATTCATACTACTCTGCATTTACCATGCATCGGTCCTGGGACCTGTGGGTTACGGCCCACATTCTTGGTGCATTTTTGGCCAACAGCCGCACGGTCATTTCTCTAGATTTTCGCTCAACGGGCTTCGTTGGCATTTCTCAAGTTCCTAGCTATCCCACAAGATCATTACTGCACAAGTGCAATACCAAAACACTCAGTCCTACAGAGTGCAGAGGCGTAAACCCTTGGCAGTAAATCTCTTATGTGATGGGAATGAACATGTCTCCTTACCATCCTTTCTCATCAACTACATATCATTGTCTGGCTATACTCTTACAACGGTCGCTTGTTGCGTACCATGTTCTTACTCATTATATAACATTTGCTTATATGGCATCCACTACTACTTTAGCTTCCGCTCATGTATTGTCGCCATTATACCATGGACTGCCATTCATTTGGCTCAATATAATACGCTACTCTTTTAAATCTCCCTGCGCTTCTTGCACATTGTTTACTCTGCAATTCATATTGCACACATATAATGTTTACTACTCATCCGATTACTCTTTCGGTTTCCTTCCACTGCTATCAAAGCCTTTCTACATACTACCTCTGTTCGAATTACTCCTTGGCAATAAACACATGCTCAAGTTTTACTACACCGCTCTAGTGGTTTCACATTACATTATTAGGTGGTAGCCTTTCTCTGGAGGATTCACGCAAGTACCACTCCATAGGCCCCATAATAACAAGTGGTATCCCCACTCTAAGGTAGTGGCTCATTCTCCACTGTCTTTCTTATGCCTTTATGCATAGGTTTGCAACGTTAGATCTACGAGTTGTAGTTAGTTTTCCGGCTTACAAGCCACCTTGCCTCGAGCCATGCTCTGTGCGGCTGTTCATACAAGTTTCTGCTTCTCCATATGCCGTTAAACGGTTAGGAGGTATTTCTAGGCTCTTTGATATGGTTGTCTCATCATGCTTCCGTACTTGGAAGGGCCTTTAAGTATGCTGATTCATGCCCTCTAGCAATTTGGGTGTTCCCTTGTTAAGTGGGATCTCTTCGGCGTTCTACCCGAGTGTTCGCTTTACACTTGTGTTCTCAACACGATATCTTGTTCAACTACTGTTGACTTTGGCACCGTTCACGGATTGCTCCTGGGTGTTACCGAGTTGCGCCATTACATCTGGCTTCAACTCATGGGTATGTTCAGTTTCTTACCCCGCCTTGCGGTTATAAATATTTTGAACTATCCCCTTTTTGGGTTGTAACGTCTCCCGTTATCCGGTAGATCATTGGTACTTTTCCTTTACCTTCTTGGTCAGGTCGTTATTCTCTTCAGTGAGGTATGCTGTGGGAATTCTATCCCGTTTATCGAACATTAATGTGTTCATTTTATGCATTCACCGCATTGCTTACGCTGTCATTCATTCCAGTTATTATGTATTTCCTAAGACATATCCCTTGTCTATACTTAATCCTCGGTGCTTCTTGCACTTTTAATTTCTTTCCCGTCTTCTTGTAGTGGGTTCTTGACTCATTCGAGGTGTTCAAGTGTTTGGTTTGAACTTATCTTAAGGTTCGTAGTATGAAGTCAACTACTTCTCGTGTTCTGTACTCTACTTGTATACATACATGGAGTATCTTATTGATACGTTACCACTTACCCGACTAACTCATAACTGGTGCGTCAGGCCCGCAAGCTCCTTCGGAGTGCGGTCGTCCCATGTCTCGTTTGTATACACTAGTAGTGTCGGTCACACGCCTAGGTGAAGTATTCTCTTGCCAACTCCTCTAATATCGTCCTATGATAACTTAGTGTGGTTCTCTGGTTTGGTTTTAAAATTTGAGGGTTTTTGGAAACTTTAATTTTTTGAAAGAAAAATTTGGGTTTTGAAAATAAAGTCTTCACGGTATTTCAATGTCGGTTGCTTCTTACCAGATCTAGCTTCTCACCGGCTGGTATGCTCTTCAATACAGTGGTCAGGCCATTAGGCCTTTCCAAAGTTTCATTTCAAAATTCTTAGGGTTATCTTGCCATATTGGCTTCTCTCGCCATCTTGGTACTTGGTAAGTACTGGTCGCTTGTTAAGCTCCTCTTAATAGTCCCGTTTTTACTGCACTTGCCGTGGCAAGTGTGAGGTACAGGCGGTTTTTGGGATAACTCGTACCGATTTCGGTATTGTTCACGTTATATTTGGTAGCCTTGTCGGCTCTTCCTTGATCCTTTAGTTGGATAACTACTCCTTAGAGCTGCTTCTCATTCATCTTGACAAGATTGTTATTCGTTTAGGTGCTTCTCCACTCTCGGAGTTCCTTATTTACTTAGTTCTGTGTTCTACCTCGTTGCTCGTTCCCACGTCTCTACTGTGGTTACCGAGGTTTAAGTCATTTAGGCACTACAACTGTAGTCCTGTTTAGGCATATCCTGTAGTTATGCTAGTAGCTGTCTAAGCTATGCCGGCTAGGTATTGCCACCTTTTTGGGTGTGGTAGGGTGAGTGTTGTGGAGGGTGATTTTTCGGTATGAGGGGGGGGGGGGGGGGGGTCTATCTAAATATGGTTCTAACAAAGAAGTCTAGATCCTAGGAATTTGCCATTCTGTGGAGAGTGAATACCCGTTTTTCATGGCACCCCTCAAATACCTACTAAATGGTCCGTCTTTCCCAGAAAGCATAAAGGGGAGTGCAAGTGTGCACTACACCGGCTCTCAATGGGCTCCATGTGGACTTATGCCCTAAGGGCGGAAATTGACTAGAGTCGCCACCTAGTTTGACCTACAGAACTAGGAAGGGAGGAGAAGGGTTCTAAAAACCGTTAATTGACTCTGAGATTGTTACTGAGAAGGGAAGAAATGGTACTAAGCCGAAAAGTGCATCCGGCCCCCTTTAGCCGGATGAAAATAGAAACACATAGGGCATCCGGCCACCTCCAGCTGGATGGAAATAGGATTCAGGCAGGATAAAACGTAGTGTGGCGGGTCGCCTGTGACCGGCCAAAGCTGCTAGAGGAGGGTAAAATTGTACTCACACATGTAAAACACTATAAATAGGGGTGTACCCCCATGAAATAAAGACACGCAGTAATTGGCAAACAAACTTGAGCTTGATTCTAGCACAAGGCTCTCTTTCTCTCTCTCCCCCTTGGGACACTTGAGATCAAAACCAGGTAACGTAGGATAACAAGGAAGATCGAATTGGATAGGAATGGATACATCATTTCATTTGGCGCCGTCTGTGGGAACCGAACAGCAAGAAGAAACCACGAGACCACACAAAAGCAAGGAAGTGATCTTTAATGTCGGTATGGAAAAGTCTGAAGTAACTAATCGTATTTCTTGCAGGATCTAAACACGGGAAATGGCTCCATGATCTAAGAAAGTGCCAAAGAACGCCGCTAGAGAGAATAATCATACCGAAGAAGAAATGAGCCCCGAAATGCCAGAAGCTATCTCTAAAAGAGATCTCGAAGAAATGCTGAAAGGGTTGGTCAGGTCGATTGATGAAAAGATTGTAGAAGGAAACGAGACTCTACAACAGGAATTGATGCAAAGAGATGAGGAATATCAGAAAAGGTGGGATGAAATGACTGAGGCCATAGATCAATTGAGAAACAAGGATTCGAAGGGAAGTAATGGTGATGAAAGTAAGGACCGGAAGCACAATACAGTCATTAGCGAAGAAGAAATGGAAGAGGACGATCAGATAGACATGAGCCTGTATCCCTTCTCGGAAAGGATAAGGAAAGCAAAGCTCCCGCCGCACTTCGTTGCTCCGGCGATTGAGAAGTATGATGGAACAGGATATCCCGCCCAACATATCAAACAATTCATGTTTGTCACGAATACTCAAGGGATCAGCTCCCTCGCTCTCTGCAACTTATTCCCAGGAACACATTCAAAGAGAGCATTGGGATGGATCTCTACAAGGCCGCCGCAGTCCATCACTAGCTTCAAGCAACTGACTGAAGAGTTTCAACAATATTTCGCCGTGAGCAAGAGGGTTAAGAAGGAGATGATAGAGTTGATAGATGTTAAACAGCGAAGGGGAGAAACTGTGAAAGAGTACAATGAGCACTTCCATAAGAAAGTCACAGAAATTGATGATGTCGATGAGAAAATCTTGATTAAAGCTTTTGGTATTGGCTTGGCCCAGCCTCAACTTGCTGGAAAAATTGCAACCAAAGCGCCAAAAACTCATGGAGAATTGGCAGAAATGATCCACAACTTTTTGAAATCTAAAATAGCAGAGAATAAGGCTAAAGAACTAGCGGATAGCTTCAAAAATACAGCCGCATCAGAGAAGAAAGGAGGACAAGGTGGAAGCGCCGGAGGAGGGGGGTCAAGGTACAGGGCATATTACAAATCAACCGCCGGATCTTCCTCTCAAGGGCCGCAGCATCAGGGGGCAAGGACAGCTGTCTACATCGATCCAGGAAAATACGCTACCGCAGTAAGGGAAGGGTACCTTCCTCATCCAAGAAGACCGCCGCAAGGGAAGATTCCGGTAGCATTCTGCGAGTATCATGGAAACCGCAGCCACCGGACTGTAAATTGTGCTACCCTGGCCAAAGAACTCCGAATCATTGAAGAGAATAAAAAGAAGGGAAAGCAACAAGCCGGAACACAAAGGCAGTACGGCGGTCAGCAGAGCGGCGCCCAGAATGCACCACGAGGCCGGCAGGAGGAGGAAGTCCACCCCAGGCTTGACCCCAGCAAATCGGTTGGTATGATAACAGGTCTATAGAAAAGGAAAGTAAAAGTTTTTCCCCTTTCTCCTCTAGCAACAAACTTCTTAAAAATAAGACTGATCATTGATTGTCTTCCGAAAAATCGAATATATAGGCATAAACTTTGTCAAGCGTTGCGAAAAGAAATAAGAGGAATGGTATTTTCATTTTGCATTATGTTTACAGCAAACCCCCTCTCCCAAAAGAAGGCTAACAAAACTTTCTCTAAGAAAACTCACACGACTTTTTTTGGAGGTAGGACCACTAACCCCTAATGAAAGAAAAAGGCACATTCACGAAGTGCATCAGGAACTCCTGGAAAGGAAGATCGCCAAAAGAGAAAGCTTCCCTCCAATTTTCTTTTCCAATGAAGATGAAGATGAAGATGGAGTGCTATACCCACACAACGATCCACTTGTCATTCGTGCGCAGGTAAACGATCGAATGATAGCGGAGCCGGAGCAAATGTCATATCAGCAGAAGCGGTTAAAAGGCTGGAAGTACCTGAGGACCGGATCAAGCCATATTCGGCGGTTCTAGGAGGATTTGTAGGAGGGGTCTCTACCACGTCTTCTGGCAGTATAGATTTGACAATGACTCTGGGTCAAGGGGATGAAAGGAGAACGGAGAAACTCATGGCTTTTATTGTGCCAGGTCTTTCTGGATATAACATGTATCTCGGAAGACCAGGAATCAATGCTTTCAAAGCTATATGCAGCACTCATCACTTGAAGTTGAAGTATTTAACCACAAGCGGGAAGTTGGTTACGATAAGGGGAAGCCAAAAGATGGCCCGGATGTGTGAACTCCGCATCATGGACAGTCTTCCTAGCGAAGAGGTGGTCAAAACCGTAGGATCACAAAAGGAATTCAAAAGGAAGTTACCTTTTCCCCCGGAGCCAAGTCAAGAAAAGGAGGGACATCAAACGGCTCAGGCCCCCCGGAGAGGTACATCAAAAATCTGACCCTTCAAAGTTTTTTAAAATAGGAACTGCATTTGACAGTGAAGAGCAAACTCACTTAACGAGGTTCCTGTAAAAAAGAAGGACAACATTCGCCTAGAGCACGGACAAAATGCCTGGAATAGACCCAAGCGTTATCCGGCATGAGCTTAGAGTAGATCCAAAGCAGTAGGCAATCAGGCAAAGGAAAAGGGTAATAGGGCAAGAAAGAGATTTAGCAGCACGAACCGAGGTCCAAAAGCTCCTCCAAGCCGGATTCATCAGGGAAGTAACATACCCACGATGGCTGGCTAACGTTGTCATGGTGAAGAAAACAAATGGAAAGTGGAGAATGTGTGTGGATTTCATAGATTTGAATAAGGCGTGTCCTAAAGATTTCTATCCCCTACCATCAATAGATAGATTGGTAATTTCAACTGCTTAAAGTTTTGTGTTAAGTTCTCTAGATGCATTCTCCGATTATAATCAGATTAAGATGAAGGAGGAGGATTCTGAAAAAACATCTTTTAGTGAATGATTGATAAAGTGTTTTGTCAACAACTGGCTCGGAATGTGGAGGCTTATGTTGACGATATAGTCGTAAAGAGTCCATCGAAAGAGCAACACATGAAAGATTTGAATGAAACATTCGATACTCTGGACAAATACCAAATCAAGCTGAATTCGGAGAAGTGTGTATTTGGTGTGAGTAAAGGAAAGTTCCTTGGCTTCATTGTCGGGCAGCGAGGTATCGAAGTTGACCCAGAGAAAAGTCAAGCAATTCTCAACCTTTCTCCACCCAAAAATATCAAAGATGTCCCAGCCCTAAATGGGAGACTCACAACGTTAAGCAGATTTTGTTCGAAGCTTCAAGAAAAATCAATCCCGTTCTTTAACATCCTAAGGAAGAACAACAAATTTCAGTGGGGACAAGAATGTATAGATGCATTCGAAAAAATCAAGGAGATGCACCGGGATCTGCCTAAGTTAGGTGTACCCGCCCCTGGCCAAGACCTCAACCTTTATTTGTCTGCGACAGATTGGGCAGTTGCAGCTGTCTTAGTCATGGAAGAGAAAAGGGAAATACCAGTCTATTGTACTGGCAAAATTTTAAGTCCAGCAGAGGGACCGTACACAAACATAGAGAAAATTTTGTTTGCATTGGTGGTAGCATCAAGAAAATTATGGCCCTATTTTCAGTCACATCGGATCTTTGTCTGAACCAATTGGCCGCTCAAGCAAATAGCGAACAACCCAAATGCTTCCGGCCGGATGGCGAGCTAGACAGTAGAGCTGACACTGTATGAAATTCACTTCTTGCCTAGAACAGCGATTAAGGCTCAAGCCTTGGCAGATTTCATAACAGAAGCAAGCTTCACAAAAGAAGAGAGACAGCCCCAGAATCCATACGTTATCTTGGTTGACGGAGCCCGATGCAAAACTGGGGCAGGGGCCGGAATAGTAGTGCAAGCACCGGATGGACAAAGCTTAAATTATGCCTTCCGGCTAGACTTCGATGTTACCAACAACGAAGCTGAATATGAAGCCCTTATCCAGGGTTTGGAAGTGGCTACCACCCTGGGGGTAACAGGTCCCATAGGAAGATACCCTCTTTATTCCTTCCTTCCTATAAAATCTTGGTTAAAAATAAAACTTATAAGTTTTTACTCTTCGCAGAATTAGAAGTATACTCAGACTCTATGTTGGTAGCTAGACAAAATGACAACATTTATGAAGTCAAAGAGGAAAAGCTATTGAGGTACTTGCTCAAAGTCCAAGAGCTAAAAGAAAACTTCTAAGGATGTGAGTTAAAGCACCTCCCTCGCAAAGAGAATGTCGAGGCTGATGCCTTGGCAAAATTGGCAAGTATGGCTGAGAGGGTACCTAATGAAATATGGTTAGAAATTAAAGCTACGTCGAGCATAGACGAAGCTCAGGTTTGTACCGTGGAGTCACATGAAGAGACGGAATCTTGGATGAATCCGATTAAAGAGTATATATGCCAAGGAAAGTTGCCGGAAGAAGAAAAAGAGGCCAGAATAATAAAAAGAAGGGACATGTCCTTTTTCATTGAGAATGACCAGCTATACAAGCGATCTTTCGCAAGACTGGCGCTAAAATGTGTTACCATGGCCGAAGGGGCTGAGTTAATAAAAGAGGTACATGATGGATCCTGTGTGGAAGCCATCAAGGAGAAAGGACCACAATGCACAAAATCTTGAGGCTCAGGTACTTTTGGCCGAAAATGTTGAAACATTGTAAGGAGTATATACGAAAGTGTCTCAAATGCCAAGAACATGGAAACAGAATACACAATCCTCCAACGGAACAGAAGTCTATCCTCTGCCCAATCCTCTTTTCCATGTGGGGATTAGACATTGCAGGGCCATTCTTGGAAGCATCACGCGGGAGGTTCAAATTATGTATGTCGCCATAGACTATTTCACACAGTGGGTCGAAGCAATGCCCACTATCTCTATCACAGCCAGAAAATCGCAGGAGTTCATTTGGAAATATGTGGTATGCAGGTTTGGCATTCCAAGGGCGATAATAACTGATAACGGGGCACAGTTCAATTGCAAAAGCTTTCGGGCGTTCTGTGAAGAATGAAAGAATGACTTAAGATTCGCATCGGTGGCCCACCCCCAGGCAAATGGACAAGTTGAGAATGTGAATGGTCAGATAGTAAAAGCAATAAAGAAAAAACTCGATGAAAGGAAACGAAGGTGGGCAGAGTTGTTGCCCCAAGTCCTCTGGTCATACATGATAACAGAGAGGGGGCCAACAGGGGAAACACCCTATAGACTAACATATGGGTTAGAGGCTGTCATTCCGGCAGAAGTTGTAGTACCATCAATAAGGTGGGAGTCGTACGATGAAGAAACCAACAATCAAGGAATACAGGACCATCTGGACCTCCTCGATGAAGCCAGGGTAGCCACCGCAGTAAGAATGACAAAATTAAATCCAAATTGGAGAGATATTTTAACAAGAGAATAAAAGAGCGGAGTTTTGCCCCAGGAGAGTTGGTCCTCCGAGAGGTCAAGCAGGCCAAGAAGCTAGAGCCCCAATGGGAAGGACCATACATCATACACCAAAATACTGGACGAGCCTCGTATCACTTAAAAAATGGTGAAGGGTACGAATTGCCGCATTCCTGGCATGGGGAGTGTTTGAAAAAGTTATATGTATAAAATCTATGATTCTTCAGTAAAGAGGTATATTTTTCAAAAAATAAGAAATGTAAGCACCGGCCAACGAGCCGCAGGCTATCATGCCTTGAAAGTAAGCACCGGCCAACGAGCTGCAGGCTATCATGCCTTGAAAGTAAGCACCGGCCAACGAGCCGCAGGCTATCATGCCTTGAAATGTAAGCACCGGCCAACGAGCCGCAGGCTATCATGCCTTTAAAGTAAGCACCGGCCAACGAGCCGCAGGCTATCATGCATTGAAAGTAAGCACCGGCCAACGAGCTGCAGGCTATCATGCCTTGAAAGTAAGCACCGGCCAACGAGCCGCAGGCTATCATGCCTTGAAAGTAAGCACCGGCCAACGAGCCGCAGGCTATCATGCCTTGAAAGTAAGCACCGGCCAACGAGCCGCAGACTATCATGCCTTGAAATGTAAGCACCGGCCAACGAGCCGCAGGCTATCATGCCTTTAAAGTAAGCACCGGCCAACGAGCCGCAGGCTATCATGCATTGAAAGTAAGCACCGGCCAACGAGCCGCAGGCTATCATGCCTTGAAAATAATCACCGGCCAACGAGCCGTAGGCTATCATGCCTTGAAAGTAAGCACCAACCAACGAGCCGCAGACTATCATGCCTTGAAAGTAAGCACCGGCCAACGAGCCGCAGGCTATCATGCCTTGAAAGTAAGCACCGGCCAACGAGCCGCAGGCTATCATGCCTTGAAAGTAAGCACCGGCCAACTAACCGCAGGCTATCATGCCTTAAAAGTACACCGGCTAACGAGCCGTAGGCTATCATGCCTTGAAAGTAAGCACCGGCCAACGAGCCGCGGGCTATCATGTCTTGAAAGCAAGCACCGGCCGAAGAGCCGCAGGCTGTCATGCCTTGAAAGTAAAATCCGGACAAAGGCACCCGGCTAAAAAGCCGTAGGCTTTAAAGGCCATAGGAAAAAATGTACATAAAAATTCGATCAATAAGCCGCGTGCTCTTCATATAAAAAAATAAGCACTAGGATAACCAAACTCACGTAGAAAAAAGCATGTAATGAGGCATTGCGCCCAAAGAGTGCTACTTAAAAAGAAATGCCTCAGTAGTATGCAAATTGGCTAAAAAAGGAATGAAGACAAAAGCACAATTCGAGACCTGTAAGCTCCGGCAAATGGTAACAAAGGCCGTAAAAGGTAAACTTGTATTCCTCGCAGTATTGGGGTAAAATCAATTACAAAGGGTGTGATCATCACAAAAATTCAACGACCGCAAAAGATACGTGTAAAAAAAAACCATCCTATCCTATTTTTCTGCAGCTAGCTTGTCACCGCTGTCAGCCACACTCTCAGAAGACTTGGACCTCCCTGCATTGTGCTGCATCCCCCCGACGGAAGAAAATAGGCTTGACCCGGGCTGAAGCATGTTTCACCAAGGCTGCGGCAGAATCTCGAGAGCTCCATAAAAAAGTTAGATTTCTGGGCAATGGCGTTGAACTCCAGCCCGTTGTATAGCTCATCATCCAGCACCTCCCCTTTCTCCAAGAAGTGCTCCGAGACAACTTGGCGGCAGATATTAGCTATTCTGCGGCACTGGGAAGCAAAAGACTCCTTGAGATGGGCGTTGATGGTGCCTTCCTTCTGTATTTCCTCCTGGGACTGTCGAGAGAACGATGTGAGCTTCACCACTTGGCTCTCAAGAGTCAAAACCTGAGCCCGGTACTTGTCACGTTGAGTGTTGGCCAAACATATCTCTTCATTAACGTTGTTCACTCGGTCGTTTAGCTTTCGAATTTGCTTCAACAGGTTGTCGGAGCTCGGGCCTAGCCGGAACGCAAGAAAGGCAAAAATGAGAATAAAAAATGAAGGTAATAAAAGTCAAAATCCGGAGGCTTACCTTTGTTCGACAGCTCGGTATTCTCAATTTGAAGATGGGACATGGCACTCTCCAAATCTTTCACCCGCTCTTCCAGTTTAGCTTTCTCGCTGGACAGGGAAGCTTTCTCCACAGCAAGAACCTTCTTCTCCTCTTCTAAAATGGAGCAACTCTGAAGCAGAGATTGCTTCTCCTGTTCAAAAGAGGTTCTTGACTGCTTCTCCAGTGCGGCCTTTTCTTCCGCCGAGCTGTTGAGCTCCTGGATAAGTTTTCCCTTCTCCTCAACAAGGGCTTTATTCTCTCGGGCAAGGGCCTACTTCTCCAGCTCAAGCTCCTCGACTTCTTGCTTGAAAGAATTTTTCTCGTTGAAGAGAAAAGATTTGTCAGATTGGAGGTTGGCCACCTCTTTCCGATGAGCAGACCGCACCTGATACAGCAGAACGTCCAAGTCAGAAAAGGCCCGAGTCAGCTCATCTTTTCCAAAGGCAAGACAGTTTCGTATCTCTATCAAGGTATCATCAGCATGAAGAATCTGGTTTTTTAGGGTAAAAATCTCTTCCCAGAGGCCCTTCACTTGTAATTCATACTCATCACGCTGGCGGACACATTCCTGCCAGGATGACCGTAGCTCTTTATTTAACGACTCAGTTCTTTCTTTCACCTTGAGGTCAATTTCGTATTGAATCTGGTCGATATAGGCATCATGTGTGGAGCGAGTCCGCTTTAGTTCCTCTTGAGCATTGTCGGCTCGAGCTTTCCTCATAGCGGAGCCTGCTTTGAAGATTGCTGGAGTGAACCTCAGCGCTCTAGGCCATAGACATCACCTAAAAATGGCAGCACAGATCACCAAAATAAAAAAAGAAGCAAAACAAAGCAAGAACGATACGGAGGAATTATTCAAGGACAGGAAGGGTGCACCAACCCGAAAGATGCCCTCCCACATGAAGTCAAAAACATCTTTAATTGGGAGGGAGTGCCGCATAATGGCATCTGCTCCCCCATCTCCTGCCCGCAACTTTTCCTTGATTGCGGTGGTGGTTGCCGGAGGGGCAAAGATCCCGTATGGATGACCAGACTTCTTTATTGCCTCCTTCCAGACAGCAGAGTACTTAGCTGATTCGTAGGAGATTAGAGGGAGGGGGTGCCCGCGATGATAAAACCATCCTTCCTTTTGGGAAGGACCAGTGAAGGACTCCTGAGCGGGAGGAGGGGGAGAAGAAGAGGAAGCCATGATGTCCTTCCTTTGCTTGCTCCGGAGTTCAGGATTTTCAGGCACCGGTCGGTACTCCATCGTCCTTTCCCGCGTCACATCCTTGGCTGCGGTAATATCAATAGAAAGTGAGGCTGAAGCCTCAGGACGGCCGGAGGTTTGATCCTCTCTTAATATTTCTGACTGCAGAGCCTTTGGCTTTGACGTAGTTTCCTTCTTTACAGCCGCACTATCAGAAGAAACGATAAAACGCATACAAGAGCAGAAATGGAGGAGCACTATTTAAAAGACAGAAAGACACATAAGAAAGAAGGAAAGGTCAAAAACCTTGTTCGGCCGAAGGATCTGTGCAAAGCCCTGTGGCTTCCAGAGTATTTTCTTGACCAGGATCTGAGGAAAAGTAACCCGACAAGTCAGGAAACTGTTCGCAAATTGGGGTCGGATGACCGGACTCCCGCGCCGGGCGAGAACCAAGGTCTAGACCCGAACCAGGGGTTAGAGGAAGAAAGACACGACGCCCAGACTCTAGACTCACGTGCCATGTACCTGGCAATCCGGCGTTAGAACGTTCAGGGGATTCCAGGCTTTTCTTTTTCTTTGACTGCCCCGCTTGGTCACCTCCCGCTTCTTGCTTGGAGCGCTTCTTGGAAGGAACTGTGTATCCCAAGAGCTGCTCAGCCGCACCAACAGCCGCATCTATTGAGTCGTAGTAGTTGACCCTTTTGTCCCCACTCTTGAAGCCGACAAAATTCCAGCTATGGAAAGGGCCAATTTGTCTCCCTTCTGGAAGAAATCTGCACGCAACGCACCAACACAATAACGGAACCAGCTGAGAAAGCAAAATTTACGCTAACAATCAACACTTACTATAGTAGGTTTTCAGAGAGGATTGGCGTGCTTTGGTGAAGAACGCCTTGATGGTCAAAGGTTTGCGGCTTTGAGCCTTCAAAATCTTTGAGATGGGTAGCTCAGCCAGAGAAGTACTAGAGCAGACCAACTGACCTCTGGTGACCTCGGAGCAGTACGGGACGCCCAAGTAGCGGCCGGATGGAGGAACAATGACAAACCACCGCGAGCTCCACCCATGTACCTTCTTATAGTCAAAGAGACACTGCTGGAAAAAAAGAATAAACAACGCCCCTTTAAAAACGGTTATATTGTAAATTGTTTTTTTATAATAGGCGGGACATCTTAATATACGCTTTGCTTAGAAAGCGTTGTTTATGTTATGGCGCCCAAAGCAAAAAACAACGCTTGCTTACAAAGCGTTCTGTAAGAGATACATATAAAAAACGCTTCTCAAAAGAAGCGTTTTTTATGTCTTTGGGCGCGATAACATAAAGAACGCTTTAACTAAGAAGCGTTCTTTATGCTGATCGTAAGTAGCATAAAATACGCTTCTTAAGTGAAGCGTTCTTTATGTTACCTAAATTATAAATAGTTTTCGCCCTCCCGCCCAGTCTTCTCATCAGTCTAATCGCGACTGTTCCCCTACCCACCCACACTCTCTAAACCACACTCTCACTCCATGTAACCTTGCTCTCCCTCTGTAAAAAACCTCGCTCTTTCCGCTTTATCTTCTCTCAATCGAAACCCAGAAACATCATAATATTTGCCGCCGCGGCGCCTCATTCTCTTCCCTCCCGATAATCGATCTTCTATCTTCCGGTATTGGGGTGATGAAGGCAGGCCACATGCATGCGTAGATCGATATCGGCGCCTCTCGCTATCGGTAATTTTGCCCTCAATCTACGAACATATATATACATATATATATATATATATGCATGCCTATCATTTTTTGTCATATATATAATCTTTCGATTAGTAATTAATGTTTGCAAAATCGCATGAACAGGACATACATGCCCTGTCGCACGCACGGCGCCTCTAGATTACAACCCCAACTAGCGAAAGGAACAACATACATGCGCGGTAGATCTTTCAGCTCTATTCTTGGGCTGATGAGGTATTTTTGCAAACCAAACTTCTTAATCAGGAAAATACATGCTCTGTTTGTTTGGGTTAAGGCGTCTGTTTGTTTGGGATTAAGGCGTGAAATATATTGTGTGTGTATTGTTTGGGAATAATTTTGCGTGCAAACCAAACTGCGGCGCGCGCATTTGTTGTTAACCTATGTGTGCTTGCAAACCAAACTAGCTTGTTAATTAATCAGGAACATATATACTCTGTTTGTTTGGGATTAAAGGCGTGAAATAAAGTGTACGCGCTTGTGTTTGGGAATAATTTTGCATGCAGACCAATGGCCTTGCTGGTTTTTACTATGTGTTGATTGTTGTTAATCAAGGACGCATATTGTTGTACTATGTGCTGGTTTTTACTTGCTCGTTGTACAATTAATGGACTTGGGAATTAATGTGTAATATAATGCCTTTCGGCATGCATACAAATATAGTATATATGGTGAAATTAATTTGGTTAGATGATTATAGGGTGTATTAATTAATGCTATATATTATAGTATAGTATAACCTAGGGTGCAAATATTAGATGACTACAGGTTGTATTAATTAGTTACAAAGACATAGCATTACGGCAGCTTGCCTGACGTATTCCCCTTCCCCATATTGCTTTTACCTTAACATCCACCCAGAAGTTTATCTACGTTTCTACCAATACCAACATCAAAAACTTATAAGTTCCTTCACATTCTTCTTAGATTTGTTATCCGGTCAAGCTAGGCATTCCAATTAACCCTCTACGGTTTTGGAAATCTATATGACCCCCATTGGCCATATTAGAGACCTCTAGCGATACTTACAGCTTCTTAATTTCTTGTAGTTATTATTTTAGTATCCCTTTACATTTTTTGGCTAGCGCCTATGACCTTCGATCGTCATCAACCTGTAATAAAAAAAAATTTAACTCAGACGGGCCCACCAACTTTATTTTCCTTCACGCCTTTCTTCTCTCCTTTTCGATTCCTTTAGTCACCTCTGACTAGTATGTATGCTGTAGAAGCTTCAGTAGACCGAGTAATCAAAACTAGACAACACTAAAACATCACAGAGAAAATCGGATAAAAAGTCAGACGAATTTGGCCGATGTAGATGGTTGTTGCCTTTGTTGAAGATGAAAGTACCGACGATCATGATGATTCTTCTACTGATACAAAAGGGACAGAAGAAGAAAAACATGGTACAAAAGAGACAGCGGCAGATACAGATGAAAGGATGAATGAGAACTCATAAACAGAGAGGTTGAAGAAATTGGCTAAATAGTTAAGTGAGGCTGCCACGAAGTAAAGTCCGGTGGCGATTAACAAATTACCGGCATACTTCATAACCTTGAATGAAGAAAACGGTTTTCTAGAATTGTGGTATCAGGAGGATAAGAGGCAACTTAGTCAATTATATGGTGGCATGGGGGACTATATGAAGATAAAGTGGTACCACATCTCCCAATTGATCAGTTTCATGACTTATGGATGGAAATGAAGGTGAAGAATCTAGGCACTTCTCCATCTCTAGTTTTGATTGGATCTTCTTTCAGTTTTGAACATCGGTAGGTCTGAGAAATCTTTAGACGCTAGGACATGACTGTCTGTAGATTGCATGTAGTCATTTGGAATACTAGTCACACTGTTGATGTGGAATACTAGTTTCGATTGGATCATTTGTTTCTTGATAGCAATAAGTGACTGCTTTTATGCACAATAAGTGACAGCTTTTATGTTATACTATAACCATAGTAGAAAGTTATCTACTAAGGTTACATTGTAACATAATAGCTGTGACTTATTATGAATAAAAACTATCACTTATTGCTATCATTTGTTAAAGTCGCTTAAAATGCAAACTCAGGGGGAATCATACTTAGGGGGAATCTCTCAATCTTTTTAATTGCCAAGAGTTTTTCATCTAGTTTCTTTTAAAAGGTATGATGCACCCCACATCAACAATGTGTGGCTAGTATTCCAATTGACTGCATGCAATCTACAGACATTCATGTCCAAGTGTTTGAAGATTCTCCGACCTATCGATGTTCAAAACTGAAAGAAGATGCGAATCCAATCCAAACTGAAGATGGAGAAGTGTGTACCTTCTCCACCTCTGTTTCCATCCATAAGTCATGAAACTCATCAACCAGGCGATCTGGTACCACTTTATCTTCATATAGTCCCCCATGCCACCATATAATCGACTAAGGTTCCTCTTATCCTTCTGATACAACTACTCTAGAAAACTGTTTTCTTCATTCAAGGTCATGAAGTATGCCGGTAATTCGTTAATCACCACCGAACTCTACTTCATGGAAGCCTCATTTAACTATTTAGCCAATTTCTTCAACCTCTCTGTTTCTGAGTTCTCATTCATCCTTTCATCTGTATCTGCCTCTGTCTCTTTTGTACCATATTTTACTTCTTCAGTCTCTTTTGTATCAGCAAAAGAATCATCATGATCGTCGGTACTTTCATCTTCAACAGAGGTAACAACTGTCTTAGCGAATTGGAAATTTCTTCTCAGGTACGTATTATGAGTACTTTTGTGTTTGAATTGGTGATTTTAATTATTTGCGTATGTTTGGATAAGTTTAAATGGTGTACTTAATCGCTTTTATAATTCTGTTGTGCAGCTTGTTGATTTCTTCTCAATACTTATTCACAAGCCGATCGATTTGAAGTTTGTCAATAAGGAAAGGGCGCACACATGTGTTTGAATACACTAAATTGATCAGAAGAAGTCATGAGTCATGATCTATATATCTTTTCTTTTTTCAAATGGTTGTATTGTACATGTTATGATCGAAGTACTTGAACCATTTTTAGTATTTTGGTTAACTAGCTAGTTACAAATGTTGTAGTTGATCGATACTATATACACTTAAGCGTATGTGCGCTATATTGCAAAGTACTAATGCTGTTGATCTTTCCTCTTTCCCCATGATCATTTCCAGCACTCCCCTCTCTTCATTCCAGATGTGGTTACAGCAGCATACTCACATCTTTCACCATCTTCATCCCTTTTCAAGCTTTAAGTCTCTAATGGTGTTTTAAGCCATTTTCTACCTCAAGACTCCATTTTCTTGCTCCAAATCACCAACAACTTATCTTATTTCATTCTAACTCAAAATTTATGAGCACGGGTCAGTAAATACCGTGGTGAAACAAGGAGAACCAGCTTGGTAAGAAAAATGTGCTTTAAGACACCATTCTTCCTTTATTTATGCACATGGCCGAATTTAACTCTTCCTGCTCCATATAAGGAACCAATACTGAATTGGAGGACCCAAGACAAGTCCAAGATCAACCCAAGGGTTGGGGAACCTCTTAAGAACCTTAAGGTAAGGAAAAATACCTTAAAACACATTTTTTCATCCCTTCAATGCTTAGTCCGAAAATGAACTTCCACTTAATCCTTTTTCTAAATATTTTGACACGCTTATGAAGGGTGTTTTCAGCCCTCTTCATTGAGCTAAATATCTTCCCTAAAACACTCCATAAAAGGCTCCAAAGGAAGGTAAAATCATGAGTCCCCATGGCTGTTCAAGCCCTTATTTTCCCTTGATTTTTTCCCACATGAACTAAGGGTTTTATTACCTTATGTAGGTGGCCGAAAATACCACCTGAAACCTTCCAAAATTCCATGGTAAAATCCTTCTTTAATCATGCTTTAAAACTCCTTAAACTAAGTATCTTGTTAGAGTTATTAACTAAGACTTTGTACCTGATTAATATGAGGCCGAGTGGATCTTGAAATCATCCATGGAGTGCTGTGGCAGTAGGGACATCATCCCAAAGAGAAAACCATTTTTTCAAGAAGGTAAACAACTAAAAAAAGCCTTCAGGTGTATGGTAGTGTTTAAGCTTAATTTCATGAAATGAAATCTAACCTAAGGTTCTGTAAATCAGTGCCGAGAGGGGGAGGAGCATTGGAATGGACTTCCATGTGGTTATAACAAGGAATGATGCTTAAAACCCTTAATTATATACATTAAAGTTATTAATGTGTTGAAACCATACAAATGTGTAGAAAATTATGGTTACATGTTTGGTTAGTGGATCTAGGTGCTAATGACTTATTAAAGTCAAGTTTATAAGTTAAAAATGAAAGAAAAATTATTTTTATAAGTTAAATAAAATTTTTGTAGCAAGCCGTGTATAACCTATAGTTTATGGACATTTTAATGTCATTTTATGGTTAAGTTTATGTTATGTTGTAGGCCATGTGTCTAGGCCATTTTATTATAGTTGTTTAACGCTTTAAATATCAAATTATTAAGGTTTTGGGTGGTTAAATGAATTACACATGTTCAGGTACTTAAGTGTAATTTTAGTGAACATATTCACCTAGGAACGTTTTGTACGAATAATGATGAATTTAGGTGTAACATAAATTGAATATAAAGTTATAATATGATTTATGAACTTTATAAGTGTTAAAATGAACAAAAGATTTACCATGTGGTTCAAACCGTAAATAAATAAAGTTTAGGGTGCTAAACAATAATTAAAACTGAATGGGGGCTGTTTAGGAATTTAAAAACATAAAATGTAATTTTTATAAAGTTTAAACACTTAAGTGTAAAACTAGAGAAATAAATATGGTAAAACCGAAATTTGTATAAGTATGGGTCAAAGGAATATTTGGGTGGTCAACCTTGACCACATGTGAGGTTTGACCATATTAAAATAATAAAAATAATTATTTTGGTGATTTAAATAAAGTATTAAGTTAAAAATGAAATTTATAAAACTATTTGGGGTGTTTGTGTAATTTCTGAAAATTAGTGGCTGAAATGAAATTAAAATGACTCTAGGGTTCTATTCAAATTATTTGAGAATTTTTGGGCAAATTTTAGTGATTTAATAAATTAAGGATTATAATATATAGTTTAAGTATTAAAATGGAATATTTATAAAACTTATGGGGTTACTATGTAAATAACATAAAACTTAGGATGGAAAAATAATATTGGGACAGCCTAGGGTTGTTCGAGAATTTGGAAAATTATTTTGGGTGTTTTGGAATTAAATAAGTTAATGTGTATAATATAAAGTTTTAGTATTAAATTATAAGTTTATAAAATAAAGAGGGGTAACATGTAATTAAAAGAAGTTGTGGGTGAAAAGATTAAATCTGGAAAAAAAATAATAGGGTGCTGTTCGAAATTATATATGTATGTATATGCTTGTATATTATAATGTTTTGGGATCTTAGGTTACAATCAAATAAGGTTAGAAATGTAACAAGAATAATGTTTGGGGTGATTTTGTAAATAACCTAAAATAAAGGGGGGAGGAATTTAAATGCCGGATATAATGTGGCTGGTTTGGAATTTTCAGAAACAATGAGTGATATATTATAAACTTTAGGATGATATAATGTGACCTTATGTTAAAGTATAAGAGGGTATTTCATAAAGAGATTAATGGGGTATAAATATACCTTATAAATAACCACATAGAATAATGGGTTTAAGTTGGAAATTTGGGGAGTATAATATATGATAAGAAACCTTATAATATAAGGAAGGTGATAATGTGTAAAATACCTTGTATAATAATAAGATGAATTCTTGGGAAAAAGATTTGTGAATAAAGGACACAAATAAATAAGTGTATGCTCCATAAGAAATAAGGAATTAATTCGTTATCGAAACCTTATAATTCACACGATATGAATTTATAATATGGTGTGAAAAATATAATATGATTGAAAAATTATATAAAGTTAATGTGGAGAGAATTATGGATTTGGAAATATAAGTATAAGTGTTATAATATGATATGGTATGGGTTTATAAATAAATATTGGACATAATGAAACATTGACTTGTAACATTGACCAAGTCAAACTAGATTGACCAAAACATCACAGATCGACCAAGTGGTTAAGTTGACCGGCACATAAAATAATATGTAATTAAGAGTTAGAATATGACTTAGTCAAGTTTTAATACCCCGGATCTAAAAATGGTGATTAAATTACTCTAATATGATTATTAAGGGCCTAATGGTGCCTAGAGAGTATTGGTAAAAAGAATAAACCAAAAGAAAAGAGAAAATGCGTAAAACGCGAAAAAATGCTAAAACGTGCATTAAATGAGTGTAAGAGATACATGACCTTGTTAGGGTCCGAGATGGATTCCTAAGGCTTAGTTAGGCCTAATAGTATACGGGAGTGATTCCCGAAGAAAACGGATCCAAATAACGGATTAAAACGCTAACGGAGTTTTAAAGGACGTTTTTCGAGAAAACCCGAAAACGTGACTTTAAGTGGTTAAACGGACCCGTAAAAATTATAGTTGATTAAATAACTATAATTAAGTATTAATGGAAGCTTAATAACCATTAAAATCAAAGAAACGAGAAAAATCCGAAAAACGGGCCCGGTTAATGAATAGTGTCAAACCGGGTAAAATAACGAGCGTTTTCTGTAAAAAAAACGAAGAACGCTCCAGCTTACTAATATAGAGGGGGCTGATTTTTATTAGTCAAATAAGTCTCCCTCTCTCTATTAGCTAATAAAGTAAGAATGAAAAGTAAAAAGAAGAAAAGTGGAAAAGTAATAAAGGGGGGGTTACTCTCTCTCCTCCCTCACTTCCTCCTTTCTTCCCCCTCCTTCCTTCTTCCTTTCCCACCGTCCTCCCCCCTTCCCTCTATTCTGGAACGAAAAATGAAGCCTCTCCCATGGCTTCTTCAACTTCTTCTCCTTGTCCAAGCTAGCTCCAAGCTTAAATCACAAAAATAACTACATATTTGTGATCCTCTCATCAAGTCCTATCATCCTCTCATTCCAAAATTCAAAAAGGGTGAATTTCATTTTCATGGGTATTGGCCATTTGAGGAGAAAAGCACACCATCTTGAAGCTTGAAGCTTCCTCTTTCATCCAAGGTAAAAATTTCCAAAGAAAAATACATTTTTCTTCACCCTCTTGTGTTGGCCGATTTTGGCAAGTTGTAATGCCATGATTTTTCCTTGTTTAAGCTATTCTCCAAGTCTTCAATGGTGGTTTGGGAGTCCCCTTTGATTCTTGATCAAAACCTCATCCTAGGGTTTCAAGGTAATCACCAATCTTAGAGCTTTAAGCATTTTTAGTTAATGAGGTTAAGTGTTTCTACTTAAACTCATTCTTTGCTTTAAATATTGATTTGGGAATGGGAAATTCCATGGCCTTTGGCCGATTTCCAAGCAAGAGAAAAGAGAAGAGAAAGAAGAGGAGTGAAAAGAGGAAAGGCTTATGATCAAAGGTAAATAATCTACCTTGGAGCCTAATTTAATGCTTTTAGAATTTGGGAAGGGAAAATAAATAAATGAATGAACCCAAACATGTGTGGGAATGTGATTTTTTGAGATGAGGAGAGTGGTGGTAGTGCTTAATGCATTTGTGAAATAATGCTTGATTTAAGAGCCAAAGAGCTATGCATTTTATGAATTATGCATTGTATTGTATTTGGAGAATTGATGAGTATTGATGAACTTGTGTGTGCTGATAGAACCCTTGTGGTGGCTAGTTTTAGGATGAATGATGTGAAGAAATGAGCTTTGGGTAATGTTAAGAGAAGTAGCCAAGTTATGGCAAAATTGGTGTAGAAATTTAAGTGGTTTGAGTATGGTTGTGAGTAAGGAATGACCTAGAGAAATTAGGTGTTGATGGAGATTGATATGGCTTAGAAAATCATCATGGGAATACTTGTTTAAAGAGGGGAGAATGATGCAAAATCTGTAGCAAAAAGGAATTGTTTAAGTGCTTTTGGAAGTTTGGAAAGGAAAGAAGATTTAAGGCTTTAAGAGTGAGGCATGAACCTAGATGTGAGTAGTTTATTGTCTTGGAGGATTTGGAATGGTCAAATAGAGTGAGAATAACAATGCAAGTTCCAAGAGGAGCTAGAAAATGCACAAGTGTGCATTAGTGCAAAATGAGAATGTAAACTTGTGAATTTGAGTAAGAATTTGGGTAAGGATTTAACCTAAGTTTTGAAGAGGTTTAGAGCATGTTTTAAGGTGATTAAACATGTAGAAAACTTATGGAAAGATTAGGGAAATATTGAGGGTGGATTAGGGATTGATTTGGAGTGGAAAAATCATGTTTGTAGCAGATTTTAGCAGGGTCCGGGACTTGGCCCATGGACAAGGTCCCGGACCACCCCTTAAATTCATGCCGAGAGTTCACCCTGCACTTGGTCCGGGACTTGAAAGATGGACAAGGTCTCGGACCACCCATTGAAATCCACCCAAGAGTTTGGCAATGCATTGGTCCAGGACTTAAGGTAGGGACCAAGTCCCGGACCACCCCCAGAAATGCCCCGTGAGTGTTTTAAAGGTTTCTAATGATGGGGGTTTGAATGTTAATGATGTTATAAGATGTTAAGGCCTTGTTTGGTGACATGTAAAGGCCATAGTAAGTGTAAGAAAGTGTTAGAAGTGATTGAGAAGTGAAAACTCAAATTAACAAGAGTAAAACCGAGATAACGGGATAACGGGGTAAGTACGGGAGTAGCATTTAATTATGTACCGTATGAGCTTAGTATTGAAATACCCCAAATCTAATTAATATTATAAAACCATTATTTAATGGAAAATAATCCTATTATAAATCATTTCACGTACGCATGCAAACCCATGCATGAGAACGTTATGTAAAAACAGTCGTTTCTCCATAAACGCTAAAACGCCTTAGAAGCATATGGTCAAACATGACCATGTATGACCCTCTAATATTCAAACCAAATGGTCATACAATTATTATATGAATATATAAACATATTCCCTAAGCTATATTCAGTCAAATACACAAAATGCTCGGGAGTACTCACGCCCGCTCCTTAAAGCACGAAAAGTCCGGAGGAGTGCCGAGGTGGCACGAACCCCTATAAAATTAGTTCCTTGAGTTCCTAGCATCATTATTAACCATTATAAAGAGAACCCACGAAGTGGTTTCCCAAAATTCAGCAAAAACCACAGGAGGATTTCTTAGCGCTCCTTTTTGGCCCGGGAGTGTCCCGATGGCCCGTAAATTATGTCACGGGTTGATATAACCCCATGTAACTCAATGTAACACTTAATATATTATATATGACTATAAACAATGTCAATAAACACTTGCAAGTCATAGCGACTAATTAATTTCTAGAAAAATCCTTAAGCACAAAAACCCCTTCGGGTGTCACGAAAATGCGTTTACGCAATTACCTTGAAATTTTTGAGGAGCCAACGAGTTGACAGAATTAAAGGGGATAAAATGACCATCTAAATCATTGATGGCAGTAATAATTCATAGTACAATAGGGGCGATTTATCATCAAAGATACTAGAATCATTTTTACCTTAAAAGTTAATCCTTTTACATAATAAAAATGTACCAATTAAATGCTGGAACCTACTACCACATAGTATGGTCTTAGTACATATAGTGTACAAAATCAATTGAAAAATCAGTCCCATCTGACCACCATATGGGGCGATTTTTTTTAGTCAATTTTGACTAGTTTTTGGTTTAAAAACATTGTCTTATGGATGGTGAGTCATCCTAGCATAAATTATATGATAAGGTAACAATTGATTTCAGACAATTGGAGCTCCTCCTACGTATGACCTGCAACAAAACAAGAAGAAGGATTAATATAAGCAAAAACAAATGAAATAAATAACAACTTGCATCTACTTTATGCAACTTGCAAGTATACAAACAAACAAGCCATGTCATAGCATGAATGACCACCGATTTTGGAGCTGTAAAGAAGGGAATATTTGCTTCATTATTTAGTCAAAAGAATACCTTACCTAGCTAGTATAATTCATAGTCAAAATTAGACAACAACAATTGCCTTGTACAGCCCCTTATGTCCGAATTCAAGCATGAAAAGGAGTTCAAATTGTCTTATAAAAATTCAAATAAAAGACCTACCTATATAGCCATGTTCCTATGTTGTTAATTGACAAAGCAATCAGTCCTCTGTATGCTCACATGCTACCGTAAATTACAAGGAATAAGACATGTATATTTGCTTTAGAAAATCAAAAGAAATTCATACCTACCTTTCCCATTGTCTTATAGTCTCCATTGTCTTCTAGTCTTCATTGTCAATCAAAGACTCCAATATTCTCTAGCATGTGGCCGAATTCATGCATCAAATGAGGGTCATTAATAGAGCCAATTATGTAATCAAATAATCAAAAGCATGTCCTAAAACAATGCCATGTGACATGCCAATAATTTCCAAAATTTGATTCCTCTCTACCTTTGCCTTAGTACCTACGTGAGTGTGCTCATTCTTCCTTGCCCATGAACGAATTGGTAAGCTTACTTGCTCTCTTTTCTTCTTCTTCTTTCCTAGCTTCAAGCTCCAACAATGGAGGTTTAAGTTCTAACTCCATTCTATGTCAAAATTCCTAGCTAATTCTACAAGCAAGAGTCAAGTAGCAGATCTGTTCAAGAGGTCTGCCTTCGGGAGAGATTCTGTAATTTTCAGTAAGTTATCTCGAAATCTTTCCAACATCAAACTTGTTCCTCTTCGAATTAGCTTTCCATACATATAAAGAACATAAATTTTCATGGTGTATTCAGTTCTGGGTGAACAAACGAAGTCGAAGTGGTTCACAGCAGAAATCTGTTCAATAGGTCTCAGTTCGGGAGATATTATGAATTTTCAGTAAGTTATCTCAAATACTTCTCAACACCAAAGTTGTTCCTCTTTGAATTAGCTTTCCAGGCATATAAGGATCATCAATTTTCGTGGTCATTTCAGCTCTGGATGACAAAAACCGCAGAGAGTGCGCAATCTGGAAAATTCGGTAAGATGAGGTGATCCTTATCTTCCTCCATATGGTGTCTATAATTAGTGACGAATTCTAGAGCTTCTAAACCTATATTCTCTTCATCATTTCATGAAGGAAATCTAGATCTACAATCATCTCAAGGTCTACCAAAAAAATTCCTTGAAAAATTCCTAAGGTAAACTCTTGTAAAATTACTACAAACATTATTTATAAATTCTTGTTAGAAGTCTAACAAATAGATCTCCAACATGTGTATAAGGTGGCCGAAAATACTTTCATCAAATAGCATTTGGAGAGCTTGGAATTTAAGGAGAAATTAAGTACAAGAATTGTCTTGAATTAAGAAGTAAGTATATATAATTAAGGTTTATTAAGTTTAAGGTTGATTTAAGTTTCAAAATTTGATATAAAAATTTAGTGTAACCTTTAAATAAATTAAGGCCGAGAATATATGAAATATAATGTCAATAAAATAATTTATAACATATAAGGTAAGATTATTACCTTACGGTATAAATATGTGTCACAAAAAATTAATTAGGATACACATATATTCAAACCGAAATATTTAAGTATTAATTGCTCTATTTTGAGTTTATAATCATTCTAAGTCATTAGCATAATTTTTGGAAGTGTTATATGGCTTATATACATTTATATGTATTTATTATAAGGTTTAAATCAAGTTTTAGCAATTTTAAGGTGATAAATTATCATGGCCGAATTCAAAAGGTTAAGAATAGATTTTAATGAGCTATATATGTATATAAATACATACTATGAATTTTGGGTGAGTTAAAAATAATTACTAGTGTTTAAGTGACTAGGTTAATAAGCTATATGGTAAATATTTAATTAAGGCCGAACATAAAATGTTTAAATTGGTGATTTTCGAAATATATAAGCATATTAACTTAGATTATAAATTTTGGGAATATTAGAATAGCTACAAGTATTTATATGGCTAGCTTAATAAGTTATGTGGTTAAAATGTAAATTTTAAAAGGTTTGGTGTAAAACCGAGAAACACATAAGTTTATGGGTATATTAATGTATTAAGTGTGAAATTAGACTATGGTCAAAATATTGACCGAAAACTTTAAGTTAAAATGATTTATGACATGAGATGTTAAGTTTATAAAAGTTATGGGGTGAATATAAAATTTATAAGAGTTTAAATATAAAATAAGATTTTATATGGGGCGAATTCACAATTTGTAGAAATATAAGTGTCCACTTGGTTATTAAGGAAATTAAATATTAAAACTATAGTTTATAAGTGAATATATAAATTATGTAAAGTTTTTGGGGTTAAAGAGTAATTATAAGAAATTCTAAGACAAAGCCGAAAATTAATGAGGCTGGTTGGTGATTTATAAAAGTTAAAGTGTTCAAATAATAATTACTAAATTTATAGTGGTGGTTTAGTGAATTAATTATTTAAGGAAATAAAACTATGCATTATAATGTATTTTGGAGTTTAATGTAAAGTTTAAGAAATAAATGAGGTTATAATATATTAACCGAAAAGTATGTTGTAATTATGAGATTAAAAATATTTGTAGGTCCTATATGGATATTTAATATATTTAGAAAAGAAAATTATGATTTAAGGATTTATGAAATTAAAACTATATGATATACAAGTACAATTAATTTACTTGTAAAAGAAATAATATTATTTGGGATTAGTTTGTTATTAATAAAAGATATGGGAATAACAGTGAAATACCCCAAACCTTGATATGTGGTTTAAATATCAAATTATGGTATGTAAAGGCTAAAAAGTGCCTTAGTAACATCAGTGAACAATTTAAACCATAATAAGTGCAATAAAGCATTAAGACACAGTTTGAGCAAAAACATGCTCTAAGCTATGAGTGAACTTGGTTAGGACCCAAAGAGCCTACCAAGACTTGATAACATTTAATTATGATTTAATAAGGCTAAATAAGTCCTTAAGAAACTTTGGTGGACAGTTAAACCAAATAAAACATAAGAAAATACCTTAAAGTCAATATGAGCAAAAATGTGCTCTAAGCTTGGGATAAATGTGTATAAGACCTAATGGTCATACCTATACCTTATTTATATGTTAATAAACATATTAAATCAATTACTAAAGAAAACCAAGCTTGAAAACAAGTTAAAACACAAAATGTGCTTTAAGGAGTCTTAAAGCACGTTTTTGAAAAATTGTCTTGTAAATGAGTTTTGAATGGCTAAATGTCCATCATTACTCTTTAATTAACATGTGTACTATATAGTATCACATTTGGGTGGCCATATTAGTGGGAAATCAAAAATTTCACTTCATGTGCCTTGTTATTGGTGAATAGTGATTTTTATAACTAGTTTGTAACATATAATGTTATAAGTGATTAAGTTGGTCAACAAAGACCAAAACACCCTTCTATTAAAATGGGGGCCGGTTTTTCAAGGTGTGACTCACCACATTTGAACAAATAAGTAAGTTAAGTAATGACAAAGCAAAAGTACTATTTGCTTTTAGCTTAAATATCTCCAAAAGCAAGTGTTATCCTCATTCTCTCTTGTCCTTCCTCCATTTCACACGGTTCCAACTCCTTCTTCCTCTCTTCTTCTTGTTCTCTCTCGGTAATATATCACCACAACCATGGAAGTCCATCTTTGACCACATGTAAAACCTAGCTCACTTAACCAAATCAAAAACAAACACCACCATTCTCTTAGTTAAGCCAAGCTCTACAATCTTGTCCTTTCAAAACTTCAAAACCTCCATTTCGGTGCCAAGAGAAACCACCATGGGAGGAGCTTGAGCTCACCTTTTCACATATTCTTGTTCTCCTTTGCTTCAAGGTAAGGAAACTCAAAGAAAATCCATGTTTCCTCAATGTTTCATGTTGTCCGAAAATTCACCTCACAATGGTGTATTTATCTTGCTTGTTTTAGCTTCATTTGAACCTTCCAAGGGCTAGGAGGAGTCCTCTCTTGATACTTATTCAAGTTCTCTTCCAATTCCAAGGTAAAACAATTACCTTAATGTGTTAAAACAATATGTGTAACTAGGGTTTACAATGAGATAAAGCTTAAAGCTTATATACTCATTTCAATGTTGGTATATTGTTTAGTTGTTGGCAAGGAACCAAATGCCCTACCGTTTTTACAAGGAAACAAGAAAGAAATTTGTGAGGAAAAGAGGTAAACAACCTATCTCAATGTAGTTTAAATGCCTTAGGAAAATGAGCTTGATTTGCTTGATAAAATACCTAAGGAGCCAATGGTGAGTGACCTAGTAAAGTGTTCTCAAGGAGATTAGTAAAAGAACATATGTATTGGTGTATGTATTTGCAGGTCAAAGGCATTGTTTATGTGGGAAATTCAGTGTTTAAGGTTTATGCAATTTAAGGGCCTAAGAGCCATGCATTTAAGGGCCTAAGTGCCAAGCAATTTAAGTTATGCACTATATTGTGAAGTAGTGCTTAATGTGTGAAGTTTGTGTATAAAATGTGTTTGATGGATTTTAGGTGTTTTGAGTGAAATAAGGTAAAAACCTAAGTGGTTGGATGTGAGTATATACAAGAGAAACTATGGCCAAATTTGGGAAAAGGTGTAAGAAGTTCTAAGTGTTTTAAGTGAGTTTTGGTGAACTAGGAAGTGTTAAAGGTGAATGAATGATTACTTGAGAAGAAAACATGTATTAAGGTGATTTAGAGTGATGCAAGGATTTAGGCATTATCTTGGAAGTTTTAGAAATCTATGGGTGTTCTTAAGATGTATTCAAGTCTTGGAGGAGTTTGTTTAAGGTTTAGGTAAGGTTGGTGTTCAAGGAACAAGTGATGTTTAGGTATGATGTAAAAAGGAGATTTAGTTAGTAAGAAAATAATGCTTGAGAGGTGATGATAAGGTGTAGAGGAAACACCTTGGTATTGTGGTCATTATAGGTGAAATGCCACCTAGAAATCATAAGGAGAAAACATTGTAAGTGTTAGGAATTTTGTGGAGATATAAGTAAAGGTTTAAGGAATTAGGAAAAATAGTTTTTGTGAGTGTTTAAGAATATCTTAAGGGTGTGTTTGAATGCCAAATGATGTTAGAACACATTAAGAGGCCTTAGGAGAAGTTTGGTGAAGATTTGGCAAAGTTTGGGTAAGTTTAGAAGGCGACCGACCCAGGGGCCGACCCAGTTTTTGGGCGGTCGAGCCTCTGTTTAAGACGTAAGGAAGTGTTCGGTGAAGGTCCGACCCAGAAGGGTCGGAAGGGGATGCGGACATGGGTCGGTCAGGTTTCAAAGGAGGAAAATGTTCGCACATGGACCGACCCAGAATTGGTGGGTCGGACGTGGGTCGGACGGGCTGTTTATAAGGAAGTAAGAGGGTTCTGTAATGGACCGACCCGGAAGGTTGGGGTCGGTCGGTGGGTCGGTCGGACCAAAAACATGGTTTAAGGTTATGAAATGATATGTGATGATGGGATTGGTAGGTAATGATGTTATAAGGATGTTAAGGACATGTTAGGGGAGTTTTAATGACACCTAAGTGGGTTAAAGTTGTATAAAATGTGAGAGTAAAACAAGTTAAAAAATGTTAAGTTATGTAAACTAAGTTAACAGGGAGAAATTAAGCATTGACAATAAATGATCAAGCAACCCCGATGTTAATGAAAACACCTGATGTAACAGTTGTTCGAGAATTGCTCGAGGAACATAAATGGACAGGATAAGTGGACTCCGGTGACAGGATGGTTTTCTTGCAACCTGCGTCCTACCGGATTACACCGGCTTGTATGCCAATGTGTTTTCTTGTATGTTTGCCACGTATGATATAAATCATGAAACGAGTTTACAGTCGTTATGTTATTGTATGTTTACGTGCCGATACCGGTAACCTCTAATGCGCTTGAAGGGCTAGTTAACCACTATTAGGTAAACGTAGAGAACGGTATCCGGTAACAACGTTTCCGACTTAAGAACGAGAACGTTCTAACCACGGCTATGCGTGAGTTGGATATGTAATGTTTGTGCGTGGTTTTGTATGTGAATGTATGACTCTCTTTTCCCTTGGTATGTCTGACAAGACTTAACTCGATGGTTGTGATTGTTTAATAAAGTTCAAAGATGAACTTCTAATAAGTGCTAAACGGGGGGAATGAGGGTCCGGTCTGTTCCGGCCACGCGTGTGAGTATGGGGTCGTTGTCATAAGCAGGTTCGATCCTCTCTGTATGTTATGGTTGTTTTCCAATTTGGTTCCCAACCTTCCCTTTAGCTTAACCAGGCTATTACTGACTCACGTCGGGCCACAGGGGCTACTATGTTTGTTTGTTTCGGTGTGCTTGGATCACTATATCCGGGCATCTTGTGTTAAGTTAACCGTCCATTTAACGAACGGTAACGAGTTATGTAACGAGCTTATCATGAGACTGGCAACATTCCCTAGGCTCACCAGTGTGTTAGTGATGTTTGGGTCGGTTCCTAAGAGAACCATTCCCGTTGTGTTATGTGTTTGTTGTGAGCAATATTATTGCGGTGTTATGATGTGCACATGGAAACGTGCAAAGTGTTTGTTAAGTTTTGTTATGTAGTGTATGTTATATGTTGTAAAATGTGAAGTGTGGATCATGGATATGAGTTCCCAGGTTGTGATAAGAGACGTTTAAGGATAACCCGATTTAAGGGTATGTGTCGTCTATTAAGGAAGTAGCTCCATTGGAGGAGAAACACTCTAGGGATGATGAATACCATGAGTGACTTATTAAGTATGGATATATTATCCGATTGTTGAGCCCATTGAGGCGAAATGTTAAGTGTTGTGTGTTTATTGTTACATGCATGATTTAAATATAATCAACTGCATGCTAAGACGACAATTAGTTGTGCGTGGCCCGGTAGCGTGTGGGCTGCGGGATTACCATACCAGCAAAGGTGCTGAGCCCCTTGGGGCCACCCCTTTCTCTTCTTTTCCTATTTCAGGTACGAAGTGCTGGAAGCCGTTCGAGAGTAGGACGGGTAGTCATTGTACATGGGTAAACTTTTAAGGGTATGTATACAGTAGGTGTAGTAAGACCGATATTGTTGTCGGCACCAGTTTATAATACTCGGCATAGTTGATAAGGTGTATATTATTGTTGTTGTTAATGGAAAGGATAATGATGTATAGTTGCTCGGGAATTTAGCCCATCAGACCGGTACAATGTATATGGACTAGCCTTGTTAGCCACGTGGGTGGCTAACGGCGTGTAACACCAACAAGTTAAGTAATGTGATGAGGTTGTTCTTCCGCTGCAGTTTGTTGTAAGTATGTTAATGTTGGATGGGGTGTTACAAAAAGTGGTATCAGAGCGAAGTATCGCTCTGATGACTGAATCACCGAGCTTAGGAAGTACCGAGTTAGGATTTAAGTACTTTGGGTTAAGGGTTGAGTGATAGCGTGAGAGATACGCTAGTTAGGAACTACCAGTGACTACTGGAAACCTACAATCCATCCCACCCTCCACAATCCCTGTATATAACTTGGGGAAACAACGCCAGGGAGATGGAAGTCCTCTCTTACTCGGGGATACCCGATCTGGCTGTTATTAAATACCTTTAGGGTACGGGGAACCTGTCATACGGTAGATCCCGAAAACTGGGAATCCCAAGGACGGTCTCCATCTGAACAATGTTAACCGCATTCCATGGCGACGAATGAAGGATTTTGTGTATAGAGGAATAGAATTTCCGGCAACCTGGGTCGACATGCAGAGCAGTCGAGAATAACCAGCTTGCAACGCACCTACCGTGCAACAGGCAAGAAATGGATTAATAACACCGAGACAAGTGTCTACGGAACCACAGTTGATAAATAATACACCAACGGTATACCAACCGACAAAGGAACTACAACGTAGTGCCCAACAAGAGACAAGTCTCAGTAACCACGACAGGTGCGTGGAACGGGCTATAAAGAGAATACGACAAAAAAAAAGAGGTCTCCCAGAATGGGAAATACCCTAGTTAATGATTATTATGTGAATACAGTGAGAATTCACCTAGACAAGTTATTATCAAGACAATGAGATCAGTGAGGGCCAACAAGGCCACTGATGGCAGTGCGGGTAAAAACAATACCACAACCGGTATGTGTTAAACTGATAGCCAGTTAGCATGGCGCACTTGCCATAGCAAGTGCTGCTATAACAGGGCTGTTCGGGAAACTTATAACCACTACAAAGTATTCGGTAGAGTACCATAAAGTTAAATGTGATCATTGTAACCGTGGAAGGGCTTAATGGCCTAACCTCTGTGATTGTAAGTATACCAGTCAGCAAGAAGCTCGACTTGGCTAAGGTAAGAAGATGTTGTGAAACCATGAAAATTTTCTTTCAAACCTAAATTTATTCAAACCCTTTCTTTCAAAACCAGATTTTCTTTCAAACCAACACTTCTTTCCAACCTTCTTTTAAACCAAACCAGTGAAACCAGGGGCAATTGACAAGATACAACAGTGGACAAACCTTCCCTCGATTAAGTTCGGGAAGCAAGGAATGAATATTGTCACGGGACAATATAAGGGAGTTGACAACAGAATACTTCACCTAGGCGTGTGACGGATACTACAAGTGTACCAACTGTGTTGTGGGACGACCGCACTCTGATAGGAGCATGTGGGCCTGACAGACCTACTTATAGGTTAGTTGGGTAAGTAGTAACGTATCAGTATGATACCCCATATATGTATACGAGTAGAGTCCGAAACACGGGAAGTAGTCGACTCCGTCTACGGTCAGCAGTATAAATCAAACAAGAGCTAGAGATTACAAGGAATGCTTGAAGTCAAGAACTCAGTTAAGTTAACGAGACTAAAGGAATTAGTGAATTCCTTTCAAGGAAATGTTTTAAGAGTCAGGAAGTGCAAAGTGCACTGACTGTTATGTAAAGACAGCTTATGTGACTTAAGATCCCCAGGGATAACATGATAGCTGAAAAGCAGGGCAAGGCAGATGCCTATGTGGACACATTAATGTGCAATGAACGGGATGAAACTCCCAGAATCAGTACCTACACTGTCTGGAAATGTTGATCTTTACAGAAGAAGATAATAACTGAATGTACCAAAAAGTGTGAGCCAAATGTAAAGGCATAACTTAACAACACCCAGGAGCAATCCTTGAAGGGTGTTCACATCAACAATTGTTGAATGAAATGCATGACAGAAGCACAAGGGTTGAAACTAACACACAGTTTAGACATAAGTTGTCAGGAGACGGACTGACAAACCTAAGGGGCATCCCATGAAAGGAAACGTGATGCAACGACTTTGTAATATTGTACAGAGAAGTACATGTGTGTGGACAGCCTATAATGAGCCCAGCTCAAGGCAAATAAGGCTTATAATCCAAAAGCAGGATATATCATATAAATTCAATTGATTGTAGAAGTTTGTGTTGTATAAGTGAATAGAGTGGTAAACGAACCACTGCATTAAGAGTGGGGATACCTCTCGATATTGTGAGACCGCAGGAGCGGTAGTCATGTGGATCAAGTTCAAGAATATGTTAAGGATGGATGACGTTATTAGTGAAAGAGAGCAGTTAACTTAGTACTATGTGTGTATAAAGTGAAGCACTTGGCTGGATAATGCCAGCTTGTGACTCGAATGATCGATGCTCAAGGAGCATTCGGTAGTCATCCAAATGAGGGATGAACCATAATGTAAATTTATGTGTGGAAGTTGAGGTGACAGTAGATACGATATAAGTTGATGTTATACAGGGAGTAAGAGCACGGTGCGCAACAAGCGACCGTTGTATAAATGTGTGTTAACGACGATAACGTAACAGGTAAGATCAGTTATGAGTTAAACTCAGTGGAGATGCAAGATGAGTGGTGTTAAACAAACTGAGCAATAAGCCAGTGGTAGGTACTGTGTGATGAGGAACTCAGTGTGAATTCCATGGCGAATCGCATAAGGGATTTACTGTCGAGAGTTTACGCCTCTGCACTCTGTATGACTGAGTGTTTTGGTATTGCACTTGCGCAGTAGTTGATCGAAGAGTAGCTAGGAATTGGAAACATGTTGATAGTGGACAAATAACGTTATGATGGCCGATTGCATAGGAAATGCAATACCGCACCAAGTCTGTATTGCAGAACCAAGGTGGAGACATGATTAACATAAGTGACTACAATAGCACTAACTGCCAAATATCGGTATGGAATATACCCAAATGTTTGTGAATAACTGAGAGAGCACTACACACTAGGTAGCTCAATCTCAACCGACAGTAAGTCGGATAACTCACAAGTCAATCATTGTGAAAACATAGCTGTGTATGCACAGTAAACTACATGGAAGTGGATGGAAAATTGTGAAACTCACCGAATTCGCTAACGGTAAGAGATACCACGTGTTGGTTGAGAAACCATTGTTACCAAGATGAAGGTGACAGTTGGAGATGTACAATACAGTAAGAATAACAAATGGGGCAATTAAGCTCTACGATTATTAGAGTTTCGCAGCAGAAACTAGTGAGCCAGTGATTCAAGTGTTGAATGTAAATGGTGAACATGAGTGAATGGCTAATTATTAATGCCTAAAAGCCTCACAGGCCAGGACCGAAACCGGTTATGAGTTATAACTCCAATGCGAATTCTTGGTTTAGGAACTAAACCGCCAATATGGTTAAGATCCTCTAATCAGAATCCATTGTGTAATAGACCGCGTGGAAGTTAAAACACTTCACGACGGCAGAACATTTAAGCCAATGCTTAGTGATTGATTACGTGGGCGTAATCCCTTTTAAGGGGGTAGAGCGCAAAACCACTTGGTGTATATTACCGTACAAGTGTACGTAGTGTATGTGACTCATATTGTGCATAGCACAAAATTATTGTTTGTTTGATGATTGGTGTGTGTGTTACGTAAACATACACACTCATTCATGGATAATTGTGGTAATTGCGCACAGATGATGCGAATACCATTGTGATAAGTGTGTGTGTTGTTAACAGTTGTGTGTGATTGTACAAGTGTGGGGAGTAGATAAACTCCCGGGGGAACAAAAGCCCCGACAGTGTATAAATGTAAAACCAGGTGTTGTATTTTGGATAAAATATATGTGTATATATATATATATACTTTATAGTGATGCATGAAAGGGCATGATACCGACATAGAACCTAGTGAGAATAAGATTCCCTAGGCAACAGGATTAAAAGCGAATGGAGGTAACTGATAGACGGAATTCTATCCTTTGGAGATGTTGTGATCATGACTAGAATGATTCAAAAGATAGAAAATTGGAAATGAGTGACTTACTTGATGCTTGAAAATGAAGTGGGAGGTGGAACTTGATTTGCATGTGATCAAGGGAAGCCGAACACAAATTGGAGTGGAAGGATAGTTCAACACTGATGCTGATCACATCAGGGTTGGATGATTCTTGAAACTCCCTATAAGTGGCCACAAATAACCACGCTAAGGAAAGAAGCAAAGAGCTTAAGTTGGACTTGGAGTTGTGTGTGTTTTCAAAAGGATTTTCAATTGGCATTTATAAAACGTTGATGGATACTTTACATAATTAAAGTCTTCTTACTTAACCTCACAAGGAAATTTTAAACTTATGTGATTATTTTAATCTCCTAAGGCACGGGGACGGAAGGTGTCCATCGCGACCGTGTTCTGCGGGATCACAGTGTATATCAAGGATATTTTTGATTGCTATACATGCTCTGACATGTTGTGTGGTATGTGTAATGAATGTTGTTTTGACTTGGATTCTTAAGTGTATACTATCAAGGCCTATGAGTCTAAATGTGTGGTGTCACATAGACCTATGTGTCTAAAGACTGTTATGTTACCAGGACCTATGTGTCCAAATGTGGTTATGTTACCCAAGACCAGTGAGTCAAAGGGGTTGTTTATGTATGTGTAAGTGTTGTTAAGATACCCGGACCATAGAGTTCGAGGTTATCATGGATATGTTATGTTATGTGTGGAGTGAATGTGTTGCCCGGACCATCAAGTCCGAGGTTGTGATGTAAAGTGTGTTGGTTATGGAAGTCTATTTCCAAGTGATTACTGTGTACTAATCTAATGATATGTGAAAGGTGTGAACTTCGAGGACGAAGTTCTTTTAAGGGGGGTAGATTGAAATACCCCAAACCTTGATATGTGGTTTAAATATCAATTATGGTATGTAAAGGCTAAAAAGTGCCTTAGTAACATCAGTGAACAATTTAAACCATAATAAGTGCAAAAAGCATTAAGACACAGTTTGAGCAAAAACATGCTCTAAGCTATGAGTGAACTTGGTTAGGACCCAAAGAGCCTACCAAGACTTGATAACATTTAATTATGATTAATAAGGCTAAATAAGTCCTTAAGAAACTTTGGTGGACAGTTAAACCAAATAAAACATAAGAAAATACCTTAAAGTCAATATGAGCAAAAATGTGCTCTAAGCTTGGGATAAATGTGTATAAGACCTAATGGTCATACCTACCTTATTTATATGTTAATAAACATATTAAATCAATTACAAAGAAAACCAAGCTTGAAAACAAGTTAAACACAAAATGTGCTTTAAGGAGTCTTAAAGCACGTTTTTGAAAAATTGTCTTGTAAATGAGTTTTGAATGGCTAAATGTCCATCATTACTCTTTAATTAACATGTGTACTATATAGTATCACATTTGGGTGGCCATATTAGTGGGAAATCAAAAATTTCACTTCTATGTGCCTTGTTATTGGTGAATAGTGATTTTTGTAACTAGTTTGTAACATATAATGTTATAAGTGATTAAGTTGGTCAACAAAGACCAAAACACCCTTCTATTAAAATGGGGGCCGGTTTTTTCAAGGTGGACTCACCACATTTGAACAAATAAGTAAGTTAAGTAATGACAAAGCAAAAGTACTATTTGCTTTTAGCTTAAATATCTCCAAAAGCAAGTGTTATCCTCATTCTCTCTTGTCCTTCCTCCATTTCACACGGTTCCAACTCCTTCTTCCTCTCTTCTTCTTGGTCTCTCTCGGTAATATATCACCACAACCAGGAAGTCCATCTTTGACCACATGTAAACCTAGCTCACTTAACCAAATCAAAAACAAACACCACCATTCTCTTAGTTAAGCCAAGCTCTACAATCTTGTCCTTTCAAAACTTCAAAACCTCCATTTCGGTGCCAAGAGAAACCACCATGGGAGGAGCTTGAGCTCACCTTTTCACATATTCTTGTTCTTCCTGCTTCAAGGTAAGGAAACTCAAAGAAAATCCGTTTCCTCAATGTTTCATGTTGTCCGAAAATTCACCTCACAATGGTGTATTTATCTTGCTTGTTTTAGCTTCATTTGAACCTTCCAAGGGCTAGGAGGAGTCCTCTCTTGATACTTATTCAAGTTCTCTTCCAATTCCAAGGTAAAACAATTACCTTAATGTGTTAAAACAATATGTGTAACTAGGGTTTACAATGAGATAAAGCTTAAAGCTTATATACTCATTTCAATGTTGGTACATTGTTTAGTTGTTGGCAAGGAACCAAATGCCCTACCGTTTTACAAGGAAACAAGAAAGAAATTTGTGAGGAAAAGAGGTAAACAACCTATCTCAATGTAGTTTAAATGCCTTAGGAAAATGAGCTTGATTTGCTTGATAAAATACCTAAGGAGCCAATGGTGAGTGACCTAGTAAAGTGTTCTCAAGGAGATTAGTAAAAGAACATATGTATTGGTGTATGTATTGCAGGTCAAAGGCATTGTTATGTGGGAAATTCAGTGTTTAGGTTTAGCAATTAAGGGCCTAAGAGCCATGCATTTAAGGGCCTAAGTGCCAAGCAATTTAAGTATGCACTATTTGTGAAGTAGTGCTTAATGTGTGAAGTTTGTGTAAAAATGTGTTTGATGGATTTTAGGTGTTTTGAGTGAAATAAGGTAAAAACCTAAGTGGTTGGATGTGAGTATATACAAGAGAAACTATGGCCAAATTTGGAAAAGGTGTAGAAGTTCTAAGTGTTTTAAGTGAGTTTTGGTGAACTAGGAAGTGTTAAAGGTGAATGAATGATTACTGAGAAGAAAACATGTATTAAGGGATTTAGAGTGATGCAAGGATTTAGGCATTATCTTGGAAGTTTTAGAAATCTATGGTGTTCTTAAGATGTATTCAAGTCTTGGAGGAGTTTGTTTAAGGTTTAGGTAAGGTTGGTGTTCAAGGAACAAGTGATGTTTAGGTATGATGTAAAAAGGAGATTTAGTTAGTAAGAAAATAATGCTTGAGAGGTGATGATAAGGTGTAGAGGAAACACCTTGGTATTGTGGTCATTATAGGTGAAATGCCACCTAGAAATCATAAGGAGAAAACATTGTAAGTGTTAGGAATTTTGTGGAGATATAAGTAAGGTTTAAGGAATTAGGAAAAATAGTTTTGTGAGTGTTTAAGAATATCTTAAGGGTGTGTTTGAAGTGCCAAATGATGTTAGAACACATTAAGAGGCCTTAGGAGAAGTTTGGTGAAGATTTGGCAAAGTTTGGGTAAGTTTAGAAGGCGACCGACCCAGGGGCCGACCCAGTTTTTGGGTCGGTCGAGCCTCTGTTAAGACGTTAAGGAAGTGTTCGGTGAAGGTCCGACCCAGAAGGGTGGGTCGGACATGGGTCGGTCGGTCAGGTTTCAAAGGAAGGAAAATGTTCGCACATGGACCGACCCAGAATGGTGGGTCGGACGTGGGTCGGACGGGCATGTTTATAAGGAAGTAAGAGGGTTCTGTAATGGACCGACCCGGAAGGTTGGGTCGGTCGGTGGGTCGGTCGGACCAAAAACATGGTTTAAGGTTATGAAATGATATGTGATGATGGGGATTGGTAGGTAAGATGTTATAAGGATGTTAAGGACATGTTAGGGGAGTTTTAATGACACCTAAGGGGTTAAAAGTTGTATTAAAATGTGAGAGTAAAACAAGTTAAAAATGTTAAGTTATGAACTAAGTTAACAGGGGAGGAAATTAAGCATTGACAAAATGATCAAGCAAACCCCGATGTAATGAAAACACCTGTGATGTTAACAGTTGTTCGAGAATTGCTCGAGGAACATAAATGGACAGGAAGTGGACTCCGGTGACAGGTATGGTTTTCTTGCAACCTGCGTCCTACCGGATTACACCGGCTGTATGCCAATGTTGTTTCTTTATGTTTGCCACGTTATGATATAAATCATGAAACGAGTTTACAGTCGTTATTGTTATTGTATGTTTACGTGCCGATAACCGGTAACCTCTAATGCGCTTGAAGGGCTAGTTAACCACTATTAGGTAAACGTAAGAGAACGGTATCCGGTAACAACGTTTCTCGACTTAAGGAACGTTCTAACCACGGCTATGCGTGAGTTGGATAGGAATGTTTGTGCGTGGTGTTTGTATGTGAATGTATGACTCTCTTTTCCCTTGTGTATGTCTGACAAGATAACTCGATGTTGTGATTGTTAATAAAGTTCAAAGATGAACTTCAATAAGTGCTAACGGGCGGGAATGAGGAGTCGGTCTGTTCGGCCACGCGTGTGTGAGTATGGGGGTCGTGTCATAGCAGGTTCGATCCTTCTGTAGTTATGGTTGTTTTCCAATTTGGTTCCCAACCTCCCTTTAGCTTAACCAAGGCTATTACTGACTCACGTCGGGCCACGGGCATACTAGGTTATGTTTGTTTTCGGTGTGCTTGGATCACTATATCCGGGGCATCTTGTGTTAAGTTAACCGTCCATTTAACGAGACGGTAACGAGTTATGTAACGAGCTTATCATGAGACTGGCAACATTCCTAGGCTCACAGTGCTGTTAGTGATGTTTGGGTCGGTTCCTAAGAGAACCATTCCCGTTGTGTTATGTGTTTGTTGTGATGCAATATTATTGCGGTGTTATGATGTGCACATGGAAACGTGCAAAGTGTTGTTAAGTGTTGTTATGTAGTGTATGTTATATGTTGTAAAATGTGAAGTGTGTGGATCATGGATATGATTCCCAGGTTGTGATAAGAGAACGTTAAGGATAACCCGATTTAAGGGTATGTGTCGTATATAAGGAAGTAGCTCCATTGGAGGAGAAACACTCTAGGGATGATGAATACCATGAGTGACTTATTAAGTATGGATATATTATCCGATTGTTGAGCCCATTGAGGCGAAATGTTAAGTGTTGTGTGTTTATTGTTACATGCATGATTAATATAATCAACTGCATGCTAAGAGACAATTAGTTGTGCGTGCTTGCCCGGTAGGTGTGGGCTGCGGGATTACCATACCAGCAAAGGTGCTGAGCCCCTTGGGGCCACCCCTTCTCTTCTTTTCCATTTCAGTACGAAGTGCTGGAAGCCTTTCGAGAGTAGGACGGGTAGTCATTGTACATGGGTAAACTTTTAAGGGTAGTATACAGTAGGTGTAGTAAGACCGATATTGTTGTCGGCACAAGTTATAATACTCGGCATAGTTGATAAGGGTATATTATGTTGTTGTTAATGGAAAGGATAATGATGTATAGTTGCTCGGGAATTTAGCCCAGCAGAAGGTACAATGTATATGGATAGCCTTGTTAGCCACGTGGGTGGCTAACGGCGTGTAACACCAACAGTTAAGTAATGTGATGAGGTTGTTCTTCCGCTGCGTTTGTTGTAAGTATGTTAATTTGGATGGGGGTGTTACAAACAGGTCCATGTATGACATGTAAACATAAATTGAGATTTATTAAGAAGTTATGTCATTTAGACAATTATATAATAACATAAATAATACATTTGTGTGAAATATATATTTTGAGTTCAGTAAATCAGAAGGAAATGAGAATAAAGATTAAGAGATTAAAACTATGGTTATATAGTTATAAGGAATTTAATGGTAACCAATAAATTTTATGGTTAAGAGGAGAATAACAAAGAATAATAGAATATAATGTCCATGGTGACATATAAATGTGGTTAAGGAATATAAAGTTGTTATGTCACCTAGACAATTAAAATAAATAACAAATATAGTGCATGAATAAATCTGCATCGATTCATACATTAAAGGATTTAGAAAATCACCACAAGGAATGACAAATAAGTTATACATCCAATCATAAGTAATTAAAAGAAATACCACAATATAAGTCTTATAAATTAGGACTATGTTTTGGAGATATATAAGTACCTTAATTAATTATAAGGGAAAGGAGTTAAAGAACTACCTTATATAAAGGAACAAACTCACATGAATAACAAATATGAATACGTTTCATGAAACAAAAAATTATTATACGAGAGTTAAACATTAACCTCTCAGAATAATCCTATTTCTAGGAACATTGTTTGACCAGACGTTGACCGGGAAACTAAACAAGACAGTCTACGGTGAACGGTAGGAATTCTTGCAACCTGTTTGCTACCGGATTACACCGGCTTGTGTGCATCTATTGTTTGAATAACGACCAAGATAATTAATGTAAATGTTGTTTTACTCTTGTGCACATGGTATTATTTATGTGCGTGAATGTTGATGGACTACAACGTGTATGCCCACGCATACAACACAACTATACCAGGGATAAATACCTGCGTTTCAGTATACCGAGGACTGTATCAAGTCTCTCACTAACTCACTTTATAACAACGTCTTATCCTAAACGCGATAATTGACAATACACATTGTGTTCTTGTTAACGTCTTTATATGGACACTTAACAATTCTATACTTCGAGAACGGGAGCCCAGTTGGATCTGGCCATGCATGCTACGTACAGGAGTTGGTACCTGTCTCAGGTCGTCTCCTACTACGTCGCGACGGAACATTTCAGTTTGAGGAAGACTCTATTCCTTCGGGTTTCTAACGCCATCAGTTCATTTGAGGAAGACTTCATTCCTCTAGTGGGATTCTATTTCCCACGCCTCTCAGTTCAGGGTTTAACTACGTTATCTCCTGGGGTTTTTATACCCAACCTTTCAATCTTAACGAGGTCACTATACCTTCACTATTTGAGATATTCAGTTATACCTGTCAGTCCCATTGTGTGGACCGACTATCATTAAAGGAATTCATTTCAGCTAACTTGACCTTCTGAAGTCTTGTTCTTTGTGACATTATTGTCCTTGTGTGGATACTTGATATTATCATGCTATGCTTATTTACAGCTTTATAAATGAACTGCATGTATTCGACAATTAGTTGGTGTGGCCCAGTAGCTTGTGGGCTGCACGATTTCATACCGGCAAATTATTTTGCTGAGCCGTTTCATGGCTAAACAATTCCAGGTACCTGAAGAATGAAGAGATTACCCGACCGAGTGTAGGCGGGGTAGAATTAAGACAAGGGTTTATTACCACCGGTGTCATCTTACAGTACTGTATTTTATTATTATCTTTTGTTGTTTTAAGAGGTTTGTATTCAGCGCTCAGACCGTAGCATTTGTAAGTTATTTTGGAGTTAGCCTTGTTAGTCACATGGGTGACTAGCGGCATTGTAGCACCACCCATCGTTATGTATATATTTCCGCTGCATTTCCAGTTATCTTTGGGAGCCATCATCGTTCAGGTTATTGGATTTCGGGTTGGGATGTTACAAGTATTGATAATAATGTTTGGAACATTATCAGAGGATCGTGTGTGAACCGAGCATGGTGAGATGACACGGTAAAAGTAAAAACCCCGGTAAAAAGTATGATTTTCTCATGCCCCGTATGCTACCCGAGTTACTCTGATTTGTGTGTTTGTGTGCCGGCTTAATCAAGATTAAAGCATGAAAATAATCCCTTATTTGATTATGCATGTCTCATTGTATGTTGTATGAGCTAACATACTTGTTTGCTGGTGTGGTCTAACATAGTGTATAGACCGACTCATAGTGAGTATCGATTGACTAGAAACCCGTAGATCGGGTAGTCTCATAAACAATGGAAATATGCAAACACACGCAAACTATCGATTAAGTATAACGATAACACAAAATATGAACTCCCTAGAATGTGAGGAGATGTACGGGTTAAGTAAATACCCGATAACAGTTAGAAAACCATATTGAAACAATCCACGAAATAAATAAGAGTGGAGAGATAAATGAACCTCCATCGAGAGGATTGAAGTTAGTCCAAAGATGTGGACATATAAGAAAGGTTAAAGAGACCTAAGGGACTATGTAACTCCCTTGAGACACGGTTGACCTCCTATATGAGGATTTTACCCGGTATAAGAAAATATCCGTAAGTGCAAGTATTCAAAATATATGGGTAACCCTTGAAACTAAGATTTCCCGAATTTAAGTAATGTTCCCTAATCATTAGGAACATCGAGAGAGATGCTCCTAGAATAATATGCCTAAATATATTATAACTCCGAGAGAGGAGTGTATGGGAAAGTGAGAAGTCCGAGAGTAGTCGGACCTACGCGTAAGTAGTAGGAACTAAGAGTGAGTTCCGGGAGCTAGTAAAACTAAGCTCGAAAGCCATGAATTTGGCTTAAGTAGGCATTAAGAGAAACAAGCGAGAAGAGCGTAGGAGACCTGTAGTGTCTCGAGAACTACGTGAGCTTGAGTATTAGTAACCCAAGAGTGTGGGTGAGATGAGTATATGTAACCCAAGAGAGTGGGTGAGATAAAGAGTAAACACCCAAGAGTGTGGGTGAGTATAAGAATTGGTAACCCAAGGGAATGGGTGAGAATAAGATTGAGTAACCCGAGGTAATGGCCGAGTGATTGAATAAGTAACCAAGGCATAGCGAGGTACAACCTTCAAGGCCTAAGAGTAAATTAATGTAAATAACAACCTTGTTATGCTAGTTAAGGATTGTGTTCCATGGGAGAATGTGAGTCCTTGTGTAGTGTACATATATAATGTATTGCTATGTTGCATGTGGACTGAACTATAATGAATCTCCATGCTCTCGACCCAAAGTAGTCGGAGTACAGCGGTTAGCACGCGGTATATGCGAATTTCATATGCAGCTTTAAGCTGAGCCCCTAGGGGCATCGTTTTTTATTCGCAGGTACACCGAAGACGAAACCGTACGAGAGTAGGATGGGGTCGGTGGTAGCATGGGTAGTTAGATTGTAATTACTTATGTATTTGAATGAGGTGTAAGACCGAATATGTAATCGGCATCCATATACTGTAGACTCGGTATAGTAAAGAAAGGAATTGAGTATTGTGCTTGTATTGTGTATTCGGTTGTTCCAGTTCATCAGACCGTTACTGTATGTTAGATAAGCCTGGTTAGCCATATGGGTGGCTAACGGCGTTGTATCACCCTCTGTTGTATCAGAGTTCGTTGCGAGTTTTAAGGTAAATTGTGACAGTTTAAGAGGTAATGACGAGCTTAGCAGTTGGGGTGTTACACAAGTAAAGTATAACAATGGACTATATTGTAAGGATATAAATATATATGTATCAACACATACGTATACGGGTATATAAATATATAAGTGGAATATAATTTGGTCAAATAAGTATAACAAAGAACTATGTATATATATATATATTGACCAGTATGTATGTGTATGTATGCAAATATACAAGGGCCAATAACCTTGATAAATAGCATGGGTTACTGGGAATATAATCTTTAAGTAATGAATATCATTACGTTACGAAATATTATACTGTTACAACTATAGAGTATGGTTAAATTAAATCCTGAGACTTAATACAAACCCGAGCCAAACAATAACCGGTTAAGGGTATAACTACGGGGCAAAGATTAGAACTTGTATATGATGGTTAAGTAGACTCGTAATATTGATGCTGATATTGGAGTGATGTATTCCAGAGGTACGAACTGTTAGATACGAGCTACGAGATTGCTAGAGGATAGGCGTGAATCATCACGCTAGCATTGTTCAACGGTGAACGGTATGTGAACTGTGTGGTCTGAAAACTCCGAGGGATTCCTTGGGTTCCGGGCGTAACTGTGTGCTTGCATTAGATAAATAATGTTATGCATGTGTTTGTATGTGTTTATGTTTTCCAATCGTCAAAGCATTTATTAACTGTGTGCGTACATCGTTCGGACTTGTGATATCAATTATCACATAACTGTTATGAACTATTAGGAGAGAGACTCCAATTATCATCTTGTGAGAGTGAAATACTCCGAACAGTACTAACGAGGAACTTAGTTTTGAGACCCGGTATTAACCGTCTCTAGAGCGATGACTCGACTTTTGAACATCACCTAGCAGACTTCTAGGTTGCGTGTAAGACCCGATAGGGCATCCAATAAAAATGTGTTTTCTCCAATAACGAGATTAAATCTCCAGGAGACTAATTAAAATACGCTACCTTATAAGAGTGTGATAATTAATGATACAATGTTTAATAAACCCTGGTCTGCATACGTTCCAGCAGGTTGTGCATAGTGATCACAAAAGTTTAACACCCATTTAGGGTCTACTCTTGGTTATCTAACGAGCCGGATACGATCGTTGGTCGGAGTGTGCTACCGTTGGCACCATACCATGGCTTCGGCCACATCGACATCTACCACTGTAGATTAATAAGCCCACCTACTCACTGTAGATGGCACCAGACTATTGTCCAAGTTATAAATGTGTGAGGTTAAATGGGAATTTGTCTTTAACATGACATTCCTATGTTTATGTGAGATTGTTGGAAGCGGGGCTTCATGTGATGGAAATAAATAAGTGAGACTAACTGGACTTCAGCTAACTCTTACCTTACCGTTGACTCGAATTTATTGTTCAATTACAAATGTCGTAATAGCATGTCTTGATGTGTGAATGTTTGGAATACCTGTTGTGTGTTTTAATTCCGTGTTTACAGTTATGTTATAAGCATGTAAACGGTACATCATGAAATGAACCCCATGTTAATCAAGATGGCTAAAACGACCTAAGTGGCCTAAAGGGTCTAGGATCACATACTAGCATGCTCAGCGTTTTGCTGAGCCTATACGACACCACATTACAGGAATTGATCGAGACTTGAAGCCGGAGTGTGGGACCGTTGGGTAAAGGACGACACCTTCTAGTTCCTGCACGTTCCAGATTTTCGTTATGTATCATATACCACAATGTAATTATTAGGAACACTTTTAGATGCTCACGGGTCTTCATTATCGTAGTATGAATTTAGCTTGTGTAGGTTAGTAGTCTAATATCTCGGTTCATCATAGCGGTTATCGATTCTAGTATTGTGATTATTAATTGCTACGTTACTCACATGGGTGAGTACTGGCGTGTGATACCAGAGTGATAATCATTAGTGTTTAACTTCCGCTGTGAGACGTCTTTAATTATGCTACGAGAGTGATTATTACGAGTTTATTGTGAGGGGTGTTACAGAAGTGGTATCAGAGAGGTAGATATTAGGATTAAGACAGTGAGCTTAGGATTATGGGAATACGGGAAACATCTGTGAGGTACGAGACATCTAGTCTTAAACAAACCAGTGTCTTAGTAACACTGAATGCATGAAAATATTAGCCTTAATGACGTATCTGTGTTATTGCGGACGTGTAGTTGTGAGTGGTTAGAACTGGTGTAATTAAAATAAAAGAAAAGAAATTAAAACTCAAAATAAACGCCGGGCTGCAAACAAATCCCGGTCATAGTAGTATAGTAAAGTGTAAGCGACCGGATATCGAACCGTGGGACTAATGTGAATATTATAGTACCTAAGCATGTCACAAAAAGGGGGGATTAATTGACTTGTTTTTATAAATAAAAAGGAAAGATAAAATAAACTAAGCTAATGGATAGATTAAATGGGACTCTGGTTCAGGTTAATATTATCTGCTTAATTATGCTAACTCTACCGGTTTAATGTAATAGTTTGGCAAAATTCCTGTTTTTATCTTAAGGTTCGATGAAAACTCATAAGAACTCGTTCCAGAAATGCAAGGTCCGATGAAAACTCAAGCAAGCACTAGTAGACGGCAGAGGAGTATGAGGAATTTTATTCTTGCAACTTGTACTAACTTATCCGATGAAAATAAGTTCCTACAGTTTTACGGCTTAATTAACCTATCTGTTTGTCACCTATCAGATTAGAAACAGATTTAGTAAAGCTTTCTAATAAATCGATGAAATTTATTAGAAAGGGAGAGAGATAAACTTTAATCGTAACAAACTGTATTTAAATTAAAACCAGTAAAAATATTGCATAATTAATACAAACACATAATAACCATTCCTAGAGTATAAATATTCTAGCCTAACATATTAAATAGATAAACAGAAACAAGAGTAGTAGAAATCATTTGTAGTCACTCCTGCATTCGTTCTGCTATTTTGTATACGTAGGACTAGAGGTGGATATGGTGGAATGAAAAGAAAACAAAATGAAGAAGACGGGAGAAGAGAAAATGGAATGATGGATGATGGTAGTCTGTGGTATGTATTATGTAGTAGAAGAGACTGATTATTGAAGGCAGAAGGAGCGTGGGTTTTATAGAAGATAAGAAGAGGAAGCAGACAGAGGGAACACCGCGTGAGGAAATTAAGGAATGGATTGGGTGGCTGAACGCGTGAGTACTGTCGGCAGGCGCCTGATATTGTTGAAGGAGTAGACGGATAAGTTGCAGGCGCCGCAAAGAAGATAAACAGCACCGAAGTCTGTCGCGTTAATTATCTGGACATTTACACGCGTCCGCGTAGATGTCCGCCTTGTTTTAGGCGGACGTGTTGCTGTCCGCATATCTGTCCGCGTTGTTTTAGGCGGACGTGTTGCTGTCCGCGTGCTGTCCGCATGATATTAGGCGGACGTGGCAAGTCTGTCCGCTAATATCTCTGTCCGCGAGTCTGTCCGCGTGGTGTCCGCGTATCTGTCCGCCTAAATCCATGCGGACATACCTTGTTCTATGCGGACACACCTTGTCCTGTCCGCGTGGTTCTATGCGGACACAGGGGTGGACACAAGTTTTTGACTTATTTTCCTCTACGAACTTTGACCGGCTCTAGATTCTTCGTTTGGACTCCGTTTTCTGAGCCGTTTGCGTCTATGCGTTCGTCTCTTCGTCTAATTTGGTTCCAGCTTGGTTTTCCTCATGTTTAAACAATAAATTTGTGAGATAACAATAAAACATAAACTAGAGGAAAACTAACCGAAGTGGAGAAATGAGCAAGAAAAAGTGCTAATATAATATATGAAATACACCTATAAATCATGCTCATTTGGGCACTTATCACACCCCCACACTTATCTTTTTGCTTGTCCTCAAGCAAAACCACGGACCCAAGTAAGTAGGAAATGCTCAATACTAACAAATATTATTATTAAGGGTAGGATAAAGAGGTGAATAGTTCATGATCTTTTTAACTTATTGAGGAGTGTGAAAAATTAACTGTTGGTGGCATAGGTGTGCTCAGGGTAAAAACAAAATATAGAGTTTCGGGGTATGATCTAAGGTACTTCAATGTTTCTTTTGTTTAGGTGAGTCTGAGAACTTTTACCATGGCCAACTTCTCTCAAGAATGGGCATTTGAGGAGAAAACAAAAGGAAAAATAGATTCATGCATTTGTTTCACTTTTGCATAAGGGATTAGAAAATGTAGGAATCACGCCTTTGTATTCAAGAACACTCAACTCTCTTTTGTTGGTCACCAATGGTGTCTCGCAAGTCCCTTATTTATTTGTATTCTTCTTTTTTTTTAAAAAAAAAACTGAGAAGCACCTCTTAGAAATCCCTAAGAGAGAAGACAGAAAGAAACCCTAAGCAATAAAATCCAACCATTTGCAGATCATTTGGTCACACCGCATATAAAATGCTCCTCAAAAGTAATCAAAATTTTAAAATTTTGTACCATTTATCCCACAATTCATAACAGTATTTTTTCTTAAAGAGAACAACCCACATATAAGGGGTCACGATATTGAATTGGACAAACGTAAGATAAGCAGAGAGATTAAGCATTTAAGCACAAAATTCCACCGAAAGGGCACACTCCCCCACACTTAATTTGAACAATGTCCTCATTGTTCACCAGAAAAACAAGGGAAGGTTTCAGAAGACCTTTTCGGTAAGTAGATAAAATAGAGATAACACAAAGGTCACAAATAAACATTTAAGCACATAAACGCTCCTCTGCAGTTTTTATTTAAATAAAAGCATAATTAAAGAAACCGGTACTCCCCTGATATTATTTTTGCTAGTTGGTAAAGGAGTTCCCCCACACTTGAGCTTCAGCCTCAAGTAGCGTAGCTTGGTTGCAGTGTAGACATGAATTGCACCTGTATAAGACACTAGAAGCAACCATACTACAAACGGGGTTAAATGTTAGCAAAAACAAAATTTAAAGAGAACCTGAAAATTAAAAGAGCATAAAAGCAAAATAAAATAAAAGTTCATCCGGGTTGCCTCCCGGGAAGCTGCCCTTCTTTAACGTCTTTGGCTAGACGCCTGCTTCGTTATCTTGGATCAAAAATATAAGTAGACAACAGTTCTGCCAGGAAAACGGAGTTGACAATAATTAAAAGCAAACCGCCTGGATCAAAACAAAACGTTACTTCGGCATATAAAATAGGAAAATGGTTACTCCACGAAACCTGGTGTTTGAGGAGGTACTGCCGGTAACGTAGTTCTAATAGAAGAGCCGGTGGTGATGACTGTTCTTCCTCAAATTGGAGGATGTAAACATCCTCCTCTTGTAGGTGAGGCTCATAGAAAGAACACTGATCGATATCATCTTCAGAGAAAAATGATTCTTCGAAGGTGATAATGGCGTTTTGTTTGGATATCTTGGCGGGAGGTGATGGCAATTCCTTCTGTTCATTTTCGAGGATGTAAGTATTCTCATCTTCTGGATAGAGCATAGAGAAGGATGGAAACTGGCGGTAAGTGACTGTAGAGGGAAGAGAGTAACTTACATCCGTAGTGGGGTGTTCTACCTCATGAACTGTTTCGCTCTTTGGTTGCTGTTCTTGTTGAGCGATTCTCTCCAGGTAATCTGGTTGATCCTCTAACCAGAGTTGTTCTTGTAATATGAGACAATCCTCATAATCATGAGCTCCCCCACATACGGAGCAGTATAAATACTGTGAATAGCAAAACTCTTGTTCGAGCTCCTCCTCCATTTGCCGCGTACACTTTTTTTTCGTATATAAAATGAAACTACTGAAACAGATTAGAAAATAAAATGATTAGAAACAAACATAATAATAATATAAACAAAATATAAAAAATAATTAATATAAACAACAAACAAAATAAAATAGACAAAATATTCTAATATAACAAGTGAATAATCCGGGGCTTAGGGACTAGAATAAATCTAGTCCCCGGCAACGGCGCCATTTTGCAGACGTGTAGTTGTGAGTGGTTAGAACTGGTGTAATTAAAATAAAAGAAAAGAAATCCCTCCTATTCGGAAGACCGATGCGACTGCTATAACTACTGTGACATCAAGACAGACAGAAAAGCTGTGATACAAGGGATGACTAAGGACCGGGGGTCCTGATAATTACGTATTATCTAGAATCGCACTAATACATTGTAAAGAATATACATCCAACCTCACCTTGAAGGATGAAATACCCCGGATCTAAAAATGGCAATTAAATTACTCTAATATGATTATAAAAGGCCTAATGGTGCCTAAAGAGTATTGGTAAAAAGAATAAAACCAAAAGAAAAGAGAAAACGCTTGAAAAGCGAAAAACGCTAAAATACGCGTTAAATGAGTATAAGAGATATATGATCTCAAGAGGGTCCGAGATGGATTCCTAAGGCTTAGTTAGGCCTAATTAGTATACGGGAATGATTCCCGAAGAAAACGGATCCAAATAATGGATTAAAACGCTAACGGAGTTTTAAAGCACGTTTTTCGAGAAAACCCGAAAACGTGACTTTAAGTGGTCAAATGGACCCGTAAAAATTATAGTTGATTAAACAACTATAATTAAGTATTAATGGAAGTTTAATAACCATTAAAAATGAAGAAACGAGAAAAATCCGAAAAACGGGCCCGGTTAGTGAATAGTGCCAAACCGGGTAAAATAACAAGCGTTTTCTGTAAGAAAACGAAAAACGCTCCAGCTTACTAATATAGTGGGGGCCGGTTTTATTAAATAAGAAGCCTCCCCCTCTCATGTTTATTAGTTAGCAAATAAAGAAAGAAAGAAAGTAAAGGAGGAGAGAGAAAAGTAAAAAGTAAAAACATAAAGTATTCTCTCACTCTCTTTCCTCTCACTTTCCCTCCTTCTTCTTTTCTTTCTCCTTCTCCACGATTCCCTTCCTCCCTCTCTGGTGCTGTGCAACATGGAAGCTCCAAACATGGCTTCTCCACCTTCTTCTCCTTGCCCAAGCTTCATCCTTGCTCCGAATTGAAAAATAATCGTATATTTGAACTCCTCTCATCAAACCCTACACTTCCCTCTTTTCAAAACTCAAAAAGGTTGAGTTTCATTTTCATGGGTGTTGCCCATTTGAGGAGAAAAGCACATAATCTTGAAGCTTGAAGCTTCCCCTTTCTAGCAAGGTAAAAATATCCATGAAAAAGTCATGTTTCTCCATTTTCTCACCTTGGCCGATTTTGGCTTTTGGTAATGACTAGCTTTTCTTCCTTGTTTGAGATATTCTCCAAGCTTTAATGGTGGTGGGAGTCCCTCTTAAGATTCAAGAGTTGAAAACCATTCAAGAAATTCCAAAGGTAAAACCTAATTTGGTGCTTTAAGCATCCTTGTGAATTTTAGTTTATTTGGTGAGCCTAAGGGAGCTCCTTGGTGCTTATTTTGCAATTTGAATGTGGCTAGAAAAATGGGCAAATGAATTGCCTTGGCCGATTTTGAAGGAAGAAGAGGGGAGAAGAGGAGAAGAGAAATAAAAGGAAACTTAAGAAATTTAAGGTAAGAAACCTATCTTAGTGGTATCCTATATGTATTAGGATTTGGGAAGGGTTAATAAAATGAATGAACCCCACTTGAGTTGTGGTGATAAGGTGCTTGCTTAGAAATAATGCAAGTGAGAAAGCCTTTGTGAGTTAATGCTTGTTTTGGGAGCTATGTATATGATGAATTATGCTTTATGGTGCTTATGAGTTTTGCTTGATTAATGAGGAAAAATATTGAGTGCTGATAGAACCCTTGTGGTTTGGCTAGTTTTAGGATGATTTAAATGGTGGTATGAGTTTTGGGCAATGTTGGAGAAGTAGCCAAGTTATGGCAAAATTTATGTGGAAACCTAAGTGGTTTAAGTGATGTTTGTGTGGAGAATAACCTAGGGTTAGCTAGGTGTTGTTGGAGTTTGAATTGGGTAAATGATCACCCAAGAATATGAGAGGATGATTGTGGTGAGATGTGCAAAAATCTGTAGCAAAAGAGGTTGTGTAAGTGCCTTAGGAGTTTTTAGAAAACAAAGAAGATTTTAGGCTTTAAGAGTGAGTCTTGGAACTTGGTATGAGGTGTGCATTATCTTGGAAGTTTTGGAATGGTTAAATGAAGAGAGAACAATAATGCAAGTGTCAAGAGAGGTTAGAAAATGCACAAGTGTGCATTAGTGCAAAAGGGAGAATGCAAAATGTGTGAATTTGAGCAAGAGTTTGAGTAAGGTTTGAGCCTATGATTTGAAGAGTTTTAGAGCATGTTTTAAGGTGATTAAACATGTGGAAAACTTGTGGAAAGTTTATGGAAAGATTAAGGGTGGTTTAAGGATTGATTTGGAGTTGAAAAATAATGTATGTTGCAGGTTTTAGCAGGGTCCGGGACCTAGTCCATGGACAAAGTCCCGGACCACCCCCTAAAATAAGGCCGAGATTGAACAATCAAGCTGGTCCGGGACTTGGGATAGGGACAAGGTCCCGGACCATATATAAATTTCACCCGAGAGTTAAGTTTGCAATTGGTCCGGGACTTAGGGTAAGGACCAAGTCCCGGACCACCCCCAGAAACCTACAGAGAGTGTTTTAAAGGTTGTAAATGATGGGGGTTTGAATGTTAATGATGTTATAAGATGTTAAGGCCTTGTTTGGTGAGATGTAAAGGCCCTAAGAAGTGTTAGAAAGTGTTAGAAGTGTTTGAGATGTGAGAGCTTAAAGTAACAAAAGTGAAACCGAGATAACGGGATAACGGGGTAACTACGGGAATAACATTTAATTATGTTCCGTATGAGTTTAGTATTAACAATAATGTTTGAAACATTATCAGAGGATCGTGTGCGACCCGAGCAAGGTGAGATGACACGGTAAAAGTAAAATCCCGGTGAAAGGTATGATTTTCTCATGCCCCGTATGCTAACCGAGTTACTCTGATTTGTGTGTTTGTGTGCCGGCTTAATCAAGACTAAAGCATGAAAATAATCCCTTGTTTGATTATGTATGTCTTGTTGTATGTTGAATGAACTAACATACTTGTATGCCGGTGTGGTCTAACATAGTGTAAAGACCGACTCATAGTGAGTAACGCTCGGCTAGAGATCCGTAGAACGGATCGATGCGTATGATAACGAAAACATGCAAACACACACAAGCTATCGATTAAAGTATAACGATAACGCAAACATATGAACTCCCTAGAACGTGAGGAGATGTACGGGTTGAGTAAATACCCGATAACGGTTAGAAAACCTTATTGAAACAATCCACGAAATAAATATGAGTGGAGAGATAAATGAACCTCCATCGAGAGGATTGAAGTTAGTCCAATAATGAACATATAAGAAAGGTAAAAGAGACCTAAGGGACTATGTGACTCCCTTGAGATACGGTCGACCTCTATATGAGGATTTTACCCGGTATAAGAAAATATCCGAATGTACAAGCATATGATTGTGAGGGTAACCCTTAAACCTAAGATTACCCGAATTTAAGTAAAGTTCCCAAAGTCATTAGAAACATCGAGAATGATGCTTCTAGACTAATATACATGATAATATTATAACTCCGAGAGAGGAGTGTATGGGAACGAGAGTAGTCCGAGAGTAGTCGGACCTAAGTAAAAGAGATAGGAACTAAGAGAGAGTTCCGTGAGCTAGTTGAACCTTCCCACCATGCTAGACCCAGAGTAGGGTCGAAACCGGGGAAGTAAGACTATGCTAGAGAGCCATGAGTTTTGGCTTAAGTATGTAATAAGAGTAACAAGCGTGACGTAGGAGACCTGTAGTGTCTCGAGAATCTACAAGAGCTTGAGTATGAATAACCCAAGAGTGTGGGTGAGATAATGAGTATAAATAACCCGAGAGAAAGGGGTGAGTATATGTATGAGTAACCCGAGAGAATGGGTAAGTATAAGAATGAGTAGCCCAAGAGAATGGGTGTGTATACGAATAAGTAACCCGAGAGAGCGGGTGAGGTATTGAATAAGCAAGGCATAGTGAGGAATAACCCTCAATGCCTAAGAGTAACCAGTTACCACTAACAACATTGTTATGTTAGTTAGGAATCGTGTTCCGTGATTGGATGTAGATTCCTTGTGTGATATACATATATTGTATTGCCATGATGCATGTTGTTTGATTAAAATGAACTCCATGTATATCCGACCCAAAGTAGTCGGCGTACCGCGGTTAGCACGCGGTATATGCGAATTTCATGCGCAGCGTAAGCTGACCCCCTAGGGGGAACGTTTTTAGTGTGCAGGTACTTGAAGCTGACCACCGTTCGAGAGAGTAGGACGGGGACTGCTGTGAGCATGGGTAGTTAGATTGTAATTACTTATGCGTTTGAATGAGGTGTAAGTCCGAGTATGTTATCGGCATCCGTATATTGTAGACTCGGTATAGTAGATATGATGAGTATTGTATTTGTATGAAGTACTCGGTTGTTCCAGTTCATCAGACCGTTACGGTGTGTAAGAAAGGCCTGGTTAGCCACATGGGTGGCTAACGGCGTTGTTTCACCCCTCGTTGTAATTAGAGTTCCGCTGCGTGAGTAGGAGTAATTAGTAACAGTTTAAGAGGTAATGACGAGATTAACGGTTGGGGTGTTACAAAAATGGTATCAGAGCGAAGTATCGCTCTGATGACTGGAAATACCGAGCTTAGGAAATACCGAGTTAGGATATAGAGACTTAGGGCTAAGGGTTGAGTGGTAGCGTGAGAGATGCGCTAGTTAGGAACTTCCAGTATGATCTGGATACCTACAATACCAACCCGCCCTCCACAACCCCCGTATTAAAAGTTCGGGAAAGAACGCCAGAGAGACGGGGAAACCCGATCTGGCAGTGGTTAAATATTTCATTGAACAGAACCTGTCATGCGGTAGATCCCGAGAACCGGAATCCCGGAGACGGATCCCGCTGGAATGACAATAACCGCACATAATGGCGAGAGATCGAGAAATCCTAATCCAAGGAGACCGAAATCTGTGGCAACTTGGGGCGACATGCTTAGCAGTCGCGAGAACCTAGCTGGCCGAGCAGCAGCAAGAAGAAAGCACCAACCGTGCAACAAGGCGGACTCATGAGAAATAACGAGAACCGGGACACATGTCTACGGACCGCCCATATAAGTAATACCACATCGGTACACTAACCGACTAAGAATCTAGTCAAGAGTAGATACACCCACCCTGCCACACCCGAAGAGGTTGCAATACTTAACTGATACAGCTTAGAAAGCTACGAGCATACTACGGGATATACCCGAATAGGACTACAAAGTGTACCTAAATAAGTTAAACCTCGGTAACCACAGTAAAGACGTGGGAACGAGCAACGAGGTAAAGCCTAGAATTAAAGTAATTAAGGAACTCGAGAGTGGAGGGCACCTAAATGAATGACAGTCATGTCAAGAGGAATGAGAAAAGCTCAAGGAGCAGTTATCCAACTAAAGGATCAAGGAAGAGCCGACAAGGCTACCAAATACAATGTGAACAATACCGTGACCGGTATGAGTTAACCTAAAAACCGCCTGTACTGCGCACTTGCCACGGCAAGTGCAGTAAAAACGGACTATTAAGAGGAGCTTTGACAAGCGACCAGTACTTAGCAAGTACCAACAGGCGAGAGAAGCCAATAGCAAGACAACCCTAAGAAATTCTGAAATGAAACTTCGGAAAGGCCTGACAGCCTGCCCACTTTATTGAGGAGCATACCGGTCGGCGAGAAGCTAGACCTGGTAAGAAGCAACCGGCAAGGGAATGCCATGAAGATTTATTTTCTAAACTCAAATTTTTCTTTAAAAACGCAAGTTTTCCAAAAACCCCCAAAGTTTTAAAACCAAACCAGTGAACCACGATAAGTTATTGTAGGACCATATAAGAGGAGTTGGCAACAGAATACTTCACTTAGGCGTGACCGACACTACAAGTGTACACAAACGAGACATGGAACGACCGCACTCCAAAGGAGCTTGCGGGCCTGACAGACCAGTTATGAGTTAGTCGGGTAAGTGGTAACGTATCAATAAGATACTCCATGTATGTATACAAGTAGAGTACGGTACACGGGAAGTAGCCCACTCCATACTACGGACGAAAGAGCCAATTCAAACCAAGACAGTTGGACACCTCGAATGATCGAAGAACATAAGGAAGCTTACCAAGATTAAGGAGTCTAGAATCCAGTAAGGTGACAGACCTAAGGATATAGCGTTAATAAGCGAGAAGCACAGAGTATTAAGTACAGACATTGGATATGTCTCAGGAAATACCTAATAACTGGGTGAATACCAGTGTAATAATACGGCGAATGCCTAAATGAACTTATTAATGTACGATAAACGGGATAGAATTCCCACTTTACACCTCACTGAAGAGAATAATGACCTGACCAGAAGGTATTAGAAGGTACCAAGGATCTACCCAATAATGGGAGACATTACAACCCTAAACGGGATAGTCAAGGACATAGCCGCAAGGCGAAGTCACAACTGAACATAACCATGAGTACAAGCCAGATGTAATGGCATTACTCAGTAACACCCAGGAGCAATCCGAAGGGTGCCGGAGTCAACAGTAGTTGAACGAAACATCGTGCTGAACACAAGTGTTAAGAACACTCGGGTAGAACCCGAAGGGATCCCATGTAACACGGGTACCCTAAATTGCCAGAAAGCATGAATTAATCAAGATACTTAAAGGGCCTTCCATGAACGGAAGCGTGATGAACTACCATATCAAAACCCAGTAATACCTCCAAACCATTTAATGGTATACGGAGAAGCGGAAACCTGTATAAACAGCCCGCAGGAGCATGGCGAGGCAATGTGGCTTATAAGCCGGTAACTAACTGCAACTTGTAGATCTAAACGTTGTAAACCTATGCATAGAAGCATAAGAGGAACAGTGGAGAATGAACCACTACCTTAGAGTGGGGATACCACTTGTTATTATGGGGCCTATGGAGCGGCATTTGCGTGAATCCTCCAGAGAAAGGCTACCACCTAGGTATGAAATGTGAAACCGCTAGTGCGGTGTAGTAAAACTTGAGCATGTGTATAATGCCAATGAGTATATGAACTATAGTAGAGTGTAAAGAGGAACCTCAATTGTAGCAATTCGAGACCGAAGAGTAATCAGTTGAGTAGTAAACACTGTATGTGTGCAATATGAACTGCAGAGTAAGCAGCGCGCAAGTGCGCAGAGAGACTTTAAGAATAACGTATTGTTGAGCCAAATGAATGGCAAGCCATCGTGTAAATGGCGAGAACACCTGGGCGGAAGCTAAAGTAGTAGCGGATGCCATAGAAATGAGAAAGAATATGGTACGCAGCAAGCAACCATTGTAAGAGTATAGCCAGTTCATGATATGAAGTTGATGAGAAAATGTGGTAAAGGAGACATGTTCATTCCTATCTCATGAGAGATTTACTGTCAAGGGTTTACGCTTCTGCACTCTGTATGACTGAGTGTTTTGGTATTGCACTTGTGCGGTGATGATCGAGTGGGAGAGCCAGGAATTGAGAAATGTCAACAAAGCCTGTTGAGTGAGAATTTAGAGAGATAACCGTGCGGCCATTGGCTAAAGATGCACAAAGAACGTGGGCAGTAACCCACAGGGCCCAGGATCGATATGTGGAAAAATGCAGAGTAGTATGAATGAAGAACTCTGGTACAGAACCAAGAAACAAACATAATCCATGAGCCACTATTAAACGAGGAAGCACTACATGCTAAGTAGTAGCTTGACCTCAACCGACAATAAGTCGGGAAAAGTAAGCGAATAACCACGAAGGTATACAGAGTTATACAAATAGATTTCCAGAGAGTTGGAGAGAAAATCTATAACTCATCGAATTCGCATACGGTAAGAGATACCAAGCGACGATTGATATACATTGAGAATACCAAAGAGCGAATTAAGCTCTAGTTATCAGGTCACGCAGCAGAAGCTTGTGGACCGTGATTCAGGGTTAAGTATACCTATGTCATAAACCCCTTGAAGCCTTAGAGGCTAGAACCGAACCCGGTTATGAGTTAATTAACCGTACTGAAGTTAAAACACTTCATAATACTCGAATTAATGAACCAATGTTCAGTGATAACATATGGTTGGTTACGCGGGCGTAACCCCTTTTAAGGGGGGTAGGGCGAGAAACCGCTTAGAGTATGTTTTACGTATTGGTGCGTAAACTACTATGTGCATAGCACAAAAAGAAATTGTTTTGATGATTGGAACTTATGTTACATAAACATAGGTACCCATTCATTGTGTAATAATGAGTATGGTGCATGAGAGATGCAAGTAATGAGAATGTAATATTTATGAAAAGAGGAGTAGAGAGACTCCTAGGGAATGAGAATCCCTATAGTATATGTCTAGTGAGATTAGACATGAGTTATGATGAGTATGAATCGGCATGAAACCGATGTGTAACCTAAGAGGGAGTGAGTTCCCTAGGTGATTTTATTTGAGAATGATAGATGGAGTGAGTTCCATCCTTTGGAGTTGTATGTTATGTGTTTTAAATTGAGCAACAATTTGAGTAAATGAAGCCATAAGTATGGAATACCTAGGTAAAGTAGTGAAGCAATGAGAATGACAAATGACCTAAGTACTAGGAACTAGAGATTAATTGAAACGAATTGTTTCGTGAATATGACTAGAAAGAGTAAAAGATAGAAAACAAAAATGTTTGACTATCTGATTGTTTGAAACTGACGTGGGAGGTGGAACTTGATCTGCTAGCGATCAAGGGAAACCGAACACAAATTGGGGTGGAAGGATAGTTCAACACTGATGCTGATCACATCAGGGTTAGATGATTCCTGAAGCTCCCTATAGTGGTCACAAGTAATCACGCTAAGAAAGATACAGCTACCATAAATCTGATTTGGAGTTGTGTGATGTTTTAAAAAGAATTTTCAAACAGATTTTGAAAAAGAATTTCCTTCAAGTATGAAGATGGAAATGAAACTGGTTTTGAAACCGCTATCACCCGCCGATGGCTGAGCCTTAAGTCTTGATGACCGGTAGAACGGTGGGCGTGTATTAGTTTTGAAACCATTGCACCGTACGTGCGGCGGTCCTAAGTGACCGGTTGGGGCGGTGTCAGTGTGTGATTTTTCCAAAGGCAGCGGGACGGGGAGAGTACCCTGAGATGTTCCTGTGTTGAGTGAGTCAACCAGAGTGCCTGAGGATATGTATATGTGTAACGTTTTGATCAGAACCGAAGGGACCGTGGGCCAGAGAGAGTAAGTGCCCATTTGTCATGAAACGGCCGTGAACCAGAAAGAGTAAGTGTTCAACGTGACCGGTACCTGAGGGATCAGTAGTATATCACTCAACATGGATTCGAGGACTGTAGTGCCTTCTTGTCTTCGGACCGATTCCATGGAGAGAGTAAAAAGAGTATTTTTGATTGCTATACATGCTGTGATATGTGTGTGGTATGTGTAGTATGAAATGAGACTGACTTGTGGAGTCAGTAGGGTTATACATGTACTATAACCCTGGCATTGAATGCCATGAGAGTAACCACCTAGATTCATCAACTTTGAGGACAAAGTTCCTAAGCGGGGTAGATTGAAATACCCCGGATCTAAAAATGGCAATTAAATTACTCTAATAAAATTATAAAAGGCCTAATGGTGCCTAAGGAGTATTGGTAAAAATAATAAAACCAAAAGAAAAGAGAAAACGCTTGAAAAGCGAAAAACGCTAAAATGCGCGTTAAATGAGTATAAGAGATATATGATCTCGAGAGGGTCCGAGATGGATTCCTAAGGCTTAGTTAGGCCTAATAGGTATACGGGAATGATTCCCGAAGAAAACAGATCCAAATAATGGATTAAAACGCCAACGGAGTTTTAAAGCACGTTTTTCGAGAAAACCCGAAAACGTGACTTTAAGTGGTCAAATGGACCCGTAAAAATTATAGTTGATTAAATAACTATAATTAAGTATTAATGGAAGCTTAATACCATTAAAAATAAAGAAACGAGAAAAATCCGGAAAAAAAACGGGCCCGGTTAGTGAATAGTGCCAAACCGGGTAAAATAACAGCGTTTTCTGTAGAAAACGAAAAACGCTCCAGCTTACTAATAGTGGGGGCCGGTTTTATTAAATAAGAAGCCTCCCCCTCTCATGTTTATTAGTTAGCAAATAAAGAAAGAAAGAAAGTAAAGGAGGAGAGAGAAAAGTAAAAAGTAAAAACATAAAAGTATTCTCTCACTCTCTTTCCTCTCACTTTCCCTCCTTCTTCTTTTCTTTCTCCTTCTCCACGATTCCCTTCCTCCCTCTCTGGTGCTGTGCGACATGGAAGCTCCAAACATGGCTTCTCCACCTTCTTCTCCTTGCCCAAGCTTCATCCTTGCTCCGAATTGAAAAATAATCGTATATTTGAACTCCTCTCATCAAACCCTACACTTCCCTCTTTTCAAAACTCAAAAAGGTTGAGTTTCATTTTCATGGGTGTTGCCCATTTGAGGAGAAAAGCACATAATCTTGAAGCTTGAAGCTTCCCCTTTCTAGCAAGGTAAAAATATCCATGAAAAAGTCATGTTTCTCCATTTTCTCACCTTGGCCGATTTTGGCTTTTGGTAATGACTAGCTTTTCTTCCTTGTTTGAGATATTCTCCAAGCTTTAATGGTGGTGGGAGTCCCTCTTAAGATTCAAGAGTTGAAAACCATTCAAGAAATTCCAAAGGTAAAACCTAATTTGGTGCTTTAAGCATCCTTGTGAATTTTAGTTTATTTGGTGAGCCTAAGGGAGCTCCTTGGTGCTTATTTTGCAATTTGAATGTGGCTAGAGAAATGGGCAAATGAATTGCCTTGGCCGATTTTGAAGGAAGAAGAGGGGAGAAGAGGAGAAGAGAAATAAAAGGAACTTAAGAAAATTTAAGGTAAGAAACCTATCTTAGTGGTATCCTATATGTATTAGGATTTGGGAAGGGTTAATAAAATGAATGAACCCCACTTGAGTTGTGGTGATAAGGTGCTTGCTTAGAAATAATGCAAGTGAGAAAGCCTTTGTGAGTTAATGCTTGTTTTGGGAGCTATGTATATGATGAATTATGCTTTATGGTGCTTAATGAGTTTTGCTTGATTAATGAGGAAAAATTGAGTGCTGATAGAACCCTTGTGGTTTGGCTAGTTTTAGGATGATTTAAATGGTGGTATGAGTTTTGGGCAATGTTGGAGAAGTAGCCAAGTTATGGCAAAATTTATGTGGAAACCTAAGTGGTTTAAGTGATGTTTTGTGTGGAGAATAACCTAGGGTTAGCTAGGTGTTGTTGGAGTTTGAATTGGGTAAATGATCACCCAAGAATATGAGAGGATGATTGTGGTGAGATGTGCAAAAATCTGTAGCAAAAGAGGTGTTAAGTGCCTTAGGAGTTTTTAGAAAACAAAGAAGATTTTAGGCTTTAAGAGTGAGTCTTGGAACTTGGTATGAGGTGTGCATTATCTTGGAAGTTTTGGAATGGTTAAATGAAGAGAGAACAATAATGCAAGTGTCAAGAGAGGTTAGAAAATGCACAAGTGTGCATTAGTGCAAAAGGGAGAATGCAAAATGTGTGAATTTGAGCAAGAGTTTGAGTAAGGTTTGAGCCTATGATTTGAAGAGTTTTAGAGCATGTTTTAAGGTGATTAAACATGTGGAAAACTTGTGGAAAGTTTATGGAAGATTAAGGGTGGTTTAAGGATTGATTGGGTTGAAAAATATGTATGTTGCAGGTTTTAGCAGGGTCCGGGACCTAGTCCATGGACAAGGACCCGGACCACCCCCTATGGCCGAGAGTGACATCCGCTTTGGTCCGGGACTTATAGGACAAGGTCCCGGACCATGTAATTTCACCCGAGAGTTAGTTTGCAATTGGTCCGGGACTTAGGGTAAGGACCAAGTCCCGGACCACCCCCAGAAACCTACAGAGAGTGTTTTAAAGGTTGTAAATGATGGGGGTTTGAATGTTAATGATGTTATAAGATGTTAAGGCCTTGTTTGGTGACATGTAAAGGCCCTAAAAGTGTTAGAAAGTGTTAGAAGTGTTTGAGATGAGAACTCAAAGTAACAAAGTGAAACCGAGATAACGGGATAACGGGGTAACTACGGGAATAACATTTAATTATGTTCCGTATGAGTTTAGTATTAAATAATGTTTGAAACATTATCAGAGGTCGTGTGACCCGAGCAGGTGAGATGACACGGTAAAAGTAAAACCCGGTGAAAGGTATGATTTTCTCATGCCCCGTATGCTAACCGAGTTACTCTGATTTGTGTGTTTGTGTGCCGGCTTAATCAAGATTAAAGCATGAAAATAATCCCTTGTTTGATTATGTATGCTTGTTGTATGTTGATGAACTAACATACTTGTATGCCGGTGTGGTCTAACATAGTGTAGACCGACTCTAGTGAGTATTGACTAGATCTAGAACGGATCGGGTATGATAACAAAACATGCAAACACACAAGCTATCGATTAAAGTATAACGATAACACAAACATATGAACTCCCTAGAAGTGAGGAGATGTACGGGTTGAGTAAATACCCGATAACGGTTAGAAACCTTATTGAAACAATCCACGAAATAAATATGAGTGGGAGATAAATGAACCTCCATCGAGAGGATTGAAGTTAGTCCAATAATGTAAATATAAGAAAGGTAAAAGAGACCTAAGGGACTATGTGACTCCCTTGAGATACGGTCGACCTCTTATATGAGGATTTTACCCGGTATAAGAAAATATCCGAATGTACAAGCATATGATTGTGAGGGTAACCCTTAAACCTAAGATTACCCGAATTTAAGTAAAGTTCCCAAAGTCATTAGAAACATCGAGAATGATGCTTCTAGACTAATATACATGATATTATAACTCCGAGAGAGGAGTGTATGGGAACGAGAGTAGTCCGAGAGTAGTCGGACCTAAGTAAAAGAGATAGGAACTAAGAGAGAGTTCCGTGAGCTAGTTGAACCTTCCCACCATGCTAGACCCAGAGTAGGGTCGAAACCGGGGAAGTAAGACTATGCTAGAGAGCCATGAGTTTTGGCTTAAGTATGTAATAGAGTAACAAGCGTGACGTAGGAGACCTGTAGTGTCTCGAGAATCTACAAGAGCTTGAGTATGAATAACCCAAGAGTGTGGGTGAGATAATGAGTATAAATAACCCGAGAGAAAGGGGTGAGTATATGTATGAGTAACCCGAGAGAATGGGTAAGTATAAGAATGAGTAGCCCAAGAGAATGTGTATACGAATAAGTAACCCGAGAGAGCGGGTGAGGTATTGAATAAGTAACAAGGCATAGTGAGGAATAACCCTCAATGCCTAAGAGTAACCAGTTACCACTAACAACATTGTTATGTTAGTTAGGAATCGTGTTCCGTGATTGGATGTAGATTCCTTGTGTGATATACATATATGTATTGCCATGATGCATGTTGTTTGATTAAAATGAACTCCATGTATATCCGACCCAAAGTAGTCGGCGTACCGCGGTTAGCACGCGGTATATGCGAATTTCATGCGCAGCGTAAGCTGACCCCCTAGGGGGAACGTTTTTAGTGTGCAGGTACTTGAAGCTGACCACCGTTCGAGAGAGTGGAGGACGCTGCTGTGAGCATGGGTAGTTAGATTGTAATTACTTATGCGTTTGAATGAGGTGTAAGTCCGAGTATGTTATCGGCATCCGTATATTGTAGACTCGGTATAGTAGAGATATGATTTGAGTATTGTATTTGTATGAAGTACTCGGTTGTTCCAGTTCATCAGACCGTTACGGTGTGTAAGAAAGGCCTGGTTAGCCACATGGGTGGCTAACGGCGTTGTTTCACCCCTCGTTGTAATTAGAGTTCCGCTGCGTGAGTAGGACTAATTAGTAACAGTTTAAGAGGTAATGACGAGATTAACGGTTGGGGTGTTACAAAGGAGGATAGGAATCCATAGGACAAATGGGTCAGCTTGTAATTAGACACCAAAACCATGTCTAGTTGCACGCACGATGCACCTGAAGACTGAAAGATTGAAAAACGAGTCTCAGATGACTATCAAAAATGCATAACATACGAAACCAATGGCCACCTAGAAGTATCTCACAGAAAGGGATAGCTTTAACCCGATACAACATAGAAGGTTCAGGAAACCTGACTGTAACACCCCGTCCTAAGCCAATCATGGTTATCGCAAACTTAACAACTTAATCACAAACGTCGCAGCGGAGTAAACTAACACCAGGACCTTGCAACGGTCTGAAAAACAGAATATACCGAACTTTAAATATTTACAAACGCATATCCAAAATATACATACCATCCAAAACACCCGCCAACCGAGTTTCTAGTATCTCAACTAACAACATAATCCTTCACTTGTTTAAGTATTAACAGACGGGTGCACAAGAGCAACCCGCGCTCAAAATAAAGCCAGGCTAAGTCTAACCGCCCCTACTCTCAGGGTGACTCTTCATGGGACACTTACCTGCAAAGTAAAAACAGCCCCCAAAGGGAGTCAGCAAAATTGCTGGTACGATTCTCTCATGGCCCCCAAGCTAACGGGGCTACGACGACTAATTGTTGATAGCATGGAAATTGATTAGATACACAATCATAATATGAAGTGCAATAAAACATTAATCCACAGATAAACAATCATAGTTCACAACCAATGAACAACTTAAAAGTGTTCTCTTAAACCTCATCTCAGTCTTAGAATACAAATCGTCCTTTAAATAGAATTGGTCGTATATTACCTCAATGTTTATTTTTGTCGGGTCAAAAGCAACCCTAGCCAGTGAGCTATTAACTCCATTGGTTGAATAAACAACTTATCTTAAAATTTAGGATTTAGGTGATCCTACCGCACCATCTTAATGCTTCCTACCTTGGACTGGAAATCCAATGTAGCTGAGCCGACATTCGACCCTAGGCAACAAGTCAGAAGACAAGTCCTTAAGCGGAAGTCGGATCTGATTTAGATACCGACTCCCTTTCCTTAACATGCATGACCGGAGTCAGTCCCGGATTCCTCACTCCTCTTAGGTTCCAGTTAGTGAAAATCTTACAAACCATGTGTCAGTTAAAGCTTAATGGGTATTAACCAACAGTTACCGAAATATAATCCCTCTCCTCAATTCCATAGGTTCCAAGCTTAGTTAGTAGTTAATCTCAAGTCTCGTGGGTTAGTCTCCTTCCAAGCCCCAATTCACAAGAAAACTGTGCCGTTCCCTGTCGGCGATTGTTTGATTAATCTCCTTCCAAGCCCCAATTCACAAGTCCTAAAACATTCATTCTGTTTTAGGTTATTATTTAGCTCAACTTAACACAATTTACTTAACCTTCCTAGACACCAATATTTACCCACTGTTATTCCCTAAGTCCTTATGGTTCTTAACTTAAATTTTTAAGTGTATCGTTTCTGTAACACTCCTACCGTTAATCCTACGCTTACCGTCTAATCGTCCTGTTAATCCTATCAGTTTGCAGCGGAAGTACTACTATTACTACGGCGGGTGATACAACGCCGCTAACCGCCCATACGGTAGCTAGGCTTACTTACTTACAGTGACGGTCTGATCCTAAGTATACCGAGCTACTAAAACATTGCTTACCATTACCGAAAATATAACATACTTACAATTCTTGGATCACCGAGTATTTAAAGTATATTCAATTACATTCCCTTTCTCCATCTACCAAAAATAGTGAGTTTCTACCGGCTACTCACCTATACCAATTCACCATCCTTTCTATCTCCAAAAGGTGTACCCCATGGTACACCGGCTAATCAAAAACTACAGCCGTGTACTATTCAGTACACCACTCACAATTCATTTTTTACAATCCAAAAAGAAGACAAAAGAAATAAAGCTACATCCCTCACAGTCTTCATCCTACCCTTGTACCTGCGTGTAGTAAAAACATCGCCCCAAGGGGCTCAGCAAAAGCTGCGTATAAACTCCGCATATACCGCCTGCGAGCTAGGGCACGCCGACTATTTGACGTCCACTAAACATGCGGTTCGTTAATTTCATACATACATGCTTTGCATACAACATACAGGCATATACAATACATTACACAATCCAAGGCATCAATACAATAGTGCATACAATACTTACCTTCACAAGGGTTAGCCAAATTACGCATCCGGGTTAATCGGAATGCTTTTACTCTTTTACTCATTACTTACTCCACTTACACTTACTTACTTTCCTTTCCTAATTACTCATGTTACTTACTTACTATACTCATGTTAAGTCAGTATGACCTCTGGCCCGGGGACTACACCATCCCACCACCGGGATTTACTTGACTCACCAATCCGGGATGCTACCCACTTAAGGGATTTGGGCCGCGACCAGTTTAAGAGTCAGGAATCGGATCCAACCTCTTGTCTCTCCTCATCCTCACGCGTGGCCGAAACTATATCGGACTTCTACTCATTCCAATTTAATTACCAATTTAAGTTAGTTGGTTAGCTTGTTAGGAATCAGTTAGAAGTCCAATAGCAATCACAATCGGTCACAACACCATACAACATACATAACACACTCATATTCATTCATACATTTCATGAATTATGCAAACTAAGATTTAAAGACAATATACAATAGTATACAACACTACATATTCACAAGTAAACATGATAACTCCTATTCGTGCATTTATCTTATTTGGTGATCAATTAGCACTCAACACACAAATCAGAGTAACCAAGATAGCATACGGGCATGAGGAATTCATACCGTTCACCGTCGTACTTGTAATCCAACTTTCCTTCGGTGCTCACAAATCAAATCCTATAACATACATATTTTCGAGTGATTAAATTAACTATCATTAACTTAATTCGATTACTCTTACGTTTCCTATGTCATACTTACTATGTCCTTACACTTCTATACTTACCCATTATTTATTTACTCTTCATTACTTTAAGTTTCTTTCCTTACTTAACATTGGTACTTTGATATATGTACATTTATGTATGTGGTATACATATATTATACATATGTATATATATGTATGTTATTATAATTAAATTTAAATTTTGTTTTTTTTTTGGACTGGACCGAACCTGCAAGTCCGGTCGCAAGTCCTGTCCATTCCAGTAGCTTTCATTACGGAACTTTTTCTGGCCCGACCGAACTTGCAAGTCCGGTCGCAAGTCCGGTCCATTCCAGAAGGTTTCAAACGGGGAATATTCTGGTCGACCGAACTTGCAAATCCGGTCGCAAGTTCGGTCCATTCCAGAAGGTTTCAGACGGGAATTTTCTGGGTCGACCGAACTTGCAAGTCCGGTCGCAAGTTCAGTCCATCCAGAAGGTTTCCCGTCTTTGTGATTCTGGGCTCGACCGAACTTGCAAGTCCGGTCGCAAGTCCGGTCCGGTCCAGTACTTCAGTTTTAAATTCTGTTTTCAGTCCTCTTCTTACCTATTACTTCCCCATTGTTCCTACACTTATTCCCACATGTTTTAGACTATTTTAACCTCCTGATATACCTAGTTCATCCATTAACTCCTTACACATTTCTATACCAATCTGCACACTTGTTTCTAAATTCATTTCAGCACTTACACTCAATCTCTTCTAGTTGAATTTGCAACAAATTTCTACCTTAACTCTCTCCATCTAGTTTCCCTCTTCTAATGTCGTTTCTAGAGTTTCTAATGCATTATGCACTTCTCCCAACTTGCCCTCTAACCAACTCCAAACAAAATCTGTTACAACCTATGTTTTCCACCTAGTTTCTAGTTCGTTAAGTGTTCTAATCCTAGACAAATTTTGCCATAGTCTCCCCTATATTTTTACACTCTCACCACATTCTTTCACACACATTATCATCATCTCACCTGTTTTCAACAACATCATTAATACACTAACAGTCCAACACAATACTACACATTAAACACTATGAAAATCCTGCACACTATGTTCAATTCCCATCCCATTTGTGACAGTTTTAAATGTCTTTTAAAGGTTTTAAAACACTTGTTTCCGCCTACACATTACACTACCAATACATTACCATTTCACATTCAAATTTTACTCTTTTAAAATCTGTTACACATGCATATATAAGGCTACACAAAGGTGAGCTTAATTACCTTGTTTTTCCTTCTAGTTTTCTTCTTCTTCTTCTTTCTCTCTCTTTTTCCACCGGTTTTAGCAACACGACTCATCTAACACTACAACCATTCATATACATACTTCAATACTAAACTAACCTAACCATATTTAAGTTTTAAGTAGGTTTTAGGGTTTAGAAACTTCATTACCTTGCAAGGGGATAGAAATGCTTGGGATAGCTCAAGAACAATCTTCCCCACTCTCCAGGAAGCCAAAATCGGCTAGGTGCAAGGAACCAAACAAGAGTCTAGCTTCAAATTCGTTTTGCCCATGAGACTAGAAAAACGATGGAGTTTCAAGAAGATTTTTACCTCACAAGAACAAGGAGAAGGAGGTGGTTCTAATGGTGGTCTTGAAGCTCCAAATGCTCCATACCCATGGAGATGAAAGTTGCTCTTTTCGAATTTTGAAAAGATAGGAATGCTCTACTTGGTGAGAGGGAGATAATGGTGTAATTTTTACAATTTTTGGAGAAGGTTTGATGGAGTAACTAGAGGAGAGAAGGTGGTATTTTGTGGGTTCTCTCAATCTCCATAGCCACTGTTGGGAGGTAGAAGAAAGGAAAATCAGAGAGGGGAAGGGCTGTGTACACGTGAGAGAGGAGAATGAGTAGAAGAGAGAGAGTGTGAGTGAGGGTGGGGTTACTTTATGCTTTTTATTGTTTTTGTCTTTTGCTATAAAGGAGAGTGTGAGGGAGTGTGAGGAGGGGGTCCAATCGGACACACAACAGCACACACTCACAACTTCACTTTTTATTTTAAAAGTGGACACATAAGTTTTGGTTATTTATGTTTCTACCCCACAACTTCCTGTTTTGACAGGTTTACTAATTTCTCGTTTTATTGATTTTATTGGTTCTAAAGCTTCACTAATTTATTAATGATTATTTAGTTGACCAAAATTGTTACGAGTCTATTTGACCCACTTAAAGTCAATTTTTCCCGGTTTCCTCGAAAAACGTGCTTTAAGGTTCGTTAGTGATTTTAATCCGTTTTAAGGATCCGTTTTCTTCGGAAGTTGTTCCCTCACGCTTATTTACGCATAATTAAGCTTCTAAATTATTCATTAGCCTAATTAATCACTATTTTTAATTACGGGGTGTTTCAATCTACCCCCCTTAAGAAACTTTGCCCTCAAAGTTGCTCAAGGTTGATAGTTTAATAATTCTACTCATTAGACAACCAATTGCCATAATGCATCTTACTACCACCTATGAGGTGTTTACTTCATTCCACATTGCAAGCATACACTCTTCAAGCATCATACGCAATTCATATACATCTTCCACATTCCATGCATACCATCACAATACATCATGCAATTCACATACACATACATCATCCATCGTACATACACATCCATACACTACTCATTACACATACATACATACACATACAAAATTCACTTGCACTACATGTGCCATACCAAAAATCTATTACAATACCTACACACTATGCAATGCTCACTCCGAAGCAATGCAAAAGCAAAAGGTTCTACCCCCTTAAAAGGGGTACGCCCCGTACCCGTGTTACTAACACTAGACTATCTAGTCTATGAATAACTGGGGGTACTTAGCCTTCATGGCATCTTCCAATTCCCATGTCGCTTCTTCGACATCATGGTTTGACCATAGGACCTTCACCATTCGTATAGACTTATGGCGAGTGTCTCTGGTCTTCCTATCCAGGATTCACATTGGGTTTCAACATATCTCATGTTCGGTTCAATGGATAATCTCTCGGGCTCTAAGACATGAGAAGGATCAGCAATATACTTCTTGAGTTGTGACACATGAAATACATCATGGACACGTCCCAAGTCCTCAGGTAATGCTAACCTGTAGGCTACGGATCCAACTCTTTCGGTGATAGTGTACGGCCCTACAAATTTTGGGCTTAGCTTGCCTTTCTGACCAAAATGGAAGACACCCTTCATAGGTGAAACGCGCAAGAACACTTGGTCGCCCACGGCGAACTCAAGGTCGCGTCGTCGCACATCCGCATAGGATTTCTGTCTATCTTGGGCTGCCTTCATATTGGCTCTAATCTGCTGAACTTCAGCTTGTACTTGCTCAAGGTACTCCGGTCCTATGATGACCGCTTCGATTGACTCATCCCAACACAAAGGTGTACGACAAGGTCTACCGTATAGGGCTTGGAAAGGCGACATCTTAATCGAAGCATGATAGCTATTATTGTAAGAAAATTTGATAAGATGAAGCTTATCTAACCAACTCCCCTGAAAGTCTAAGGCACATGCCTAAGCATGTCCTCCAGTGTCTGGATGGTCCTTTCTGTCTGACCGTCAGTCTGAGGATGGAAGGCGGTACTCAACTTCAATTCTGTACCCAGTGCTTCCCGTGTAGCTCTCCAGTATCTCGAAAGAAATCTGGTGTCGCGGTCAGATACTATAGTTTTAGGGACTCCGTGATGTCTGATAATCTCTTTGTCAAATAGCTCTACGAACTTCACTACCTTCAAGGTGTTCTTCATCGGTATGAATCTGGCAACCTTGGTGAGGCGATCGACTACAACCCAGATCATGTTGAGTCCTCCCCTAGCAGGTGGGAGTCCTACAACAAAATCCATGGAGATATCATGAAATTTCCACTCCGGAACTGGCATCGATTGTACCATTCCGCCCGGTCTGCGATGTTCAAATTTTACCCTCTGGCATGTTAAGCATCTCAATACAAATTCTATCACATCCGATTTCATTCCAGACCACCAGAAGTACCTCTTCATGTCTTTGTACATCTTGGAGGCTCCTGGATGGACTAATAATGTGGAACTGTGTGACTCTCGCAGGATGCGATCCCTTAGCTCAGCATTGCTTCGGGGGACGCATAGCCTGCCATTCAACCGAATCAAACCATCTTCATGTAGCTTGAAGTCATACTTTTTCTTCTCAAATGTACCATTTTCGATCTTTTGTCTAATTTTGGTTAGGTAAGGGTCGCTCAACTGAGCGTTTCGCACCTCGTCAACCAAGCTAGAAGAAGCGAGTAGCGAATGGAGCGAGTGTGCTCGACGGCTCAGGGCGTCGGCTACCACGTTTGCCTTCCCTTCCTTATACTGTAGGTTGATGTCGTAGTCTGAAAGAAACTCCATCCATCTTCTCTGCCTCAAATTCAGTTCTTTCTGCGTTAATACATACTGTAAGCTCTTGTGGTCGGAGTAGATGGTGATGCTTACCCCATAGAGATAGTGTCGTCATATCTTCAAGGTGAAGACAGTGGCTCCTAACCCTAATCGTGTGTCGGGTAATTCTCTTCATGCTTTTTCAGCTGGCGGGAGGCATAAGCTACAACCTTGCCATGCTGCATGAGTACGCATCCCATTCCTTTGCCGGATGCATCACAATACACCTCAAATCCCTCTGTGCCCTCTGGAAGAGTAAGGATGGGCGCTGAGGTCAATGAGTCTTTTAGTCTCTGAAATGATAACTCGCACTCGTCTGTCCATACAAACGGTGCATCTTTCTTCATCAATGTAGTCATGGGCTTAGCGACTTTCGAGAAGTCCTTTACGAATCTCCGGTAGTAACCGGCTTGGCCAAGAAAGCTCCGAATGTCGGTAACCGTCTTAGGTCTAGGCCATGATCGTACCGCTTCAATCTTAGAAGGGTCAACTGAGATACCTGCGCTCGAGATGACATGTCCAAGGAATGATACCTGATCTAGCCAGAACTCGCATTTGGAGAACTTCACATACAGCTGGTTCTCGCGCAGTGTCTCAAGCACTTTCCTCAAATGAATTTCATGTTCCTCTGCTTATTTTGAGTATACAAGGATGTTGTCGATAAGACAACAACCGAAGTGTCTAACTGCTCACTGAATAGTCGATTCATGAGGTCCATGAATTTTGCTGGTGCGTTTGACAAACCGAATGGCATCACTGTGAATTCGTAGTGGCCATATCTGGTACGGAATGTCGTTTTCTCAATATCTTGCTCTTTAATAGCAATCTGATGATATCCAGAACGGAGGCCAATCTTCGAGAAGACTGATGCTCCTTTCAGCTGGTCGAATAGGTCGTTGATGCGTGGTAATGGATATTTATTCTTGATTGTGACCGCATTCAGCTCGCGGTAGTCAATACAAAGACGGAGGCTACCGTCCTTCTTCTTCACAAAGAGGACCGGTGCTCCCCAGGGTGATACGCTCGGGCGTATAAACCCTTTGTCGAGTAGTCTGTAACTGCTCTTTCAACTCTGTCATTTCTGCAGGTTCCATACGGTACGGTGCCCTGGCAATGGGACCGGTACCTGGCAAGAGGTCAATTTCAAATTCCACTGCTCTCTGAGGTGGCATGCCGAGTAGCTCCTTAGGGAATACATCAGGAAATTCGGATACGATGGGTACATCTTCACTGAACTCTGGATCTCTCTCCAGGTCTTGTACATGACACAGATATACTTCGTGGCCCTTTCTGAGCTCCCGGTACATAGCCATAGCAGATATGAGTGTGGTCGAAGGCTCTCTCGGTCTCTGGCGGTAAGATACGGTAACCCCAGAAGACTCTTGAGCAGCAATCAATGCTCGGCGCAGAGGATTCTACCCTTGTGCCGCTCCAACCAATTCATTCCAATGATTAGGTCGAATCCCAATCCATTGAATTCGATGAAGGAAATGGGAAACGTTTCGTTTTTGATTTCGATGGTGGCTGATTGATAATATTTGGTGCACTTTACTCGCTCCTTCGATGGGAGAGTAACCACAAAATTCGGTAGCTCATCTTCATTTAGCTTCAACCTCTTAACAAAAGATGGTGATACGAAAGTGTGAGAGGCGCCGGAGTCGAATAATACATTGGCATCAATGCCGTTTACTACGAAGGTTCCCGTTAAGATGGTGCCGTTTCTGCCGGCTTGTGCTTCGGTGAGGATGCTCAGGTTACCTTCGGTACCGAGTCCACAACCTATTGGATTCACAATTGGATAAGTACTGATGGTGGACACAAGTGGAATTAAATCAACACTGCTCTTTATTGATAAACCAACCATCATACATACCGTGTCTCTAATACACGTTACTAATCGATTACATGATACTATGAATTTAATACTTCCTAAAGGTAAGGTTCAGGTGTCCTCGTTTCATGTGTGTGGCATTGATTATTGCCGGTGTCGTATTCAGCTTGATCTTGTTGATCCCGTGATACAGCATCCTAGAGTTTCCACCCATGATTAGGACATCTCCTGATCTCAATACTAATTTCTGTGCGAGGTCCACACGCTTCTGCTCGCTATACAGGAATACTGCGTCATCACCAATGGACCAAGACACTACGGGCACTCCTTGTTCAAGAGATTCCGCTGTCTCGTCCTTGTCTTGGTGTAACCCAAGTCGTCCTTCTTTCTCATAGAAGTTGACGATACAGAGGTCCGCTTCGAGTGCGGGGATCGGTTCATATTCGCATTGTTGCGCAAGTTCTACTGCTTGTGTGACGAGTGTCTGAAACTCTGGAGGTATTGTCGGTGGCGTCGCTCCATCTTGTGTTCGTGTCTCTTGGTATGTCCTGGTATAAGGATTCCAATCCTTTCCCAAGCACATCATCTTCAGCTTCATCTTCGCTCCACCGGGGAATTCGGGTGTATAAAATCCACCTTGACCCGTTCCTAGCTCGTTGCATCGTCGGATGATTGAGATTTGGGCTTCAGTGTCAGGTATCCCCTCAATAAGATCATACCTGGTCGGATGACCTGACACAGTTCGTTGGTGTAGTAGTGGTTGGTGATGTCGATCTCTTCTTGATTCAGGTTTACCGGTATCGGATAACAGATACTAAAGCTTCCTATGGTTACAAATTTTATCTACGGTGAGTACTAGTTTCAACTACTTCATTTCATGCTCGTTACTTATTCCAATTCATTCAATCATGCATTCATTCAAACAGTTACTCTACTACTTAGTCATGCCACTTCAAGGATTAAAGGTTTGGATAATTACCTGGGCTGGACTTAGAACCGGACCCGTCACGGTCTATGACATGCAAGACAGGCTGCCTCTGAGGTGCACCCCTCTGAGGTCCCCGGGATCCCTGTCCCTGTGGTGCCTGCTGGGTCGGTGCATCGCCAGATGCAACCTCCTTGCCTTCCCTCTGGTTATAGCCTTGGAAGTTACCCTTTTGGCTTGGCATTCTTTGGGCATCTATTGGTTGTATGTCCCGGTTTCTGGCAATTGTAGCACTTGATTTCTCTCCCATAACAATCCTTGCCGGGATGGTCTTGGTTGCACTTTCTGCACACATAGGTGCGGCCGTCAGAGAAGGTTTTGGTGAAACCAGAGCCAGAACCTGAGGTTTAGAGGGTTAGCACATGTGTGCATGGATATACTAGATGTGATACTTATACGAATACGAATTAGGGATAGAAGTTTACCCTTAGGTGGGTGTGATCTCAGTGGCTTCGCAGCCACCGGTGCAGAAGAACCTAGTTGAAGAAGTTCAACTGGTTTGCCCTGCTCAGCATGGGCACTGCTCTCACTTGGGAATTTCTTTTGGGATTGCTGAAAGAAACTCCCCTTCTTCTTTTTCCAGCTTTTACCCTGGTTCTGCTCCTCGCCATTGGTGTTCTTGTTGTTGGCTTTGCGTTTCAGCGTGGTTTCTTCATCCCTTAATTGGCAAGTGATCTTAACGCGAGAAGCCGCGTGATAACACTCCTGAAGGATCAGGTAATAGCCGGGATTCTTATTTAAGGAAGATAAGGAAAAGATTTAAGGAATTCAAGGAATTGAAATGGTACTGAGGGTTAACCGATATTTACGTGAAGGGAGGTAAATCGAGTGTAGCCCATACCGTACCTAAGGTGATGGCTCAGACCGCCATAGAAGCGATCGACCAACACCTGGCCGGTGTACCCAAGGTCAGGTAGAAGACGGAGGATGGAGGTGAAAGTTCGGTAGTACTCATCCACAGACATCTTGTCTGTCATTTTCAAGGTGTCCAGCTCTAGCCTTTTCTTTGTTTTTACGTGCTTCGGATAGTACTTGGATCGGAGGAGAGAGGCAAAGGACTCCCAATTGAATGTGGGGTCGTTGACATGCTCATGCTTGATTAGTTTCCACCAATCCATGGCTGCATCTTTCAAATAGTAGGCTGCAACTCTAACTCGAACTCCAGCAGGAGCTTCGAGGGTTTCGAACGCCGTCTCCATCTCGGAGATATAGGCTTCTAGCTTAGCCGGATCACTCTCGCCCCTAAATCAAGGAGGGCGGAGTTCCGCTACAGCTTTTACCTAGTTGGCTTCTCTGGGTGGCGGGGGAGGGATTGGCACCGCTTGGTTCTGTTGGTTTTGTTGGTTCTGTTGCATTGCGTTGATTACTTGTGGTAGCATCTGCGCTACCGTGGCGGCGACGATCTCAGCTATCGTCTGCGCGCCCGGTCCTTCAGAGGCTTCGCCTCTAGCTCGGCCTCGGCCTCGTCCTGACATCTGAACATTTAGCATTCGCATTAGGCTTCGCAAGATATGACTCATTGGTCTTGGAATTTTAAGCAAGGATCGTTCATAAGAACGTCAAGGGTATCCGTTGTTAACAACGGTAGTTCCTAGTTAGGTTCCTAAGTATTAGTCTTAAGACGGTTGAAATCCTAACTTAGTAATCCCTATGCTCGGTAACTATGGACATCAGAGCGTAACTACGCTCTGATACCACTTTTTGTAACACCCCTACCGTTAATCCTACGCTTACCGTCTAATCGTCCTGTTAATCCTATCAGTTCGCAGCGGAAGTACTACTATTACTACGGCGGGTGATACAACGCCGCTAACCGCCCATACGGCTAGCTAGGCTTACCTTACTTACAGTGACGGTCTGATGCCTAAGTATACCGAGCTACTAAAACATTGCTTACCATTACCGAAAATATAACATACTTACAATTCTTGGATCACCGAGTATTTAAAGAATATTCAATTACATTCCCTTTCTCCATCTACCCAATAGTGAGTTTCTACCAGCTACTCACCTATACCAATTCACCATCCTTTCTATCTCCAAAAACGTGTACCCAATGGTACACCAGCTAATAAAAAACTACAGCCGTGTACTATTCAGTACACCACTCATAATTCATTGTTTACAATCCAAAAAGAAGACAAAAGAAATAAAGCTACATCCCTTCACAGTCTTCATCCTTCCCTTGTACCTGCGTGTAGTAAAAACATCGCCCCAAGGGCCTCAGCAAAAGCTGCGTATAAACTCCGCATATACCGCGTGCTAGCTAGGGCACGCCGACTATTTGACATCCACTAAACATGCGGTTCATTAATTTCATACATACATGCTTTGCATACAACATACAGGCATATACAGTGCATTACACAATCCAAGGCATCAATATAATAGTGCATACATACTTACCTTCACAAGGTTAGCCAAATTACGCATCCGGGTTAATCGGAATGCTTTAATCTTTTACTCATTACTTACTCCCACTTACACTTACTTACTTTCCTTTACTTACTTACTCATTCTTACTTACTTACTTATACTCATGTTAACTCGGTATGACCTCCGGCCCGGGGACTACACCATCCCACCACCGGGATTTACTTGACTCACCAATCCGGGATGCTACCCACTTAAGGGATTTGGGCCGCGGACCAGTTTAAGAGTCAGGAATCGGATCCAACCTCTTGTGTCACCTCATACTCACGCGTGACCAAAACTATATCGGACTTCTACTCATTCCAATTTAATTACCAATTTAAGTTAGGTTGGTTAGCTTGTTAGGAATCAGTTAGAAGTCCAATAGCAATCACAATCGGTCACAACACCATACACATACATACACACACTCATATTCATTCATACATTTCATGAATTATACAAACTAAGATTAAAGACAATATACAATAGTATACAACACTACATATTCACAAGTAAACATGATAACTCCGATTCGTGCATTTATCTTATTTGGTGATCAATTAGCACTCAACACACAAATCAGAGTAACCAAGATAGCATACTGGGCATGTGGAATTCATACCATTCACCGTCGTACTTGTAATCCGACTTTCCTTCGGTGCTCACCAATCAAGTCCTATAACAACATATGTTCGAGTGATTAAATTAACTATCATTAACTTAATTTGATTACTCTTACGTTTCCTAAGTCATACTTACTATGTCCTTACACTTCCTATACTTACCCATTATTTATTTACTCTTCATTACTTTAAGTTTCTTTCCTTACTTAACATTGGTAGTTTGATATATGTACATTTATGTATGTGGGTATACATATATATATATACATATGTATATATATGTATGTTATTATAATTTAATTTAAATTTTTTTTTTGGACTGGACCGAACCTGCAAGTCCGGTCCATTCCAGTAGCTTTCATTACGAAAATTTTCTGGCCCGACCAAACTTGCAAGTCCGGTCGCAAGTCCGGTCCATTCCAGAAGGTTTCAAACGGGGAAGTTTCTGGGTCGACCGAACTTGCAAATCCGGTCGCAAGTTCGGTCCATTCCAGAAGGTTTCAGACGGGAATTTTCTGGGTCGACCGAACTTGCAAGTCCGGTCGCAAGTTCGGTCCATCCTAGAAGGTTTCCCGTCTTTGTGATTATGGGCTCGACCTAACTTGCAAGTCCGGTCGCAAGTCCGGTCCGGTCCAGTACTTCAGTTTTAAATTCTGTTTTCAGTCCCTCTTCTTACCCATTACTTCCCCATTGTTCCTACACTTATTCCCACATGTTTTAGACCTATTTTAACCTCTTGATATACCTTAGTTCATCCATTAACTCCTTACACATTTCTATACCAATCTACACACTTGTTTCTAAATTCATTTCAACACTTACACTCAATCTCTTCTAGTTGAATTTGCTACAGATTTCTACCTTAACTCTCTCCATCTATAGTTCCCTCTTCTAATGTCGTTTCTAGAGTTTCTAATGCATTATGCACTTCTCCCAACTTGCCCTCTAACCAACTCCAACAAAATCTGTTACAACCTATGTTTTCCACCTAGTTTCTAGTTCGTTAAGTGTTCTAATCCTAGACAAATTTTGCCATAGTCTCCCCTATATTTTTACACTCTCACCACATTGTTTCACACATATTATCATCATCTCACCTGTTTTCAACAACATCATTAATACACGAACACTCCAACACAATACTACACATTAAACACTATGAAATTCCTGCACACTATGTTCAATTCCCATCCCATTTTTGACAGTTTTAAAATGTCTTTCAAAGGTTTAAAACACTTGTTTCCTCCTACACATTACACTACCAATACATTACCATTTCACAATGCAATTTTACTCTTTTAAAATCTGTTACACATGCATATATAAGGCTACACAAAGGTGAGCTTAATTACCTTGTTTTCCCTTCTAGTTTTCTTCTTCTTCTTCTTCTCTCTCTCTTTCCTCCGGTCTTAGCAACACGACTCACTAACACTACAACCATTCATATACATACTTCAATACTAAAACTAACCCTAACCATATTTAAGTTTTAAGATAGGTTTTAGGGTTTAGAAACTTCATTACCTTGCAAGGGTATAAGAAATGCTTGGGATAGCTCAAGAACAATCTTCCCCACTCTCCAAGGAAGCCAAAATCGGCTAGGGTGCAAGGAAACCAAACAAGAGTTTAGCTTCAAATTCGTTTTGCCCACGAGACTAGAAAAACGATGAAGTTTCAAGAAGATTTTTACCTCACAAGAACAAGGAGAAGGAGGTGGTTCTAATGGTGTTCTTGAAGCTCCAAATGCTCCATACCTAGGGAGATGAAAGTTGCTCTTTTCGAATTTTGAAAAGATAGGAATGCTCTACTTGGTGAGAGGAAGATAATGGTGTAATTTTTACAATTTTTGGAGAAGGTTTGATGGAGTAACAAGAGGAGAGAAGGTGGTATTTTTGTGGGTTCTCTCAAATCTCCATATCCACCGGTTGGGAGGTAGAAGAAAGGAAAAATCAAAGAGGAGGAAGGGCTGTGTACACGTGAGAGAGAGAATGAGTAGAAGAGAGAGAGTGAGTGAGGGTGGGGTTACTTTATGCTTTTTATTGTTTTTGTCTTTTGCTAATAAGAGGAGAGTGTGAGGGAGTGTGAGGAGGGGGTCCAAATCGGACACACACACAGCACACACTCACAAACTTCACTTTTTATTTTAAAAGTGGACACATAAGTTTTGGTTATTTATGTTTCTACCTCACATCTTCCCATTTTTGACAGTTTTTACTAATTTCTCGTTTTATTGATTTTTATTGGTTCTAAAGGTTCAATAATATTTATTAATGATTATTTAGTTGACCAAAATTTTACGAGTCTATTTGACCCGCTTAAAGTCACGTTTTCCCGGTTTCCTCAAAAACGTGCTTTAAGGTTCGTTAGTGATTTAATCTGTTTTAAGGATCCGTTTTCTTCGGGATTTGTTCCCTCATTCTTATTTACGCATAATTAAGCTTCTAAATTATTCATTAGCCTAATTAATCACTATTTTTAATTACGGGGTGTTTCAGTTTTTCATTATCTATTATATTTGTTCACCCACTTAGTAGCCATTACACCCTCCAAACATGTCCTAAATAACTTTATAACATCAATACCTAACAATCCTCATCATTTCATAACATTTTCCAAGCTTAAACATCATTTTAGGGTGGTCCGGGACTTGGTCCTTACCTTAAGTCCCGGACCAACACTTGGTGTAACTCTCGGCTGATTTTATGTTATGGTCCGGGACTTTGTATGGGACCTAAGTCCCGGACCAATACAAGCTGAAACTCTCGGGTACTTATTAAGGGGTGGTCCGGGACTTCTTACAGGACTTAAGTCCTGGACCAGGGTGCTGAAGGTATTCTCGGCTCTATTTTAGGCATGGTCCGGGACTTTACCCTGGACCTAGGTCCCGGACCAGCTACAGGTTTTTACCATTTGCATTTTTCTAAGTGTGGTTGTACTTGTTCTTTTCATCCATGCTTTACCCAAAGTTCATATATGATCTTAGGAATATTCTAATACCAAAATAAGATCTCAAACTTGCCTAATTCCTCATCTAAACTTGTTACCCAATTTCTCACATAATCTCCTAACACTTGTAATATTTTCCTTAGGTTTTCTAAGTGGTATACGTGATATCATACCTACAACTCAAACTAACCAAAATGTTATCTCACAAACATTACCACCACTCCTAAGCATTATTGCTCCACAACACCTGCATTACATAAACTCCTTCTATTTTCCTCAAGCTTACACTTAGGTTCTGACAAGGCATTATTCATCCCTTGTTTACTAAAACTTGCACAAGACTTATTCACTGCTGGAAAAAAAAGAATAAACAACGCTCTTTTAAAAACATTTATATTTGTAAATCGTTTTTTTTTAGCATATTAAAGAACGATTATAAAGTAAGGCGTTGTATTTATGTTTAGGCCGGGCATTTTAAAAAACGCTTCACTTAAGAAGCGTTCTTTATTGTATCTCGCCCAAAGACAAAAAAAACGCTTGGGTAATAAGCGTTCTTTATATGAACCATATAAAGAACGGTTTATATAGAACATTTTTTATGTCTCTGGGACGCTTTGCATAAAGAACGCTTTGTTTAAGAAGCGTTCTTTATTTTTTTACTCTCAGCAAAAAACGATTCTTAAGTGAAGCGTTCCTTATGTTGCCTGAATAGGTACGCCACTTTCCCGAAAAAATTTAATCTCTCCCGCGCTCACAGTACTTTTATACAACGTAAACCCTCTAGCTAGCTACCTCTCTCTCTCGACTGAGCTCACGAATACGTACCCCAGTACCGTCGGCAAGCTACTGCCATCGCCTCTTTTCCTGATTCTGCTGGAGGTAATTTTGCTAACCAAATTAACTGATCGATCAGAACATATAAAACATGCTGTGGTTGGGATTAATCACGCGAGATCATAAAATATCTAGGATTAATTAAGTGTTTGGGAATATTAATTAATTTTGTAAACCAATTAAACAGTCGCCTGAGCTGATTATTTTTGGTATATACTTGCTGGTTGTGTCCAAATGGACCTGAGATTAATGTGTGTATTAGGCAAAAAAATTGATGTGTTTGGGCATACAAATATATATATATAATAGCCACGTACCATAAATTTTGCAAAACCATACAAACTGTCGATCATGAACATACATGCTCTGTTTGAGATTAATGTGTTTATTAGGATTAAGTTGGTAGGATTACTTTTGCAAACCAAACTGTCGCCTCTTGTACATGCTCTATATATTGTGGTGAAACCTGTATTTTAGGGGGGATACTGTCGGATTTGCAGAAAATTTGTCAAACTATTGAATTATTGGATTCGTAATGTAATTATGTTGTGTACAAACTATCTCGTGCAGGCATTGTTAGTTCGTACTTTTCATTGTCACACACCTGATACGGGCTGGTTGATTGAAGTCTAGGTTCTTCACATCAAGACTAAGCAGACTACTCATCAGAATAGGTTGTTTATAATTTTTCTCTAATAACTTCTTAATTGTTTATATAGTGTTCTCTGAATAGCTATTAAATATACTCGAACATAGTCACCCGTCCGAGATATACCTACTAGAGGTACATCTTGGACAGTCCCCGTCGGGACTGTCCAATCACGTTTGATCTCACCTTCTAGGTAGTGAACAAGTTTATGAAAAATAGTTCATTTAAAAATTCGGTAGCCTTTCCCTTTTGTTCTTCGAGTGTATACATTCTATATACACTAGAAGAACAGAAGGGAAATGCTGCCGAAATTTTCAATGAATTGTTTTTTATAAACTTGTTCGGTGTGAGATTGAACATGATTGGAGGTTTAGGTTGTAAAATTTGTAAAAGTAACTGGACTAATATCTGCCAACATATGAACGATATCGATCAGTTGTAAAGTAATACATTGAACTCACAGAAAGAGATGGAGAGTTCAAAGATGTACAATGACAGACTTGACAACGATTACCTACAATGGGTCGATAGGTCTGTATAACATCTAGTCAACAATCTTCAACCGAGGAATAAGGGTATATTTTGTGTCCATGCATCGACTGTAAAAAAGACTTCAAGTATAGAGATATTGAGAAAATTAAGGACCATTTGATTCGATGTGGGTTACAGAAGATTACGAAGACATAGCATTATGGCATGGTCAGCATGCAGTGGATGTGTTTGACTGTGCAGAATCTCAGTAGAACAACCAGAATTTGACGGCATTGAAAAACTTTGGGGATGACACAGAAAACTTTGGGGATGATGACTACTGCACGATTAATGACGAGATCACAGAAGATGCGAACCTTGACACACTATTGGAAGGTGTAGAACAATACTTTATCAACAAACCGAGTATACATGAAAACTTATACAGTCATGTAAAGAACCACTGTACGCTGGATGTGATGCACTAGCATTGAACAAATTAAGTGCGACGCTGAAACTATTAATGTCAAATCGAAACACGGATGGAGCTATGTAAGTTTCACGGAACTATTGCAAATTATTAAGGAGATACTACCACCGGACAATGTCATGCCTACAACTACTTATGAGGCGAAGAAGTTAATGTGTCCAATGGGTATGGAGTACAAGAAAAATACATGTTTGTCCATCGGGGTGTATCTTGTTCTGGAAGGAGTATGAGCTACATGATTGTTGTCCTATATGTGGTGAATCACGTTATGTAAAGAAAGATCATCAAGATGACAACAAGCCAAAGGTTCGTTCCCTAGCGAAGGTGTTATGGTATTTGCCAATAATCCCAAGGTTTAGGCGTTTATTTGCTGTTCCGAAGGATGCTGAAAACCTTAGGTGGCATACAACACATAGGGTGGACGATGTAAATTAAGACATCCTGCTGATTCACCGCAATGGAGAAACATTGATAGAATATTTCCTAAGTTTGGTAAAGAATCAAGAAATTTAAGACTTGGCTTATGCACGAATGGAATGAACCCATACGGCACTTTGAGTAGTGTACACAGTACTTGGCCTGTTCTGTTGACTGTATACAACCTCCCACCATGGTTGTGCATGAAGCCTAGGCATATTATTCTATCAATGTTGATATCCGTCCAAAACAGCCGGGAATAATATTGATGTTTTCTGCAGCCGCTTATTGATGACTTGAAACTCTTATGGAATACGGGAACAACAGTATATGATTCTTATGCAAAGGAAAACTTAACACTGCGTGCTATGCTATTTTGTACAATAAACGAGTTTCCAGCATACGGAAAACCTATCTGGATATACAATCAAAGGAGCATTAGCGGTCCTGTTTGCGGTGATAACACTTGCAATATCCGATTGAAATATAGTGAAAAAAATGTGTACATGGGTCATCGAAAATTCCTTCCAAGACATCATAAGTACCGAAAGATGACAGATGAATTTGACGGGATGACTGATCATGCTGTAGCTCGACAACCTTTATCAGGTGTCGATGTTTATAACCAGGTGAAAGATATTGTGAACAACTTTGGTCCTCCAACTAAAGCTACAGAGAAGAGTGTTTGGAGAAAAGGTCGATATTTTTTGATCCTGAGTATTGGCAACATTTGCAAGTAAGGCATTGTGTTGATGCCATGCAAGTAGAGAAAATGTGGGTGAAAGTCTTGGTGGAACGTTGCAAACATAAAGGGAAAACAAAAGATTATTTAAGGGGAGAACAGATTTAGTAGAGTTGGGCATACGAATAGAGCTCCAACCCCAACAAAGAGGAACACGTATCTTCCTGCCTCCCGCATGTCACACTCTATCCAAAGAGGAGAAAAAGAGTTTCTGCAGTGCCCTTCTAACATCAAAGTAGCATCAGGGTACTCTTCAACGTAAGAAGTTGGGTGTCCATGTCTGAACTCAAGTTAGTAGGGATGAAATCTCACGACTACCATGTTTTGATGCAACATTTGCTTCCCATTGCAATTCGTGGGATTCTCCCACATGATGTCAGGAAAACCATTACAAATTTGTCCGTGTTTTCAATGGAGTTCTGCCAAAGTTCTAGATGTGCAGACACTGGACAAGTTGCAGGCTGAACTAATTGCCACTATGTGCCAGTTGGAGATGTATTTTCCACCTTCATTTTTTGATATTATGGTGCATCTTCTTGTTCATTTAGTAAGGGAGATCAAGGAGTGTGGCCCATTATATCAGGTATATGTATCCATTAGAAAGATACATGGGTGTGCTTAAAAAAATAAAAAAAGCAGACGTCTAAAGGGAAGCATTGTTGAAGGATATGTAACTGAGGAAGTGATGACTTTTGCACCCACTACTTAGAAGGCGTGGACCACATAGGACTTCCGAGATCAAGACATGAGGGCAAGTTACAGGGTGTAGGTACAATCGGGAAAAAAATGGTGAGGCCTGATTTGCTGCATTGTGTAAAGAGCATCTAACCGTGTTGAGCCATGTTGAAGATGTTGAACCATACTTCTTATCACACTTAAGCGCTCTCAGAGCACAACATCTGTCGATGAGTCAAGTGAGATTAAAGAAGGAGCAGAATTGTACATTCGTCACATGGTTTAAATAAAAGGTTATGCGTGAAGATTCAGGCAATGTAACTGAAATGGTTAAGTTATTAGCGCTCGGTCCGAATCTTGATGTTTTATCGTACGAGGGTATCGATGTGAATAGGTTCTCTTTTTATACTGAACGCCAAGATCGTAAGTCAACAAATCAAAATAGGTGTGTTCATCTAACTGCTTCACAGGAAATATATCAAGATGCAGGTAGTAAGGGAGTGACAATGAGGAAAGAGTATTACGGTGTGATTCAGGATATTTGGATCCTTAACTACACCGGTTACGAGACTTGTGTCTTTAAATGCAAATGGGTAGACAAAGGCGCAGTTACGACAGGTGGAACACGGTATGAAGTTGGTTGACCTAAACGCATTGACATACACAGAAGAACCTTTTATAGTTGCTTCTAAAACTAGACAAGTGTTCTACTGCCGTGATCAATCTAATCACAGATGGTTAGTTGTATTGCAAAGTAAGCGACGGACGTTGGGTTGATGGTGTTATAAACGAGGAAGATTATGACTGTGAAATGGACAATGTTCCCTCCAAATGCCAATGGAAGTTGATAATGTGACCCACTTTCAGTGCACAAGATCAGATCATGGAGAAGGGTTGTGGGTGGAAAAATGACAAAAAGTAAGTCTGGCATAAAAGAAAGTGAATGCTTAACACATGCGTGTACAATTATGTTTGTTTATGACTCTATTATGACTCTATTTATGACACTGACTAATATATATATTATGTAATGATATTGTGCAGATTATGGATGCCGACGATCATGAGATGCTAATACAGTGTGATGAGGAGATGGAGATGGAGATATATTCAGAGATGCAGTTAGCGGAGCGTACACAGATTGTCGATGCGCTGATGCTCCTACGACCTCTCAGGACCCTCCTACGACCTCTCATCTCCCTCCACGAAAGACACGAGGACCGTCACATGGTCTAAATGAGAAGAAGGAGAGTGGCATGATTGATTTGGTGTGGGATAGGTATATGTTACACCTATATGTTATTTTGTTTTATTTTTTCACATATATACTGATATTTATACATTATATGTAGTACTATATATATTCGTAGGTATGACTAACATTATACTGTATATATTACAGGTATCTTAGACCCACTGGCGAGAAAAGCAGAAGTTTGCCAGCGCCATGGTCGATTGGTTAAGACCCATTGCTGTATCAACAAAAAATGGAAGAACCAAGATCCGGAAATAAAGAAGATCATGTGGATGAGCTTGAAGAAGAAGTACCAGATCCGGATGAAGCATATGATAAAGTGATGTCATTGTTTGCTTTGCGTATGCGAGCGTTCAAAAATAGGCTAGTGGCTGGTTGGATCAATACGAACAACCTGAAGCGGGTGCCTCCCTATGAGCTGCGCGCATGATCACTGAGGAGGATTGGAAGGAGTTCTATGAAGCACATATCACCCCTAAGTTCAGGGTACGTAATTGTTTTCATAGATTAACTTTTAAGTTTATAATGTTAATGTAACAGGATAAAGTTTATAGAATGAATTGTATTAATTCTTTCCACAGACAGTTCAGGAAAAAGCCCGACAGAATCGCTTGAAAGATCAGAACCCACACTACATGGGCCGAGCTGGGTACATGGGGCGTATACCAGGCTGGATTGAAAACGGTTATTGAAGCGTGTGCGTGAGGACGGCACAATTGAGCCGATTCAAAGTCCCGTTGTGGTGAATCGGGCACAAGCATACATGCTTGACCGCCAATTAGAGAAGGACGGTGAAATGTATTATCCATGGAAGGAGACTGCAGACTTAGCTGCAAAAATTGTGAGTGCCCTGAGTAATATTTAATAGTTTATAAATTATTCTTACAATTAATGTATGTTTTATTTATTGATCTAATTCATAATTTACATGTTTTTTTTGCGTGTACAAGACTGCAGAGGGTGTTGATTCGTTTCTTGCCCAGCCTCATACTCAGGAGGATAAGTTGAACAAAGAGCTTGGCAAGAAGGATTACCCTGGGAGAGTTCGAGGAGTTGGATCCGCAGTGCGTCAGAGAGATGTTTTTCCTCCCTCCCAGCGGATCGGGAGAGAGGAAGAAATCAAGGAGATCGAAAGGAAGTTGTCACAACAATTCCAATCTGATTTGCAGCAGCAGTTGCAACAAATGGACGCAAGATTGATGGAACAGCTGAGTCAGGGGCATCAATCTTCTAGCTCATCAGTGTATGCCGCCCCTGCACCCGTTTCCACCCCTGCACCTGCTTCCATCCCAGCACCTGCTTCCACCCCTGCACCTGCTTCCACCCCTGCACCTGCTTCTACCCCTGCACCTACTTCCAGTCCTATACCATCTCAGGTTTCAGTTTCTTACACTGTACTTGCACCTCTGACCCATTCCCATATGCCAAGCTTCAGGTGTGCATGTGTGAATTTTAGTGCTTTGTCGTTATTTATTTTTTCAATTAATTAAAAGCATGCATGTTGTAATGTATGAATCTAATTGTTGTATTCGTTTATTAGGAAACCAAAAAGTGTCGTCTTCTGCAGATCAATGAACATGGCACCTTTGTGGTTACAGTAGGCACAATTCTACAGATGATTCGGCGTCACTGTGTCATTTTAAGAGAGTGCCGGCCTGGTACGTCCGTGTGATGGTCGATAGTGTCTGTCAAGGCTGTGATCACATTCCACTACCGATAGAGTGGAATGATTGCAGCACTATCATTGAAGCACGTGGCTCACAAGTACCATTGCCTTGCAATCTGGTGGAATTATCTGATAGTAGGGTAAGCAAAACAACATATAAATTTGTTTACTAATTACCATTTCATATAAATGCAGTTTGGGGAGAATATAGTTTTGTAACGTATATATGCTAACTTGTCATTTCTTAGACACCTGTTCCTATTGCTGGCAAAGGTAAGGCAGTCAGTGCGTCGAAAGGAAAGGGACCATCGGGTCAGCAGCATGGTCACTACATCAGTCCACTTCGACGTGATTTCATTCTTATCCAAAATTTGGTGAAAAACACTAAAAAAGCGTCAGCAGATCTTATATGACTCGATACTCGGGAAGGGTGATGATTTCATTGAGTTCATCCTTAGGGTTCCGCCGTCTTTGTTCCACAGCGGAGAAGCACGGGAGTTGTTGATCAGTATTAGCGATGTCAAGGAGCTGCTGCTTGGTGATATGTTGAACATCTCGGTGATTCAATCCTACTGCGTGTAAGTATCACATTTTTTTACTTTCAAAGTTAATAGTAATTTTTATGTATATATAATTTTAATTTAATGCATTGTCATCAAAGGCCCTTACTATCGAGGCTGGTGGCAAAGAAACTAGACAATATGATTACCTTCCTATGTCCACAAATCATGTCTTCTAAGGAAGCTAGAGAGACGGTGCTGCGTGTCAGATTCATATGCGCAATGGCATAATTGCGGCGGTAAAGAGGAATAGTGTAACACCCCAACATACAACAACATACTTAACATTAAACTGCAGCGGAAAATACACATCATCACATAACTTAACTCATCGGTGTTACACGCCGTTAACCACCCACGTGGCTAACAAGGCTAACATTTACACAACTGTATCGGTCTGATGGACTAGATCCCCGAGCAACTACACATTACTGTCCCCTTTATCAACACCAACATTCATTATACAAATACCTTCCAACTATACCGAGTGTTTACAACTAATGCCGAGAACAATTTCGGTCTTACTACACCTACAGGTTACAAGTGATTACACCAATTACCCATACGCAACAACTACCCCGTCCTACTCTCGAACGGCTCCAGCTCCTTGTACCTGAAATAGAAAAGGAAAGAAAGGGTGCCCCCCAGGGGCTCAGCACCTTTGCTGGTATGGTAATCCCGTAGCCCACATGCTACCGGGCCACACACAACTATTGTCGTCTTAGCATGCAGTTGATTACATTTAAATCAAGCATGTGAAACATAAACTCACAACACAAAACATTTCACCTCAATGGGCTTAACAAATACAACTCATTTATACTTAACCAATCACTCTTAGAGTTCTTCAACCCTATAGTATTCTCCTCTAACGGAGCTATTACCTTAACAGACGACATTTACCCACTATCGGGTTTCCACAAACGTCCCTTTTACATACTAGGAATCATATCCATGATCCTCATATTTCACTTCTAAACAACATATAACAACACATCACAATATCTTTGCAACATACAAATAACACATACATAACGGGTACGGATCTCTTAGGAACCGGCCCAAACATAGTTAACACACTGGTGAGCCTAGGGAATGATATCACCCCCATGTTAAGCTCGTTATAACAAAACTCATTACCGCCCTAATAGTCGGACGAGTAACTTACCTAAAGATGGATCGGATTTAGTGACCCGAACACACCACATAAAACACATGTTCCCCCTAAACCGATCGTAAGTCAGAATAGCTAAGCTTTGGGATAAGCTAATGGGAGATCATAACCCGTGAGGGAAACAACCATAACAGAGAGAAGGGTAAGGCTGAAAAGGATACCCACTCCCAAACAACGCGCGACCGGCCAAACCGGATTCCTCACTACTGTTAGTACATACTTACTTTAGAATATTAGTTAGAACCCCACTATGGAGTCTATCATATCTACACACCATACAGTATTACAACTGGGTTAAACACACAAGGGAGATCCCTACATTCACATACACAAATCACACATTTAACTCACGCATAGCCGTGGTTAGAACGCCCCATGGTTCGGGTCGTTTAATCCGAATACCAAACTTTCCTGTGATCCTAGACTCAGTTAGCTAAGGTTTAACACTTTCGAGGTTGGATGGTATCGGAACTAAACACGCTACATATATGAATTACTGTAAACTCATTACATGTTTTATCTTACAACGTGGCAAACATACAGAAAAACACATTGGCATACAAGCCGGTGTAATCCGGTAGGACACAGGTTGCAAGAAAACCATACCTGTCACCGGAGTCCACTTTATCATGTCCATTTATGTTCCTCGAGCAATTCTCGAACAACTGACAACATCACATGTACTTTTATTAACATCGGGGTAACATGTTTGTTTAAAGTCTAACGCTCACAACTTACCCTCGTTAACTAGTTAAACAACTTGACATTTTTAACTTGTTTTACTTTCACATTTTATTACAACTTTCCACCCACTTGGTTGTCTTTATATCACATCTAACATGTCCTTATAACACTCCTAACATGACCTACATAACTCTATAACATCACCTCTAACTTATCCCCATCCTTAGTCATCGTTTAATAACCTAGAACCAAATTTATAAAGTGGTCCGGGACTTGGTCCCTAAACTTAGGTCCCGGACCTACACTTGGCAATCTTCCGGGTCTCTTTTAATGGGGTGGTCCGGACTTCATACAGGTCCTAAGTCCCGGACCATTCTAGGCAAAAATCTCTCGGTTAATTTAAAGAGGTTGGTCCGGGTCCTTGTACAAGACCCAAGTACCGGACCTAATACAATGTGAAACTCTCGGCCAATTTGCACTCATGGTCCGGGACATTACCCATGGCCTAGGTCCCGGACCCAACCTACAGAATTCGACGTACTGCATTTTTCAAGTCCTGCTGCGTAAGTTCTTTACACCCATCCTATGTATAAAACTTCCCAGTACACTCTTTACTCAAAACTTCACCAAATATACACCACATAACAACATAGTGCACAATTTAAATTGCATAGCACTTAGGCTCTTAAATGCATAAATCTTAAACACTGAATTTCCACAATATATTTGCCTTTCACCTGCAAATACAAACAGCAATACGTATGTCTTTTACTAGTCTCTTTGAGAACATTTTCTAAGTCACTTACCATTGGCTCTTTAGGTAGTTTCAGTAGACAATATACGTTCATTTTCCAAAGGAATTTCAAGCCACTTTGTGGTTAGCATAATACCTCCTTTCCTCACAACTTCTTTCTTGTTCAGAAATCTGTAAGGATATTTGCTTGCTTGTCAACTTAGAACTTGAAGAGAGTTGGAAACATGTCAAGAGAGGACTCCACCCAGTCCTTGAAAGGTTGGAATGAAGCTAGAACAAAGCACGTAAGGACTCCATTTAAGGCAAATTTTCGAACAGCACATAACATGGAGGGAACACCATTTCTCTTTGAGTTTCCTTACCTTGGAGCAAAGGAGAACAATAATACATGACCAGATGAACTCAAGCTCCTTCCATTGAAATTCCTCTTGGCACCAAAATGGAGCTCTTGAAGATTTGAAAGGACTAGGTCGAAGAGCTTGACGAGACTAAGAGATCGGTGGTCTTAGTTTTTAATTTGGACAAGTGAGCTAGAAGTTACAAGGATTTGAAGTTGGTGTTGGTAGTGGTCTGGTTCGATCGTGAAAGAGAGCAGGAAGGAAGATGGATACGTGAGACAGCAAGGAGGAAATGAAGGAATGAAGAGAATCACTTATTGTAGTTGCTTTTTGAAGATATTAATTACGTAAAGCAAATAGTGCTTTTTCAATTACTCACTTATTTACTCAATCAGTTAGCAAGGGGTGGTGACTCACCACATGCAAAACCGGCCCCCATTTAATATAGGGGTTACTTAGTCTTTATTGCTCAATTAAATTACACATGTTGACATATGTTACAAACTAGCTTATTTTAGTTACTATTCACTATAACAAAACACATAGGAGTGAAATATTGATTTCTTATTAATTTAAACTTCCAAATGTGATACTAAGTAGTACATATTAATTAAAGAGTGATGATGGACATCTAGCCATTCAAAACTCATTTACAAGACAATTTTTCAAAAATGTGCTTTAAGACTCCTTTAAGCACATTTTGTGTTTTAACTTGTTTTCAAGCTCGGTTTTCTTTTGTAATTGGTTTAATAGGCTCATTAATATATAAATAAGGTCTTGGTAATTTCCTTAAGTCTTAATCAAAATTATCCCAAGCTTAGAGCATACTTTGTCCTTATTGCCTTTTAGGCAATTAATTGTATTTACTATTTATTAAATTGTTTACTAGTGTTTCTGAGACTCTTTTTAGTCTTATAATTTATTATTTAGTTAATGTTAAACAACTTATTAAGGTTTGGGTATTTCAATCTACCCCCCTTAAAAGAACTTCGTCCCCGAAGTTCACACTTTCCACATATCATTGGGTTAGAATACGGGAATTACTTGTATAATAAAACACTTCCATAACCAAACATACTTTACATCACAGTCCCGGACTTGACGGTCCGAGTAACACATCCACATCCATACATCACATAACATACTTACATAGTAACCTCGGACTTGCTGGTCCGGGTACCTTAACCACATTTGCACATACATAACAACCCTTAGACTCTCACGTCTGGGCAACATAACAACATTTGGACTCCTAGGTCCTAATAACATAACATCCTTTAGACACATGGGTCTTGTAACATAACACTTCCGGAACTCAACCACATTAGGACTCAAGGTCCAAATAAACTTTTCTTACACATTCCACACAACATGTCTTAGCATGTATAGCAACCAAAAATTTCTTTTACATACACTGTGCTCCCGCAGAACCCGGTCGCGAAGGACACATATTGTCCCCGTTCCTTTGGGAGGTCAAAACCATCACTTAAATTTAAATTTCCTTTGTGAGGTTAAGCAAGAGAACTTAACTATGTAAGGTATCTATCGACGTTTTATAAATACCAATTCAAAACCCTTTTGAAAACACATACAACTCCAAGTCCAACTTATGCTCTTTATTCCTTTTTTCCCAGCGTGGTTGTTTGTGACCACTTGTAGGGAGCTTCAAGAATCATCCAACCCTGATGTGATCAGCATCAATGTTGAACTATCCTTCCACCCCAATTTGTGTTCGGCTTCCCTTGATCGCATGCAAATCAAGTTCCACCTCCCACTTCATTTTCAAACAGCAACTAATTCAACATGTATCATTTTCTATCTTTAATCCTTCTAGTCATAAACATACATCTCCAAGGATAGAACTCTGTCTATCAGTCATCTCCATTCACTTTAATCCAGTTACCTAGGGAATCCTATTCTCACTAGGTTCTCTGTCGTTTTCATACCCTTTCATAGATCACTATATTGTACATATACATATATTTTATCAAAATACAACACACAGTTTAACATTTAGTATCATATGAACATATACTGTCGGGGTCTTAGTTCCCCCGGGAGTTTCTTTACTCCCACACTTGTACTCTCACACACAACTGTTGCCAAAATGAACACATTCATCACAATGGTACACATTCATCACAATGGTATTCGCATCTTCTGTGCGTAATTACCACAATTAAACCATGAATGTATGCGTATGTTTATGTAACACACACACACCACTAACCAAAACAACTTATTTTGTGCTATGCACACCATAGTTCACGTACACTTGCACGGTAGTAGACACTAAGTGGCTTTGCGCTCTACCCCCCTTAAAAGGGATTACGCCCACGTAATCAATCACTTACTCACTATTTTATAACATTCTACCGTCGTGTAGTGTTTAATCTCCACACGGTTTATTATACAATATATTCTGGTTTGAGGATCTTAGCCATATTGGCGGTTTAGTCCCTAACCAAGAGTTCTCCTTAGAGTTTATCTAATTCATAACCAGTTTCGATTCTGGCCTGTGAAACTTCTAGGCTTTAATAATTAGCCATTCATACATATTCACAACGCACATCTAACACTTGAATCGTTGGCTCACTAGTTTCTGCTATGTGATTCTTGATAATTTAGAACTTAGTTGTTCACACATTATTCCTACTGTATTGTACATTTCCGATTTGCACTCTTATTTAGGTAATAACGGTTTCTCAACCGACGCGTGGTATTTCTTACCACGAGCGAACTCGGTGAGTTTCCACTTTCTATGCATCTCCATGATGACTTATTGTATTCCACCATAATTTGCCTGATTTCTTCCGACTCACTATCGGTTGAATTTGAGCCACTACTTAACATGTAGTATTCGCTCAGTCATTTTCAACAACTGTGGTATATTCCATACCAATATTTAACATACTGTGTAACTATAGTCACTTATTGTGAATCAAGTATCCTTCCATTGATACGACCTTGCATTTCCTATGCTTCGGTCTTTATCCTGTTATAATACTCCTTATACTTCTACCACAATTGACATTTCCCGAATTTCTAACTATCCCTCTCGATCATTATTGCACAAGAGCAATACCAAACACTCAGTCATACAGAGTGCAGAGGCGTAAACTCTTGACAGTAAATCTCTTATGCGTTTGCGAGGGATTCACACTGTATTCCTTATCACATAGTATCAAGTACTGGCTTGTTGCCCAGTCTGTATGTCATCACTTATCTTACATGTTCATTGTGTCTAATTCATAACTGTGCTTGTTGGCCATTTTATATTATTTAATAATACTCATGCGATGGCCGCTTGCTGCGCACCGTGCGGTTACTCATTGTATACCAACCTCAACTCACACTGCATCAGCTATTATATCAGCTTCCGCCTTTGCACTGTGTTTCGCCATCTATTTGGCTGATTGGTGAATACTCTATTCTTCGAGTCTTTATGCTCCTTGAGCGTTGCTCATTACACATTTAGCATCACACACCTCTGTGGTTGCCATTCGACTTATTACTCTTCAGTCTCCACAACTGGTACAAACACTAATTTTCGTATTTTCTTACTCACATCATTCCTGGTAGTAACAATATGGTCAACTTTTAACATACTTCCTAGACATAATCCATACCACTACCGCTCCGGCGGTTTCACAATACTAAGAGGTATCCCCACTCTTAAGCAGTGGTTCGTTATCCGCTTTTACTCATATAACATAAAGCTTTCGTAGTCAACAAAATTCACTTATGACATTTTACTTGTGGCTTATAAGCCCTATTGCCTCGAGCTCCGCTCTTTATAGGCTGTTCACATCCATTTACTTCTTCCAACAATATTACACGGTTTGCAGGTTGTATTGGGCTCCATGACAAGGTCGTTATTCCTTTCATGGGATGTCCCTTCAAGGATGTCAGAGTTCCTCCTGACGCCTTAAGATTAAACTGGGTGTTAGTTTCAACCCTTGCGTTTCTGTCACGTTATTCCATTCAACCACTATTGATTCAACACCCCTTTCAGGATAGCTCCTGGGTGTTACTAGGTTATGCCATTACATCTGGCTTTCCATTATGAGTACATTCAATTAACTGCATTTCCTTGCATTCTTGCCTGGGTTAAATATTCTCTTTAGGGAGATTGATATCTCTAGTGATTATCTCGGGAGTCTCATCCCGTCATTGCACATTCATTCCTCAGGATTTTTAAGACATATTCCATGTCCTTATTACCAACTAGTGCACTTCGCACTTGTTCACCTTTAAACGTTTCCTTAAATGAATTTACTGATTCTTGTAGTCTTATTGACCTTACTGGTTCCTTTACTTCAACCATACTCGGTAATTCCTTACTTGTCTGACTTTTACTTCGGTCCGTAGTATAGAGTCGACTACTTCCCGCGTTTCAGACTCCACTCGTATACATATGTGGGGTATCCTGTTGATACATTGCTACTTACCCGGTTAGCCTATAAGAAGGTCTGCCAGGCCCACAAGCTCCTAACGGAGTGCGGTCGTCCCACAATTCAGTTGGTACACTCGTAGTGTCCGTCACGCGCCTAGGTGAAGTATTCTGTTGTCAACTCCCTTATATTATCCTGTGATAATATGCATTCCATGCTTCCCGATCTTAATCAAGGGAAGGTTTATCCACTATTGTATATTTTTTTTTATGGTCTCCATCCATTCCCTCGGGTTGCTACCCTTGGGTTTACCGGTTTTCCATCCGGTACTTAAAAGTCACTGGGTATAACTTGCCTACCATGTGGCACTGAGGCCGGTGTAGGTCTCCTGGTCTGGTTTCAAGGAAAGTTGGAAATAAATGGGTTTGAAAGAAATTTGGTTTGAAAAAGGTTTTGAAGATGAATTTAAGTCTAAAAGATTAATTCTCGTGGCTTCACAACTTTTCCTTGCTTTAGCCAAGTCTAGCTTCTTGCTGACTGGTGTACTTCCAATTGCAAAGGTCGGGCTGCTAAGCCCTTCCACAACTATGCTGATCTCACTTAACTTCACGGCACTTTACTAAGTACCTGTTGTTGTTTTAAGTTTTCCGTACAGCCTTGTCATAGCGGCACTTGCCATGGCAAGTGCGCCATGCTAACTGGCTACTGGTCCAATAAACATTGGTTGCGGTATTGTTTCCGCTTACTCTGACATTAGTGGCCTTGCTGGCCCTTACTTGATCTCACAGTCTTAACAATAAATCCTCTGGGTACTTCTCATCGTTTACACATGATAATCATTAACTAGGGTGTTTCCCTAGTAAGAGAGGTCTTCCATCTCTCTAGCGTTCTTTCCCAAGTTGTAACCAGGGATTGTGGAGGGTGGGATGTATATGGTAGGTTTCCAATATTCACCGGTCCTCCAAACTAGCGTATCTCTCACGCTATCACTCATCCCTTAACCCACATGTACTGAAATCCTAACTCGTACTCTCCTACTCCCTAAGCTCGGTAATTCAGTCATCAGAGCGACACTTCGCTCTGATACCACCTTTTTGTAACACCCCAACATACAACAACATACTTAACATTAAACTGCAGTGGAAAATACACATCATCACATAACTTAACTCATCGGTGTTACACGCCGTTAACCACCCACGTGGCTAACAAGGCTAACATTTACACAACTGTATCGGTCTGATGGACTAGATCCCCGAGCAACTACACATTACTGTCCCCTTTATCAACACACAACATTCATTATACAAATACCTTCCAACTGTACCGAGTGTTTACAACTAATGCCGAGAACAATTTCGGTCTTACTACACCTACAGGTTACAAGTGATTACACCAATTACCCATACGCAACAACTACCCCGTCCTACTCTCGAACGGCTCTAGCTCCTTGTACCTGAAATAGAAAAGGAAAGAAAGGGTGGCCCCCCAGGGGCTCAGCACCTTTGCTGGTATGGTAATCCCGCAGCCCACATGCTACCGGGCCACGCACAACTATTTGTCGTCTTAGCATGCAGTTGATTACATTTAAATCAAGCATGTGAAACATAAACTCACAACACAAAACATTTCACCTCAATGGGCTTAACAAATACAACTCATTTATACTTAACCAATCACTCTTAGAGTTCTTCAACCCTATAGTATTTCTCCTCTAACGGAGCTATTACCTTAACAGACGACATTTACCCACTATCGGGTTTCCACAAACGTCCCTTTTACATACTAGGAATCATATCCATGATCCTCATATTTCACTTCTAAACAACATATAACAACACATCACAATATCTTTGCAACATACAAATAACACATACATAATGGGTACGGATCTCTTAGGAACCGGCCCAAACATAGTTAACACACTGGTGAGCCTAGGGAATGATATCACCCCCATGTTAAGCTCGTTATAACAAAACTCATTACCGCCCTAATAGTCGGACGAGTAACTTACCTAAAGATGGATCGGATTTAGTGACCCGAACACACCACATAAACACATGTTCCCCCTAAACCGATCGTAAGTCAGAATAGCTAAGCTTTGGGATAAGCTAATGGGAGATCATAACCCGTGAGGGAAACAACCATAACAGAGAGAAGGGTAAGGCTGAAAAGGATACCCACTCCCAAACAACGCGCGACCGGCCAAACCGGATTCCTCACTACTGTTAGTACATACTTACTTTAGAATATTAGTTAGAACCCCACTATGGAGTCTATCATATCTACACACCATACAGTATTACAACTGGGTTAAACACACAAGGGAGATCCCTACATTCACATACACAAATCACACATTTAACTCACGCATAGCCGTGGTTAGAACGCCCCATGGTTCGGGTTGTTTAATCCGAATACCAAACTCTCCTGTGATCCTAGACTCAGTTAGCTAAGGTTTAACACTTTCGAGGTTGGATGGTATCGGAACTAAACACGCTACATATATGAATTACTGTAAACTCATTACATGTTTTCTTACAACGTGGCAAACATACAGAAAAACACATTGGCATACAAGCCGGTGTAATCCGGTAGGACACAGGTTGCAAGAAAACCATACCTGTCACCGGAGTCCACTTTATCATGTCCATTTATGTTCCTCGAGCAATTCTCGAACAACTGACAACATCACATGTACTTTTATTAACATCGGGGTAACATGTTTGTTTAAAGTCTAACGCTCACAACTTACCCTCGTTAACTAGTTAAACAACTTGACATTTTAACTTGTTTTACTTTCACATTTTATTACAACTTTCCACCCACTTGGTTATCTTTATATCACATCTAACATGTCCTTATAACACTCCTAACATGACCTACATAACTCTATAACATCACCTCTAACTTATCCCCATCCTTAGTCATCGTTTAATAACCTAGAACCAAATTTATAAAGTGGTCCGGGACTTGGTCCCTAACTTAGGTCCCGGACCTACACTTGGCAATCTTCTCGGTCTCTTTTAATGGGGTGGTCCGGGACTTCATACAGGTCCTAAGTCCCGGACCATTCTAGGCAAAAATCTCTCGGTTAATTTAAAGAGGTTGGTCCGGGTCCTTGTACAAGACCCAAGTCCCGGACCTAATACAATGTGAAACTCTCGGCCAATTTGCACTCATGGTCCGGGACATTACCCATGGCCTAGGTCCCGGACTCAACCTACAGAATTCGACATACTGCATTTTTCAAGTCCTGCTGCGTAAGTTCTTTACACCCATCCTATGTATAAACTTCCTAGTACACTCTTATACTCAAAACTTCACCAAATATACACCACATAACAACATAGTGCACAATTTAAATTGCATAGCACTTAGGCTCTTAAAATGCATAAATCTTAAACACTGATTTCCACAATATATTTGCCTTCACACCTGCAAATACAAACAGCAATACGTATGTCTTTTACTAGTCTCTTTGAGAACATTTTCTAAGTCACTTACCATTGGCTCTTTAGGTAGTTTCAGTAGACAATATACGTTCATTTTCCAAAGGAATTTCAAGCCACTTTTGGTTAGCATAATTACCTCCTTTCCTCACAACTTCTTTCTTGTTTCAGAAATCTGTAAGGATATTTGCTTGCTTGTCAACTTAGAACTTGAAGAGAGTTGGAAACATGTCAAGAGGACTCCACCCAGTCCTTGAAAGGTTGGAATGAAGCTAGAACAAAGCAACGTAAGGACTCCATTTAAGGCAAATTTTCGAACAGCACATAACATGGAGGAAACACCATTTCTCTTTGAGTTTCCTTACCTTGGAGCAAAGGAGAACAATAATACATGACCAGATGAACTCAAGCTCCTTCCATGGAAATTCCTCTTGGCACCAAAATGGAGCTTTTGAAGATTTGAAAGGACTAGGTCGAAGAGCTTGACGAGACTAAGAGATCGGTGGTCTTAGTTTTTAATTTGGACAAGTGAGCTAGAAGTTACAAGGATTTGAAGTTGGTGTTGGTAGTGGTCTGGTTCGATCGTGAAAGAGAGCAGGAAGGAAGATGGGTACGTGAGACAGCAAGGAGGAAATGAAGGAATGAAGAGAATCACTGATTGTAGTTGCTTTTTGAAGATATTAATTACGTAAAGCAAATAGTGCTTTTTCAATTACTCACTTATTTACTCAATCAGTTAGCAAGGGTGGTGACTCACCACATGCAAAACCGGCCCCCATTTAATATTAGGGGTTACTTAGTCTTTATTGCTCAATTAAATTACACATGTTGACATATGTTACAAACTAGCTTATTTTAGTTACTATTCACTATAACAAAACACATAGGGGTGAAATATTGATTTCTTATTAATTTAAACTTCCAAATGTGATACTAAGTAGTACACATATTAATTAAAGAGTGATGATGGACATCTAGCCCATTCAAAACTCATTTACAAGACAATTTTTCAAAAATGTGCTTTAAGACTCCTTTAAGCACATTTTGTGTTTTAACTTGTTTTCAAGCTCGGTTTTCTTTGGTAATTGGTTTAATAGGCTCATTAATATATAAATAAGGTCTTGGTAATTTCCTTAAGTCTTAATCAAAATTATCCCAAGCTTAGAGCATACTTTGTTCTTATTGCCTTTTAGGCAATTAATTGTATTTACTATTTATTAATTGTTTACTAGTGTTTCTGAGACTCTTTTTAGTCTTAATAATTTATTATTTAATGTTTAAACAACTTATTAAGGTTTGGGGTATTTCAAATAGCAAATTTGTGCTCATACCATATCATCAGATGTAAGCGTGCTTGACCACCTTATGCTTTTGTCTTGTTTTATGTTAACTCATATATATTTCGAAGGTGAAGTTGATTTGTTGTTGTTTCAAGTTTGTAGCAATCATTGGTTGTTGTTAGTGGTGTGTACTTACTCATCATCCTGTATAGTGATTGACCCTATTGGTGGAATTAAGAGAAACATCGCCATTTATGTTCTGCTGACAAAGTAAGTAAATTGTGCATATTTTCATTTCAAAAAATAAAATTTTATACCTTTTTTGATGACTTGTCACTTAAATTAATGCATGTTTTAATTAGTTTCAATGGTTTTAGAGAAGGTATGCTCAATGCCATTCAGATGAATTTTCCTTGGGATATACAGTATATTAAAAAGGTAAAAAAATTCTATTTAGTCATATGCATATATACTTAAATATATTTTGTATATATTAGTGTGTATATATAATAATATAATTTTATTGAAAATAGTGTCCCAGGCAACCGGATAGCAGCAGTTGCGGTTATTTTGTGATGTGATACATGTTGGACATCGTGACCTACATCGACAAAATCAGTGATGAATCTGGAGTATGTGTTATAAGTTTGTGTTTGAATTGGTAATTTAACTGTTTCTGCATGGTTGGATAAGTTTAAATGGTGTACTGGATTGCTTTTATAATTCTTGTGTGCAGCTTATTCGGTTCTTTGAAAACCAAGGAGGTACTTATTCAGCTAGTGATCTAGATTTTGTCAAGGAGCACATGTGCGCTTACTGGACGAAAGCAATACTGGAAGATGCCTGACTGATCAACCAATTTGCATCTACAAAAATGTAGTCTATTGCGTTTGTCAAGTACACGTTTCCTGCATTATCAAAGTTCTACAGATTGCTTTAATTACAACATAAGTACTTAGTAGCTTCCATCTGTGTTTGGATTTAACTGTAATCAAATTTGTCTGCATGTGTTTATGGTACTAATACTGGCATTCTCTGTTAATTAATATGGCTGAGCATGCAATTGTCTTGGATGGCTGTAATAGAAATAATCATGCTTTTGTTAAAGATTGGAATCTGTATAAGGAAAATAGTGGAGATGCTAATCTGTTCATGACTCATGGGTCTGTTCCTATGCAGGATCATATTAAAGTTAATAATGGAGTGAAGAGTAGAAGAGGTCAGGCCTTGATTGTGGCAGGTTCAATCACAAATTCAGAAGGCAACATTCTGATGGCTTTTAACAAAATCTTGAAACCTTCATGTTCGATGCTTGTAGATGAGATCCAAGGACTGGTGTTTGCTATGAAATGGGCGATAGAGAATGGATTTTCATGGATGGAACTAGATGTCGGTAATCAAGAACTTTTTGTTTTCTTCAAGAAGATTGAAGATGGATCGCTGAGAACTTGTATCTCAGATTGCTGGGAGCAACTGTTTTATGTTGCTAAACTCTATGAGATTAGTAAGATTAGCTTAAATGTTTCAGATCTTAATTTTACAGTCCTTCTGATTTCCTTTATCATGTATAATAGTTCAGTTTTTTTCAATGTTGGGTAGGAGAAAACATTCCCTACAAGATATCTTGTACTTTTGATGGGATGTAATCTGATTTTCGGAATGAAGAGGAATCTCAAGGTATTAATCAAAAAAATTGGTAGAGATTTTAATTTCTTTTTTACAGTCGTTGTGATGGCTTCTGCTCTGTTGAAAATGCAACAATGCATTAATGGATCTGTGATGTGATGATATCGATCTGTAGCATTTGTTGGAACAAAGATTTCTAAAAAACAAAATATATATAAAGAACGCTTATGCATATAAGCGTTCTTTTAAAATCCCGCCAACCATCATAAGAAACGCTTATATGTGATAAGCGTTGTTTTTGACTGAGCATAAAGAACGCTTCTTAGGATAAAGCGTTTTTTATGTTCCCATCGTTCTCGCATTATAAAGAACGCTTTGAAAATAAGCGTTCTTTAAAGATAGTATAAGGGACGCTTTGAAAGCGTCATTTAAAACGTTTTAGCATTTGCGTCGCTCGAATAAACAACGCTAATAAACGTTCTTAATGCCAAATTTAAGCGTTGTTTTATTCTTTTTTTTTTCCAGCAGTGTTCACACTCCCACCATATCCTGAGCATCAACTCACTCATTTGAACTCTAATTCCTCAAGACAACTCCTAAGTCCTTTAAACACTCAGAACACTCTATTCACTTTCTTTCACCAATTTAAGCCATAAGAGTTCCTAGTACCTTCTAGGTCATCATACTTCATTTACACACCTTTAAACTGTAACACCCCTACAACGCACTTACCAACTACCGAAATTCGCAGCGGAAACAAACAACTAAACAACAACTAAACACTATGGTGCTACAACGCCGTTAACCACCCACGTGGTTAACTAGGCAGAATAAATACAAGTGTATCGGTCTGATGATCAGACTCCCGAGCATAGGTCCTAACATCCACACATAAACATAACCAAACCATACCGAGTATTTATCTTACATACCAACTGTAACCTTAAACACCTGTCACTGTAAACAACAGTACCAAATAAACAACACTACGGGAGCACAGGCGCACCCGGGTTTATTACACATATACTAAAAGTGTTTCAACAACCTAGGATCTAGAGCCACTCCGCTTCTTCGATCCTCATCCTGTAAATAAAATATGGAGCCCCCAGAGGGGGTCAGCAACCTTTTGCTGGTATGGCTAACGCGCAGCCCATCGGCTACCGGGATACGCGCAACCAATTGTCATGATAACATGGCATTCATTTTAAACATCCAACATATATATAACATAGCTTAGCAAGGGAAATTGCGTAGCACAATAATAATACATAACACCATAATTCGGTTCACACAAGGAACCTTCCACCATAATTAGTTTACAAGTGAGCCTAGAGATTATTGCCAATCTCATGCCAAGCTCGTTACCAACCTCGTTACCGTCCAGTTATATCGAACGGTTAACTTAAACCCAAGGCGTGTCGGATATAGTAATCCCAAGCACACCGAAAACAACATTCGTATGCCCCTGTGGCCCGACGTGAGTCAGTAAACTAGCTTTGGATAAGCTAAGGGAAAGTTGAAACCAAATTGGAATACAACCTATACATACACCAAGAGAGTCGAACCGGATAGATATCGACCCCCATCCATCACACGCGTGGCCGGAACATGACCGGACTCCTCAATTCCCCGGTTAGCACTTGTTAGTGATCACACAAATAAACTCGTTAAGTCACACACGAACAAGTGTTTAGGTCTGGTTAGACACACCAAGGAAAGGAGTCACAACAATACAACATCATAATATATAACACTGTAAACTCTTTCCATGTCTTAGTCTTATAAGGTCGTAACACACAGAAAAGCAAACAACATCCAAGCCGGTGTAAACCGGTAGGCAACAGACTGCAAGAAAACCATACCTCGGTCCTTGCCTCGACTCGTTTCCACCTTGAGAGAATCCTAAACACATTTAGTAACGTCGGTCAATTAACGTACTAGTTCACCGTTAACATTAACTACTTAACACTTCACATTCTTGTTATTTCTTTCCCACATTTTGTTTTAACTTCCCACCTTTTAATGTCATTATAACTCTCCTAACATGTCTTATATAACTTTATAATATCATCACTAATTTACCCCTATTATTAGACATCGTTTAACAACTTAGAATCAAATTTACGTAGTGGTCCGGGCCTTGGTCCCTAACATAGGTCCCGGACCTATACTTAGCTAAACTCTCGGTTGTTTTTAATGGGGTGGTCCGGGCCCTTACATAAGGCCTAAGTCCCGGACCATTCTAAGCAAAAATCTCGGTAATTTTAACAGGTTGGTCCGGGTCCTTGTACAAGAGCCAAGTCCCGGACCTAAAGCCAAAAGAAACTCACGTATTTCTAGGGGTTGGTCCGGGCCCTTACATAAGGACTAAGTCCCGGACCTACGACCACGTACAATTCTCGAATCTTTTTGGGGGTTGGTCCGGGCCCTTACATAAGGCCTAAGTCCCGGACCTCTTTGTTATATTAACTCTCGGCCTTATTACACCCATGGTCCGGGACATGAACCAAGACCTAGGTCCCGGACCAAACTTACAGAAACGACGTACTGGAATTTTTTATGCTCTGCTGCGCAAGTTCTCTTCACCTATCAGATATATAAACTTCCCAGTACACCCTTATACTCAAAATTTCACCCAAATATACACCACATAACAACGTAGTGCACAATTTAAATTGCATAAATCTTAAACACTGAATTTCCCACAATATATTTGCCTCTCACCTGCAAATACAAACAGCAGTTCGTATGTTTTTTTACTAGTCTTTTGAGAACATTTTTCTAAGTCATAACCATTGGCTCTTTAGGTAGTTTGTACAGACAACGTAGGTTTATTTCCAAAGGAATTTTAAGCTACCTTTGGTTAACATAAAACGTAGAGGAAACACCATTTTCTTTGAGTTTCCATACCTTGAAGCAAAGGAGAAGAATAATACGTAAGAAGATGGACTCAAGCTCTTCCATGGAGATTCCTCTTGGCACCAAAGTGGAGCTCTTGAAGATTTGAAAGACTACGTCGAAGAGCTTGATGAAACTAAGAGATCGGTGGTCTCGGTTTTAGATTTGGACAAGTGAGTAAGAAGTTACAAGATTTTGAAGTTGCATGTTTGTGCTGGTGCTGTTCGATCGTGAAGGAGAGCAGCGAAGAGGAGCTACGTGAGATAGTAAGGAAATAAGAAAATGAATGATGGGTTCACTTATTGTAGTTGCTTTTAGTAGATATTAGTTATCTACGTAAGGGAAGTAGAAAAGCAAATAGTGTTATTAAACTATCATTAACTTGCTCACTTATTTGTTCAATCAGTAAGCAAGGGTGTCGACACACCACAAGCAAACCGACTCCCTTTTAATTACAAGGGGTTACTAGTCTTTATTCTCAATTAAATTACACATGTTAATATATGTTACAAACTAGCTTATTTTAGTCACTATTCACTATAACAAAACACATAAAAGTGAAATATTTATTTCTTATTAATTTAAACTTCCAAATGTGATACTAAATAGTACACATATTAATAAAAGAGTATTGATGGTCATTTAGCCATTCAAAACTCATTTATACGACAATTTTCATTTTAGGCAATTAATTATATTACTATCTATTAAATGGTTTACTAATATTTATAAGACTCTTTTTAGTCTTATTAATTTATTATTTAATATTTAAACCACTTATTAAGGTTTGGGGTATTTCAATCTACCCCCCTTAAAAGAACTTTGTCCCCAAAGTTCATACTTCCCACATATCTTATATTCTAAGACATGGGAATCACTTATGAAACAATACTTCCATAACAACATCAACAACATACTAATATAACATGGGACTCAAGGTCCAAACACATAATACCATTCAGACTCTAAGGTCTGTAGCATAACATAGACAATGTATATAATACATGTCGAATACATCCATAACCGAAACGGCTCTACCCCCCCTTAAAAGGGGTACGCCCCGTACCCTACACATACAAACTCTATGAAGTAAATACAACGGGTACTTCTCCTTCATCTTATCTTCCAGCTCCCAAGTGGCCTCCTCGACGTCCTGGTTAGACCAGAGGACCTTCACCAGTCGTACAGACTTATGGCGAGTGTCTCGAGTCTTAGTATCCAGAATCCGTACGGGAGTCTCCACTGATCGCATGGTCGGCTCTAAGTTAGCCTCTCAGGCTGAAGTACATGAGACGGATGAGACATATACTTCTTCAACTGGGACACATGAACACATCATGTACCTTGCCCAGTTCAGCAGGTAAATCAAGTCTATAAGCTACTGGTCCTATCCGCTCTATCACAACATAAGGCCCCACATATTTCGGGCTCAACTTGCCTTTCTGGCCAAAGCGAAACACTCCCTTCATGGGGGATACCCTAAGAAATACCTGATCGCCTACAGCGAACTCCAGGTCACGTCTGCGTACATCAGCGTACGACTTCTGTCTATCCTGAGCTGCCTTCATGTTAGCCCGGATCTGGCGAACTTCTGCCTGAACCTGTTCCAGATACTCTGGTCCTATAATGACCGTTTCACTCGACTCATCCCAGCATAAAGGCGTGCGGCATGGTCTACCGTACAATGCCTGGAAGGGAGACATCTTGATCGAAGCATGGTAACTGTTGTTGTAACTAAACTCGATCAGATGTAACTTATCAATCCAGCTGGTCTGAAAGTCAAGTGCACATGCACGTAACATATCCTCAAGTGTCTGGATGGTGCGCTCACTCTGACCATCTGTCTGTGGGTGAAACGCCGTACTCAATTTCAGTTCTGTACCCAGTGCTTCTCGTGTGGACCTCCAATACCTTGATAAGAATCTGGTATCTCTGTCAGATACAATCGTCTTCGGTACACCATGATGTCTAACAATCTCTCTGTCGAAGAGCTCTGCAAGCTTAGCCACTTTCCAGGTGTCTTTCATCGGTATGAATCGAGCCACCTTGGTCAGTCGGTCTACAACAACCCAAATCATATTCAGACCTCCCCTTGTAGGCGGAAGCCCTACTACAAAGTCCATAGAAATGTCATGGAACTTCCACTCAGGCACTGGCATTGGCTGCACCATACCACCAGGCCTTCGGTGCTCAAACTTGACCTTCTGACAAGTGAGACACCTCAACACATAATCATTTACGTCCTTTTTCATTCCAGCCCACCAAAAATAACGTTTCATACCCTTATACATCTTTGAAGCTCCAGGGTGAATCGAAGTCGTAGAACTATGGATTCACTGAGTATGCGCTCCTTCAGTCAGCGCTACTCCTCGGTATACACAGTCGGCCATTAAGCCTAATCAGGTCATCATCGTGGAGTCTGAAGTCGTACTTCTGACCCTCGAATGTGCCGTCAATAAGCTTCTGTCTAATCTCCACCATATACTGATCCGTCATCTGAGCACTCCGCACCTCTTCAACCAAGCTAGTATGAGAGACTAGCGAATGGAGAGAGTGTGCTCGGCGACTCAGTGCGTCAGCTACCACATTCGCCTTACCCTCCTTATACTGTAAATCGATATCATAATCATTTAAGAATTCAACCCACCTTCTTTGCCTCATGTTCAACTCCTTCTGAGTGAACAAGTATTTCAAACTCTTGTGGTCAGAATAAATCGTCACGCTTACCCCATACAAATGATGTCGCCATATCTTCAATGCGAAGACTATGGCACCCAATTCTAGATCGTGGGTAGGGTAGTTCTCTTCATGCTTCTTCAGCTGTCGGGAGGCGTAAGCTACGACCTTCCCGTGTTGCATCAACACACAACCCATACCCCTGCCTGATGCGTCGCAATAAACCTCAAAACCATCTGGACCGTCTGGTATAGTCAGGACTGGTGCAGATGTCAGAGCATCCTTGAGCTTCTGAAAGGAAATCTCACAGTCGGCTGTCCACTCGAATGGTGCATCCTTTTTCATCAAGGAAGTCATCGGCTTCGAGATACTGGAGAAGTCCCTCACAAATCTCCTATAATAACCTGCCAGACCGAGAAGCTCCTGATATCGGTAACTGTCTTCGGCCTAGGCCAGGTGCGCACTGCATCTATCTTTGCCGGATCCACAGCGATCCCGGCTTCAGAAATCACATGACCAAGAAAGGATACTTGGTTCAACCAAAATTCACACTTAGAAAATTTTGCATACAACTGATTCTTCCTCAGTATCTGTAACACATTCCTTAGGTGACTTTCATGCTCACCTCTTGATTTCGAATACACAAGTATGTCATCGATGAAGACTACCACTGATTTGTCCAACTGATCTTGGAACAAACGGTTCATCAGGTCCATGAACTTAGCTGGTGCATTGGATAAACCAAATGGCATAACCGTAAACTCATAGTGTCCATATCTGGTTCTGAACGCTGTTTTCTCAATATCACTGTCCTTAACTGCAATCTGGTGATAACCGGATCGTAAATCTATCTTGGAGAACACTGATGCTCCTCTCAACTGATCAAATAGGTCGTCGATGCGTGGTAAAGGATAACGGTTCTTCACCGTAACTGCATTCAGCTCTCGATAGTCAATACAAAGGCGGAGGCTACCGTCCTTCTTCTTCACGAAGAGGACCGGCGCTCCCCATGGTGAAACACTAGGGCGGATAAAGCCCTTGTCGAGTAGGTCTCTCAGCTGCTCCTTGAGCTCTGTCATCTCTGCTGGAGCCATACGGTAAGGTGCCTTCGCAATAGGCCCGGTGCCTGGAATCAAATCAATCTCAAACTCAACCTCCCGTGCTGGCGGCATGCCCGGCAGTTCCTTAGGAAATACATCAGGAAACTCCGAGACTACCGGCACATCTGGGCTAAACTCAGGGTCTCTCTCTATGTCCTGGACATAGCAGAGGTATACATCATTCCCTCGTCGTAACTCACGATACATGGCCATGGCGGTGATGATCTGTGTCGAAGGCTCCCTGGGCCTCTGGCGGTATGATATAGTAACCCCAGATGGACTCCGAAGAAGCAGACGATGCTCGGCACATAGGATTCTTCCCTTGTACCGCTCCAACCAGTTCATCCCGATAATCACATCAAAACCAAGTCCGTCGAACTCTATCAAGTCGATCGGAACTCTTCCTCCCTGATACATACAACAACATCTCGGTAGTAGCGGGTACACCTGATCCGCTCTTTCGACGGGAGAGTGACTACAAAGTCTGGCATCTCTTCACCGTCTAACCCCAGCCTCTTCGCAAACGATAGCGAAATAAATGTTGTGAGGCTCCAGAGTCGAACAAGACCGATGCATCCACGCCATTCACTGGAAAGGTACCGGTGAGGATTGTGCCTCTTGCTGGCTTCTGCCTTATTGCAGACACTCAGCATACCTCCCGTTCCGTGTGCACAGCCTAATTCATTTGCAAACTCATAAGTATACAGTAGTATCACGTTGGACATACTTCAAAACAACATCTCTTATTCATAACACACTCCTTACACCATAAGTTGGTTTACATTGCAGACATGGCTAAACATAGCTTCCTTAGCATACAACTGGCTTAATACGTTACATGATTACACAAGGCTAAAACTGCCTGAAGGTCAAATTCAAACGTCCGGGTTTCAGATGTGGCATTTACCACTGCTGATGGTGCGGTATTCAGTTTAATCTTCTTGATACCGTGGTATAACATCCTTGATTGTCCACCCATAATTAACACATCTCCTGATTTCAACACTAACTTCCTTGCGAGGTCACCACGCTTCTGCTCGCCATATATAAACACTGCGGTATCACCAATGGACCAAGACACCACGGGTACTCCCTTACTTAGAGACTCGGGTGACTCGTCCTTATCTTGGTGTAATCCCAACCGTCCACCTTTCTGGTAGAAGTTCACAACACATAAATCTGCCTTAACATTCGGAATCGGTTCCGATTCAATTTGCTGAGCAATTCCCACGGCGTGATTAACGACCGCAAGGAACTCCTCAGGTATACCTGGTACAGTTGCTTCATCTTCAGCTCGCACTCCTTGATATGACTTGGTGTAAGGATTCCAGTCCTTACCCATGCACATCATCTTCAGCTTCATCTTCGAACCACTCGGGTACTCGGGTGTGTAGAAACCTCCTGGTGCTGCTCCAAGTTCGTTGCATCGCCTGATGATGTGGATTTGTGCTTCCGGTGTCAGGTATCCATTTAAGAGTATCATACCTGGCTGGATAACCTGACATTGCTCCAGTGGGAATTCGGTGATGCTGATGGCTGTCTCTTCAGGGTTCGGTGTGGGCGGGATTGGATAACAGATATAGAAGGTTCCTAAGGTTTCATTTCACATTATTCTTTAATTCACTACTTAGGTGATTGTACATTAGACTCACTAACACAACACTCATGCATGAAATGCGGTAAGCAATCACTTTTCACCTAACAGTTTAGGTGGTACCTGGTCTAGAAGAGGGTCCTGGTGCCTCAGACCGGTCCACTACATTCAGGGCGGCCTTGCCGGTCCCTGTACCCTTCCCCTTCTGGGATTCAGTGTACTTCTTGTCAGGGGCGGCTGCATGATCGCCTTCGGGCTTTCGGTGGTCGCGGTAGTCTTACCCTTCCACTGCCCCTTTGGCTTATAGTTCCTACCATTAGGGTTCTGCCAGCACTCAAACTCGCGGTGCCCCATCTTCTGGCAGTAACGACACTGCACGTCGTTCCCCTTGCAGTCTTTGCCGGGGTGGTCTCCATTGCACCACTTACAGTAAAAGTGGCGCTCCGGTCCAGAGCCCGCGCTATCTGCTATAGCAATACACAATCATTACTCACTTCACATCTTAACAACATATATTTCAACTTGTTACACATTGCTAACCAATTACCCTTAGGCGGGTAGGAGCGTAGAGGCTTTGCTGCATACGCATATGTGAGCTTCAGTGGCTCATCGGCTGTGGTGGTCTGGGCTTGGCCCTTGTCACCCTGGTACTGACCCTTCTGTGGCTGAGGGTAGTATTTCTTTTTCTTTCCTCCCCCATACCCTTGCTGACCCTGACCCTCGTTCGTGACCTTGCGCTTGTGCGCATTTTCCTCGTCCCTCAGACGGACGGTAATCTCAACCTTAGCAGCGGCATGATAGCACTCCTGCAAGGTAGTATACTCAACTGGCCCCATCCCGTAGCGGAGACGGTGGCTAAGACCATTGTAGAACCGGTTCACCAGCACCCGGTTCGAATATCCAAGGTCCGGTAACAAGTGGATAAGGTCAGTGAATGCGGTGTAGTAGTCATCAACCGACATCTTATCCCCCTGCCTCAGACTATCCAGCTCGAGGCGCTTGGCCTCTTGCATGAACAGGGTAATACTTGCTCGCAGTAGAGCTGTGTACTCCCTCCAACCAAACGCAGGATCAGCCATCCTGTCCTCCTTCACAAGCTTCCACCAACTCTGTGCCGAACCCTTCAGGTAGTAAGCGGCAAGACGGACCTTAGCTTCAGCAGGTACTGCCAGGGTCTCGTAGGCGGTCTCCAGCCCGGAGATGTACGCCTCCAGCTTACTAGGGTCGGTCTCTCCATTGAATGACGACGGTCTCAAATCAGCCAACGCCTTGACCCAATTGGTCTCTCGTGGCGGTGGTGGTGGTGGCTGAACACCGGGCTGTTGCCCTTGCTGCATCGCAGTAACCAACTGGGGTACCATCTGGGCAACGGCGGCTGCTACTGCCTCAGCCATGGTCTGTGCCGTAGTGTCATCGCCCTGGTCACCCTCATCTCCAGTACCGCGCCCGCGGCCTCTACCTCGTGGTCTACCTGACATCTGAATTCACATGAACATTTCATTAGCACTATGCCTGCACACTTACCAATCCAACGGTGGTAACATCTTTCCAACAACAAGCTAATTCCACACTTAGTTAGTGGTTAACCTTCCCAATCTGTTCACCTAGTAGCTAGGGTTGGGTTTCCTAACTCGGTATGTTTCTAGCTCGGTATTCTAGTCATCAGAGCGATACTTCGCTCTGATACCACTTTTTGTAACACCCCTACAACGCACTTACCAACTACTGAAATTCGCAGCGGAAACAAACAACTAAACAACAACTAAACACTATGGTGCTACAACGCCGTTAACCACCCACGTGGTTAACTAGGCAGAATAAATACAAGTGTATCGGTCTGATGATCAGACTCCCGAGCATAGGTCCTAACATCCATACATAAACATAACCAAACCATACCGAGTACTTATCTTACATACCAACTGTAACCTTAAACACCTGTCACTGTAAACAACAGTACCAAAATAAACAACACTACGGGAGCACAGGCGCATCCCGGGTTTATTATACAGATACCACAAGTACTTCAGCAGCCTAGGATCTAGAGCCACTCCGCTTCTTCGATCCTCATCCTGTAAATAAAATATGGAGCCCCCAGAGGGGGTCAGCAACCTTTTGCTGGTATGGCTAACGCGCAGCCCATCGGCTACCGGGATACGCGCAACCAATTGTCATGATAACATGGCATTCATTTTAAACATCCAACATATATATAACATAGCTTAGCAAGGGAAATTGCGTAGCACAACAATAATACATAACACCATAATTCGGTTCACACAAGGAACCTTCCACCATAATTAGTATACATAGTGAGCCTAGAGATTATTGCCAATCTCATGCTAAGCTCGTTACCAACCTCGTTACCGTCCAGTTATATCGAACGGTTAACTTAAACCCAAGGCGTGTCGGATATAGTAATCCCAAGCACACCGAAAACAACATTCGTATGCCCCTGTGGCCCGACGTGAGTCAGTAAACTAGCTTTGGATAAGCTAAGGGAAAGTTGAAACCAAATTGGAATACAACCTATACATACACCAAGAGAGTCGAACCGGATAGATATCGACCCCCATCCATCACACGCGTGGCCGGAACATGACCGGACTCCTCAATTCCCCGGTTAGCACTTGTTAGTGATCACACAAATAAACTTGTTAAGTCACACACAAACAAGTGTTTAGGTCTGGTTAGACACACCAAGAAAAGGAGTCAACAATACAACATCATAATATTTAACAACTGTAAACTCTTTCCATGTCTTAATCTTATAAGGTCGTAACACACAGAAAAGCAAACAACATCCAAGCCGGTGTAAACCGGTAGGCAACAGACTGCAAGAAAACCATACCTCGGTCCTTGCCTCGACTCGTTTCCACCTTGAGAGAATCCTAAACACATTTAGTAACGTCGGTCAATTAACGTACTAGTTCACCGTTAACATTAACTACTTCACATTTCTTGTTATTTCTTTTCCACATTTTGTTTTAACTTCCCACCTTTTAAAATGTCATTATAACTCTCCTAACCTGACTTATATAACTTTATAATATCATCACTAACTTATCCCTATTATTAGACATCGTTTAACAACTTAGAATCAAATTTACGTAGTGGTCCGGGCCTTGGTCCCTAACATAGGTCCCGGACCTATACTCAGCTAAACTCTCGTTGTTTTTAATGGGGTGGTCCGGGCCCTTACATAAGGCCTAAGTCCCGGACCATTCTAAGCAACTATCCCTCGGTAATTTTAACAGGTTGGTCCGGGTCCTTGTACAAGAGCCAAGTCCCGGACCTACGACCACGTACAATTCTCGGACAATTTTAAGGGGTTGGTCCGGGCCCTTACATATGGGTAAGTCCCGGACCTCTTTCTATTCAACTCACGGCCTTATTACACCATGGTCCGGGACATAACCAAGACCTAAGTCCCGGACCAAACTTACAGAAACGACGTACTGGATTTTTCATGCTCTGCTGCGCAAGTTCTCTCACCTATCAGATATATAACTTCCCAGTACACCCTTATACTCAAAATTTCACCCAAATATACACCACATAACAACGTAGTGCACAATTTAAATTGCATAAATCTTAAACACTGAATTTCCCACAATATATTTGCCTCTCACCTGCAAATACAAACAGCAGTTCGTATGTTTTTTACTAGTCTTTTGAGAACATTTTTCTAAGTCATAACCATTGGCTCTTTAGGTAGTTTGAATACACAACGTACGTTCATTTTCCAAAGGAATTTTAAGCTACCTTTGGTTAACATAAAACGTAGAGGAAACACCATTTTCTTGAGTTTCCATACCTTGAAGCAAAGGAGAAGAACAATACGTGAAAAGATGGACTCAAGCTCCTTCCATGGAGATTCCTCTTGGCACCAAAGTGGAGCTCTTGAAGATTTGAAAGGACTACGTCGAAGAGCTTGAAGAAACTAAGAGATCGGTGGTCTCGGTTTTAGATTTGGACAAGTGAGTAAGAAGTTACAAGATTTTGAAGTTGCATATTGGGTGTGCTGTTCGATCGTGAAGGAGAAAAGGAAGGAGAGCTACGTGAGATAGTAAGGAAATGAGAGAATGAAGAATGAATGATTATAGTTGCTTTTAGTAGATATTAGTTATCTACGTAAGGAAGTAAAAGCAAATAGTGATTATTAAACTACTCATTTACTTGCTCACTTATTTGTTCAATCAGTAAGCAAGGGTGTCGACACACCACAAGCAAACCGACTCCCTTTTAATTACAAGGGTTACTAGTCTTTATTTCTCATTAAATAATTACACATGTTAATATATGTTACAAACTAGCTTATTTTAGTCACTATTCACTATAACAAAACACATAAAGTGAAATATTTATTTCTTATTAATTTAAACTTCCAAATGTGATACTAAATAGTACACATATTAATAAAGAGTATTGATGGTCATTTAGCCATTCAAAACTCACTTACAAACAATTTCCATTTTAGGCAATTAATGGTATTTACTATTTATTAAATGCTTACTAATATTTCTAAGACTCTTTAGTCTTATTAATTTATTATTATTATTTAAACCACTTATTAAGGTTTGGGTATTTCAATAGTAGTTAAATATCTTGCTAATTATGGGCAGTGAACCCAATCTTTGTAGTACAACAAGGTCGTATCCACATAGACTTCGCAACTATTAAATTAATTATCCAGTTTAGTTAATGTACAAAAGATAAATAAAAAATGCATATAATGTAAATGGGGTTTAGCCGGAGGCAAGCTTGGTTTTTAGGATTAGTACAGAAATAATAAAAACAGTAATATAAAGTAAATGGATGAAAAGGGTATCCTAGGATAGCGGGGGAATTTCCTAAATTACTAAAACAATTTTATAAACCTGTCCTCATTATTTATTGTCTATTAGAGTTAATAATTGTCAGTTACGAACTCCTATTAATAGCCTTAGTATTTTCCTGCTCAATCCGGAGTGTAAATACCAAGATTAATTCCTTTGTGGTACTTTGACTATCTCAAAATCATATATTGAAAGTTACCAAATAAATGCAGTATTTTGTCAAATAAGCATTTAACAATATTTGCTGAAAGGAATTAAACAAGTTTAATAAGTGAAACAGGTAATAATATTTATTTAAGTACAGACATAATTATAATCCTAATTTGCCTTTATTTGTCTGTTAAGAATTTATCTTGTGCCTTCCTAAATCATAGATAAGGACAACTCTTAATTAATTCAATAGACTTTTTACATCAGAAAAGTCTAAAATAATTAATTAGCTTTAAGCAAGAATTCTTTTAATAACAGCGATGGATTTTATCTGCTAATCAAGGAGATAATATCTAGCGTTTTTCTCTCTTTGTGGTCTATTCTCAGATTTACAAAATCATTGAAATAAGCGAAACCGTAAATGCATAAAAATGATCAGTTGTTAAGCATTTAATAATTTAGAGAGACAAAACAAATTTTATAAGCAAACTTGGTATTAATAATAAGTCTGATTATTTAAGGTCAAACCCATCCTAGGATACAGTAAAATCACTCAGACATTAAGTAATAAAAAGGAACAGAATAGCCATTAATTGGGAGACTGCCGGCGGAGACTGGACTGCGATTCGCTTCTGCTCCAGCTCCCTTTTCTTCTGTTCTTCTTATCGTGTTTCTGCTTCGTGGTGGAATGAAGAATAAAACTAAATGGAGAAGTGGGAGATAAGAGGATGGAATGGATCGTGGGAGTGAGCGATGGTTTATTTACTGGATGGTGATACGTCTACTGCTTTGGATTGTGTGGAAGGGAATGAATTTTTTGAGCAGAGGGCGTGGGTTTTATAGAGAAAGGAAGAAGAGGAAGGAAGGAGAAAGGCTGGTCACGCGTGAAGATAAGGAGGTGCCAGTTGATTGCTCAATTGATTGCTCTCATTTATTGCAGGACAAGCGTGCAGAGTAGATGGATAAGCAGACAGTGGACGAGTTTGCAGAGTCGGCGAGGCAAGTTGGAGACGACGACGGGCGAAGAAAACTGGTCGCCGCGATTTTTATTCACGTCCGCATGTGTCCTCATTGGCGTCCGCCTCTGAAGCACGCGGACGTCTCTGTTGTTCTCCCTCCGTCCGCCGGCCACTCTGTCTGTCCGCGTCTCCAACCGCCCAGCAATCAGGCGGACGCCTCTGCCGTCGTCCTGGTCCTGCTCCGCCTCCCAAACCGCCTAATCATGGGCGTTGCCCTTGTGATGTCCGCCTACTACAATGGTTGCCTAGGCGGACACACCGTTGTTCTGTGCTCCTCGCGTGACTCTCTTCTACCGGCTCTAGATTCTTCGTTTGACTCCGTTTTCTGAGCCGTTTGCGTCTATGTGTTCGTCTCTTCGTCTACTCTACTCCCAGCTTGGTTTTCCTCATTTAAACCAAATTAGTGAGATAAACAATAAAATATAACTAGAGGAAAACTAACCGAAGTGAAAATGAGCAAGAAAAGTGCTATATTATATATGAAATACACCATAAACATGCTCATTTGGACCTTATCACACCCCCACACTTATCTTTTTGCTGTCCTCAGCAAAATCGCGTACCAGTAAGTAGGGAATGCTCAATAATAACAAATATTATTATGAAGGGTAGGATAAACATATCTTTAAACTTATTGAGAGTGTGAAAAATTAACTGCTGGTGGCATAAGTGTGGCTCAGGGTAAAAATAAAATATATAGAGTTTCGGGGTATGATCCAGGTACTACTCAATTTTCTTTTAGGTGACTTTGAGAACTTTTACCATGGCCAACTTCTCTCAAGAATGGGCATTGAGGAGAAAACAAAAGGAAAAATAGATTCATGCATTGTTTTACACTTTTGCATACGAGATGAGAAATAATATGTAGGCATTAAGCCTTCGTATTTTAGAACACTCAACTCTCGTTGTTTGGTTTACCATGGTGTCTCGCATCCTTTATTATTTTTCTATTCTTTTTTTTAACAGAGAAGCACCTCTTAGCATCCATAAGAGAGAAGACAAAAGAAACCCTGAGCATAAATCCCCATTTGCAGATTTTTGGTCACACCAGCATATAAAGATAAATGCTCCTCAAAAGTAATCAAAATTTTAAAATTTTGTACAATTTATCCTACAATTCATAATAGTATTTATTCTTAAGAGAACAACCTATATTAACAGGGTACATAATTTTAATTTTAAACAAATGCAAGATAAGCATAGAGATTAAGCTTTTTTAGCTAAAATGTCACCGAAAAGGACCACTCCCCCACCCTTAAATTGAACAATGTCTTCATTGTTCACCAGAAAAAACAAGGGAAGTTTCAGAAACCTTTTCGTTAAGTAGATAATATAGATAACACATGGTCACAATTCAAACATTTAAGCACATAAACGCTCCTCTGCATTTTTATTTAAATTTAAAGCATAAATTAAAGAAACTGGTACTATCTCCCCCTGAATTATTTTTGCTTGCGTTATAAAGTTCCCCCACACTTGAGCTTGAGCCTCAAGTAGCGTAGCTTGGTTGCGGTGTAGACATGAATTGCACCTGCATAAGACACTAGAAGCAACCATACTATAAACGAGGTTAAATTTAGCAAAAATAAATTAAAGGGAACCTGAAAATTAAACAGCATAAAGCATATAAAGATAATTCGTCCGGGTTGCCCTCCCGGAAAGAGCTGCCCTTCTTTAAACGTCTTTGGCTAGACGCCTCTTCGTTATCCGGATCAAAATATAATAGAATAGTTTCTGCCATGAAAACGAAGTTGGCAGAAATTAAAAGCAACCACCTGGATCAAAAACAAAATGTTACTCTTCGGCCAATATAGTAGGAAAATGAATACTCCACAAAACCTGGTGTTTGATGAGGTACTGCCGGTAGCGTAGTTCTAACGAACCAGGTGTGATGGGTTTTACTCCTCAATGGAAGATGTAAAAATCCTCCTCTTGTTTGTTGAGGCTTATGGTAATCAATGTCCAGAGGGAAGTGGCTCCTTGAAATTGATTATGCACTCTCTTCTGAAGGCTCGAAGGGAGGCTATCTCCTCTTCTCAAGGTTGAGGATGTGTCCTCCCACCCCATCTTCTGGTAGAGCACGGAGAAGGAGGGGAAAAAGTAGTTGACTTCAGAGGGAGAAACTCCATGAAGTCCAAGGAGACATTCTCTTCTGAGGGTGTTCTTCATATCAAGCTGACAGTTGTTTGGTGTATTGATTCTCTAATTCGAATAGGGGATGAAGGTGGAAAGTAGCTTATGTCCTCAGGCGGTTTGTTTGCCTCCTCATGAACCACTTCATTCAGTTGTTGAAGCGGTTTATCCATGCGTTCATCTGATCTAGCGTTCTTTGCTGGATCCTTTCAAACTCTGAGGTAAAATTTGCCATCATTTCTCTTAAATGGCGTTGTCTCTCTCTATTGCAAACATAGGACAATGGAACCTTCATGGTCTCCTCCACACTCTTGGCACACAAAGATGGGGTCAGGCTTGAGAGATGACTTTAATCCTCCAAGAGAGCTCTCATTCAGCATTTGGGTCTGAACATTGGGGGCTTCATGGTACTCTCCGCACCTTTGACAGACACTCCATTGATTGTAGTCCTTTGCGCCATAGGGTCGGTCCAACTATCTGATTTATTATCTGTTTAGTTTTTCTTTTATTTTTCGTTATTTGCCACTTTTTGTGTATAAATTTTTTGTTTTGTTTTTAAAGGTACTTAATTCTGATGGATAGTCACTACGATCAAGCAGGAGATTGGTATGGTTACCCCTATGGCGCAAAGGACTACAATCAATGGAGAGTCTGTCAAAGGTGCGGAGAGTACCATGAAAGCCCCCAATGTTCAGACCCAAATGCTGAATTGAGAGCTCTCTTGGAGGATTACAAGTCTCTCTCAACCTGACCCCATCTTTGTGTGCCAAGAGTGTGGAGGAGACCATGAAGGTTCCCATTGTCCTATGGTTGCAATAGAGAGAGACACGCCATTTTAAGAGATATGATGGCAAATTTTACCTCAGAGTTTGAAAGGATCCAGCAAAGAACGCTAGATCAGATCGAACGCATGGATCAACCGCTTCAACAACTGAATGAAGTGGTTCATGAGGAGGAACAACCCCTGAGGACATAAGCTACTTTCCACCTCATCCCCTATTCGAATTAGAGAATCCATCACCAAACACTGTCAGCTTGATTATGAAGACAACCCCTCAGAAGAGAGTTTCTCCTTGGACTTCATGGAGTTTCCTCCCCTCTGAAGTCAACTACTTTTTTCCCCTCCTTCTCCGTGCTCTACCCAAAGATGAGGGTGGACACATCCTCACCTTGAGAAGGAGGAGATACCGCCTCCCTTCGAGCCTTCAGAAAGAGTGCTATAATCAATTTCAAGGAGCCACTTCCCTCTGACATTGATTACCATAAGCCTCAACAACAAGAGGAGGATTTTTACATCTTCCCATTTGAGGAAGTAAAACCCATCACACCTGGTCTCCTGTTAGAACACTACGCTACCGGCAGTACCTCCTTAAACACCAGGTTTTGTGGAGTATTCATTTTCCTCTATATTTGCCGAAGTAACGTTTTGTTTTGATCCAGGTGGTTTGCTTTTAATTTCTGCCAACTTCGTTTTCCTGGCAGAACTATTATCTACTTATATTTTTGATCCAGGATAACGAAGCAGGCGTCTAGCCAAAGACGTTAAAGAAGGGCAGCTTTCCGGGAGGCAACCCGGACGAACTTATCTTTTATATGCTTTTATGCTGTTTTAATTTTCAGGTACCCTTTAATTTTATTTTTGCTAAACTTTAACCTCGTTTATAGTATGGTTGCTTCTAGTGTCTTATGCAGGTGCAATTTCATGTCTACAACCGCAACCAAGCTACGCTACTTGAGGCTCAAGCTCAAGTGTGGGGGAACTCTTATAACGCAAGCAAAAATAATATCAGGGGAGTACCAGTTTCTTTAATTTTGCTTTAAATTTAAATAAAAACTGCAGAGGAGCGTTTATGTGTGCTTAAATGTTTAAATTGTGACCATTGTGTTATCTCTATTTTATCTACTTAACCGAAAAGGTCTTCTGAAACCTTCCCTTGTTTTTTCTGGTGAACAATGAGGACATTGTTCAATTTAAGTGTGGGGGAGTGTGTCCTTTTCGGTGACATTTTATGCTAAAAAGCTTAATCTCTCTGCTTATCTTTGCATTTGTTCAAAATTAAAATTATGTACCCTGTTAATATAGGTTGTTCTCTTTAAGAATAAATACTATTATGATTGTAGGATAAATTGTACAAATTTTAAAATTTTGATTACTTTTGAGGAGCATTTATATGCGGTGTGACCAAATAATCTGCAAATGGTTGGATTTTATTGCTCAGGGTTTCTTTCGTCTTCTCTCTTAGGGATTGCTAAGAGGTGCTTCTCTGTTAAAAAAAAGAATAGAAAAATAATAAAGGACTTGCGAGACACCTTGGTAACCACAACGAGAGTTGAGTGTTCTAAATACGAAGGCTTAATGCCTACATATTATCTTCTCATCTCTTATGCAAAAGTGTAACAAATGCATGAATCTATTTTTCCTTTTGTTTTCTCTCCTCAATGCCCATTCTTGAGAGAAGTTGGCCATGGTAAAAGTTCTCAAAGTCACCTAAAAAGAAACATTGAAGTACCTTGGATCATACCCCGAAACTCTATATTTTATTTTTACCTGAGCCACCTATGCCACCAGCAGTTAATTTTCACACTCCTCAATAAGTTTAAAGATCAGTTTATCCTACCCTTCATAATAATATTGTTATTATTGAGCATTCCCTACTTACTTGGTTACGCGATTTTGCTTGAGGACAAGCAAAAGATAAGTGTGGGGGTGTGATAAGTGTCCAAATGAGCATGTTTTATAGGTGTATTTCATATATAATATTAGCACTTTCTTGCTCATTTCTCCACTTCGGTTTTTTCCTCTAGTTTATATTTTATTGTTTTCTCACTAATTATTGGTTTAACATGAGGAAACCAAGCTGGGAGTAGAGTAGACGAAGAGACGAACACATAGACGCAAACGGCTCAGAAAACGGAGTCCAAACGAAGAATCTAGAGCCGGTAGAAGAGAGTCACGCGAGGAGCACAGAACAGCGGTGTTCCGCCTAGGCAACCGCCTTGTAAGTAGGCGGACATCACTAAGGGCAACCGCCCCATGATTAGGCGGTTTGGGAGGCGGACAGCAGGACCAGGACGGCAGAGGCGTCCGCCTGATTGCTGGGCGTTGGAGACGCGGACAGACAGAGTGGCCGGGCGACGGAGGGAGAACAACAGAGACGTCCGCGTGCTTCAGAGGCGGACGCCAATGAGGACACATGCTGGACGTGAATAAAAATCACGAGCGACCAGTTTTCTTCTTCGCCCGTCGTCGTCTCCAACTTGCCCGCCGACTCTCTGCAACTCGTCCACTGTCTGCTTATCCATCTACTCTGCACGCTCTGTCCCCTGCAATTTAGAGGCAATCAATTGAGCAATCAATTGAGCAATCAACTGGCACCTCCTTATCTTCACGCGTGATCCAGCCTTTCTCCTTCCTTCCTCTTCTTCCTTTTCTCTTATAAACCCACGCCCTCTGCTCAAATAAATTCATTCCCTTCCACACAATCCAAAGCAGTAGACGTATCATCCCATCCAGTAATAACCATCGCTCACTCCCACGATCCATTTCATCCTCTTATCTCCCACTTCTCATTTTAGTTTTATTCTCATTCCACACGAAGCAGAAACACGTAAGAAGAACAGAAGAAAAGGGAGCTGGAGCAGAAGCGAATCGCAGTCCAGTCTCCCCGCCGTAGTCCCAAATTAATGCTATTTCGGTTTCCTTTTTTACTGTTATGTCTGAGTGATTTTACTCGTATCCTAGGATGGGGTTTGACCTTAAATATTCAGACTTATTATTAATACCAAGTTTGCTTATAAATATTTGTTTTCTCTCTAAATTATTAAATGCTTAACAACTGATCATTTTTATGCATTTACGGTTTCGCTTATTTCAATGATTTGTAAATCTGAGAATAGAACGACAAGAGAGAAAAACGCTAGATATTATCTCCTTGATTAGCAGATAACAATCCATCGCTGTTATTAAAAGAATTCTTGCTTAAAGCTATTAATTATTTTTAGACTTTCTGATTGTAAAAAGTCTATTGAATATTAATTGAGTTGTCCTTATCTATGATTTAGGAAGGCCACAAGATAAATTCTTAACAGACAAATAAAGGCAAATTAGGATTATAATTATGTCTGTACTTAAATAAATATTTATTACCTGTTTTCACTTATTAAACTTGTTTTAATTCCTTCAGCAAATATTGTTAATGCTTATTCTGACAAATACTGCATTTATTTGGTAACTTTCAATATATGATTTTGAGATAGTCAAGTACCACAAAGGAATTAATCTTGGTATTTACACTCCGATTGAGCAGGAAAATACTAAGGCTATAATAGGAGTTCGTAACTGACAATTATTACTCTAATAGACAATAAATAATTGAGACAGGTTTTATAAAATTGTTTTAGTAATTTAGGAAATTCCCCCCGCTATCCTAGGATACCCTTTTCCATCCATTTACTTTATATTACTGTTTTTATTATTTCTGTACTAATCCTAAAACCAAGCTTGCCTCCGCTAAACCCCAATTTACATTATAGCATTTTTTTATTTATCTTTTGTACATTAACTAAACTGGATAATCAAGTGACAACTGAAAGGTAGTTTTATTTCAAGGAGTTTGTATAAAATTATTTTCCTTTAAAATACTCTATTTTTCACTCAATATGATAGATCTGCTAGTTGTAAAAATCAATTTAGTTTAGCTTGGGATTATGGAATATGTGGAAAGTCAAGGAAAGAAAAGGATAAAGACAAGGTACTCTCCGTTGTTTATAAATTTTTCTAACCAAAAACGGCCTCGTCTATCTGGTTATTAAGTTCTTTGGGGTGCTTTAATCACCTATCTACCTAAGGTCTCGTGATCTGGGATAGAAGACCAACACCGCTACAAGGATAGAGAGAAAAGTCTGGGTACAGAAAAAAATAATGCAATTCAAAAAAATATATAGATGAAAATAATATGTGCTTTGTATATACAATTTGCACATTCAAAAAAATGTGTTAATAAATTGCAATTTATATTTATGAACATTATTACGTGGTGTTGAAGGTATTGCGGAATAAGCATTACTTCACACCCCTTGTCATCCCGGGTTAGTTGAATGAAATTGGTTGAAATCCCAGGTTAATCTAACTTGTTTTCCTGCAATCTAGTATTTTTTATGCTTTTATTAAATGGTTTCTTTTTCACTGTTTGCTAAAACCTACTTCTAAGAGCAGAATTATTCTTTCGATTGTCACTTGTCTAAATTCCCTTCTCACTTATTTAATCTTGTTTTATTATTAAGGCTTAGAGATAATTATATCCGTTTGCTTGAGCAAGCAAAAGTCAAGTGTGAGGAATTTGATAAGTGCAAAACATTAGACTTTTTAGGGTTTAATCACCTTATTAATTGTAGCATTTTTAGTAATGTTTCTCACTTATCTAGGGTTTTTCCTATAAATATGTTGTTATATTAACTGATGTATTTTATGTGTTAAATTGTAGGAAAAATACCTAAAACATACATATGTTTATAAGGGATTAAAATGGTCACGTGAGGAACAACAACATGCACGCATGAATTGCATGCAACCGCCCATTAAGGGGCGGACCACTCTCATGCAACCGCTAGGCGGACGTGACAGAGCGTACCGCTAGTTATCAGGCGGACAACATAGAGAGTACCGCCACTTAAGAGGCGGACAACTCTAATGCAACCGCGGGGCGGACAACATAGAGAGTACCGCCACTTAAGAGGCGGACAACTATAATGCGACCGCGAGGCGGTTGAGACAGAGGAGACCGCCACATAAACAGGCGGACAAGAATAGAGAGTACCGCTACTTATCTAGTGGACACGTGTAAATGTGTAGGAAATTAACGGGTTATCTTCTACCCAACTCGCTCTTCAACTTGAGCCGGCGCCTACCAGAAATCACGTACGCGATTCAGCCCTGTCCCCTGCGCAATCAATAGCTGCAATCAATGGGGAGCTGCAATCAACGAGCTCAATCAGTGAGCTGATGAGCTGTTGCTCTATTCTTCTTCCTCTATAAATACGAGCTTCATTCCTCCTTATCCGGTGTCCTTCCAGAGGCTCCGTCCGTGGTTCCTCTGGAGTTCCAATTCACCCCGTCAATCCATCTTCATTTCACTACACATTCACTCACTCGTTCATCTTCATTTCTAATCTCCCGCTTCTCCATTTGTTTTCTTTACATCTCATTAATCTCACCTCTAGTCTCACGTATTTAAATAGAAGACCAAACTATTTAATATGTTAGGCTAGAGTACGTATACTCTGGGAATAATTATTATCTATTTGTATTTATCTTGCAATATATTTTACTGGTTTTAGTTTTAATAAAGTTTGTTACGATTAAAGGTTTTCTCACATCTTTTTAATAAATGTCATGAGTTTATTAAATTGCTCTACTAAGTCTATTTTGATCAGACCAGGTGATAAATAGACAGGTTAATTAAGGCGTAAATCTGGAGAAAGCTCTATTATGATTTAATGAGTTAGTATTTTCAGGTGCAAATGTAATCCCTCAACACTCCTCTGCCGTTCGCAGGCTTTTGCTTGAACCTTGATTAGAACCTTGCATTACAGGTGAACGAGTTCTTATGAGGCTATGACTTAGTCCTTAAGATAATTTTAGGAATCTTGCCAAACAATTATAATTAAACCAGTAGACCTAGCATGAAAGAGCAGATAATATTAATCTGAACCAGAGTCTCGTTTAGTTTATCTGTTAATTTAGTTAATTTTATCTTTCCCTTTTATTTATAAAAACAAGTCAATTAATCCCCCCTCCTGTGACACGCTTAGGTACTTTAATATGTACATTAGTCCCGTGGTTCGATATCCGGTCGCTTACATTTCACTATACTACCACGACCGGGATTTTGTTTGCAGCCCGATGTTTATTTTGAGTTTTAATTTCTTTCTTTTATTATTTTATGTTAATTATACCCAATATAACCACTCAGATTATAACGTCTGCAGAAGCGATTCACGCATTTCAGTTCAATAGTCACTCAAGATCGGACCGAAGATGTCTTATATTTGTAAACCTCATAGTAATAGAGATAGAGCCATACCTTCTCTCCAAAAAAAAACTACATATGCATCTTGCATCTCATCTAGCACTTAGTATTTGCATGCATCATAACCATTCCACCTTCAACATCCGACTAGTAAGAACTCTACCTAGTCTCGCTGAAAATCGACTTCAGTTGCAGTTGTTGAAGCATAACTTTAGATCAAAAGATGTCAACTGGAACCATCCCAGACCATCATCAAGCTACATCGAACCATCTCGGAGCCATCCTGGGCTATCCTCGAGCAACGTTGAACCAAACTAAAGCCATTCGAGGCCGTACGAGGACAATTCCGGAGCCATCCAGTGTCATGCTCGAGCCTCATCAACACCATATCCAGAACCAAACTGGAGCCATGCGGGAGCCATCATCTAACATTAAAACCATCCTTCGAACTACACAAGAGGATCCTAATAGTCCGAGAGCAATACGGGAGCCACCTCAAATCCACGTCAGATCTATTTCATCACCAGGGTCTTGCCTACAAAATTTCGAACTATGTCAGGTCTGATCTCAATACGGAATTGAGTATGTAGGCAGCCCGCCTAGGGTGCGACCACCTCAAAGGAAGATTCCCTTTTTGTTCACTACTATCATCAAATGGAGCCATCTCGTAGCCTCCCCGAAGCCATCCCGAACTATCCCGGAGCCATCTCGAGGAATCTGAAGCCGAAACTGACCGTACTAAAGCCATTCATCCACAAAAAAAAAAACTGTCAACCACGGTAAATCACATCGATCCACCACTTGATTCAAAATCCATACCAAAACCATTCATCCACAACCCAAAAAATTGTCAACTACATCAAAGTACACAAGTCACATCGACCCACCACTCGACCCGAAGTCTCAATCCAAATCGAAACCCACCAACCATCCCGAAAATCTCAATCCAAATCGAAACCCACCAACCATCCCAGAGCCGTTGCTCACAATAGGGTCATGAATCATGTTGGAGCCATCCGACCGCACTGGAGCCATCCGACCGCACCGGAGCCACACAACCGCACCGGAGCCATTTGATCATACCAAAGCCATTTGATCATATCGAAGCCATTCGGTCGTATCAAAACCATCGAGTTCCCAAAGTCACTCATTCACAAAAACCATCCATTCAAGAACCAATCACAAAAACCAAAAACTCGAGAGCCATACCGGAGCCATCTCGAACTCTGGAGCCAAGAGTCATACTAAATCCCGAAACCATAGTGCACATCGGGCCAAGACCACCAAAAATAAAACCGAAATATAAGTCCCACACTAACAAAGTCAAGGGCCACATCAACAAAAAAACATTCGACTATCACATCCCTCACAAAAACTACCAAAAGGCATCCAATCCCGGATCAATCCACAATCAAAGCCATCCTCAAATCAATCTACCTCCACAAACAACTTCAGATCAAAAATAGCAAAAATATTATAACTAGTAGCTAACTTGCTACTATCTTAAAGTTTCTACGGCCAAGTAGATAAGTAAAATTTTGAATTGCTACTGGCACTTGATTATAATTGCTATTATGCTACTATTTAGCAAATGCTTTAAACAAGTAACTAAATTGCTACTATATTTAATTTCAAAATTGATACCGACTAATAATGCTAATACAATTTTAGTTGATATTATGCTAGAATACAACAAATGAATGCGGTATCAAAAACCATCCAAATCTCTCAATATTCAAACCAACTTCACCAATCAATATTTCAAGACCAGCCTATTCTTCAAACTCTTCTAAATCATCTAATCCTCGACCCACACTCAATCCTATCCTTTGGATTTTAAATGAATCTCTCTAAAAGGTTTTGAAAGAGGGCAATCCTGACAATTGGAGACCGAGGTTTCCTCGGGCACCAATCCGAAGTCGTGGTCGTTGCCACTTCTTAGGGGTGTAACCTAGTACGAACCCACAATAGAATCTCTGACTCGACCAGATAAGTCCTATCCATAGGGAACAACCTTAGAGTCAACTAACGGTTCTTAGAACCCCCCCTTCTCTCCTTTCCTAGTTCTTTAGGTCAAACTAGGTGGCGACTCTGGTCAATTTCCGCACTTAGGGCATAAGTCCGTGTGGAGCCCATCGAGAGCGGGTGTAGTGCACACTTGCACTCCCCTTTATGCTTTCTGGGAAAGACGGACGATAGAGTAGGTATTTGAGGGCTGCCATAATAACGGGTTTTCACCCTCCACAGAATGGCATTTTAGGATCTAGGCTTTTTAGTTAAAACCATTTTAATAGACCCCCCCTCATACCGAAAAATCACCCTCCACAGAATGGCGACTCTGCTGGGAAAGACTTGAGTAAGTTTTTATCATAAAACTTGGTCAAGGAAGACTGAACTCCATTCAAAATTGTCGGGATTTCCCCACTTCTTTCAAAACCTTCAAGAGATTCTTTTCAAAGCCTTTAGGATTATTCTACTCCATACTTTGAGTTGTAGCTGATGAGGACAGCTAGGATTTGTTAGATCCTCAACAAACATTACAACAATTGGGTTAATAATTAGCTCACGAATAGAAAGAGACACTTAGGATTGAATGAAGCTAACTCCCCTTTAGGTTAATAAACAACCAATTGGAATTACTACCTTCAAGACAAAGCAGTTAGTAAATAGGGTTGTTTATTTTTCCTGCTTTATTTACCGCATTCATGTTATTGTTGCTTGTTGCGGGGTGAGACGGTCATTGACTTACACCATTACCGCCTTTACATTTACAAGCTGTGTGTGCATGGGTAGCTTAGGACATGCATTCCTCTGTGTCACCCCTATTTCCACGAGTCACGGAATCCCAATCAGTCCACGATTGATTTCCATGGTCACCGACCTACGCCCTGAAGACACATGATCCAAAATTATCCCCCATATCCGAGTTAGAGCCAGCATATAGTGAACCATGAGCCTTCAGTGTCTAGCTGCCTAATCTGGTGTCTAGGACGGGTTTTATGGGTAGTCACCCCCTTGTATGCCGCCTGTCTGACCACCCTTCTGCCTTACCCTGAAGATTACATGGGCTAAGCTCTCTATGATTCCTCTACACCACGGGTGTCTTTAAAGCCCAATGCCATGCTACACGTCCATAGAGGATCCCGTATTTACCGGATACCCATACATGGCACAACGTAGTCAGTGAATAATTTGGACTCTAGACACACCTTATCGTGTAGACGAGGGGAGATCGGACCCCATGCAGTGCTTCCCAAGTTTCCAAAAAGTGAGTATGTTGTGATAATCCCCGGCCGTGGCTCGTGTGACTGTACCACTTCGGGTATCCTGACCTTTCAAACTTAAGCACTCCGGACTTTCTTAATGACGTGCCCACAAGGCATAACAGAGATAAATGTCGAGAGATGAACAGTGAAGGGACGACGGTTCCCCCGGTGGTATGGAAACATTGATTGACCTAGAAGGTGATTATCCCAATCATTCGCACTCAGCTCCACATAAAAACTAGCCACGATTTTACTTCTTGCTATACATGTGTGCAAACCACTTTCTTCGAACCAAATTGTTTTAAATTTTGCAAAATGTTCGGAATTCTCTTCTGCATGTCTCTTTAAGATGTCTTACGAGCTCGTCTAATTTAGAATCCCACTTATATTTTACTCAAAACATTTGGGTTTTAAAACCTGTCACTTACTTCATTTCACAAAAATGTTATTTCCAAAACAATTTTCAAAAAATAGATTTCGAAAAACCTACTTTCTACAAACGAATTTCAGACAACATCCTTCACCAACATTATTCTTTAATAGTTTTTGAAAACAGTTTCCAAAGTTGATTTTCACAAACGTATTCCAAAATAAATGATTTAGTCCCCATGTTGCGACCCGCTATTTTTGAAGCTCAACCCACCTTCAAGAGCAGCGGTCATTACTGTGGAGCGTACTAATCATTTCATGTTTTCACAACAGTGGTGGATTTTTCAAAATGATTTGTGCTCGATCATTCACTTTTCCTTTCTCAAAAATATCCTTCATTCCCTTCGTCGAAGCAAGTGAAGCAGCATGAAGATCGAATACGCGGTGTGAGCCAAAAGCTAGAAGCACACCAACCCATGCAGCTAGCCGAGCGACATGAAGATTAGCAACTCCTATTTAAGTTCAAACTATTGAATATCAGAGGAACACCAGACCCTTTTTGTTGGGTCATGGTACTGCTTCACCGCAAGCGCCCAAAGACGAGTAAGCTGCCAACCGGGAGCCCGAAGGCGAGCTGAGCAGCCAATCAGGAGCCCGAGTGTGAGTGAGCAGTCAGTTCGAAGCCCGAAGACGGACTAGAAGAGTTCAAGAGAAGTTTGACTCAAAATTCCCCCTTTAATGACTTTTTAGTATTGATGATGTATAGGATTTTCCCTGATGTTTCTTTTCACTCTCGTCCATTTCTGAATAGATTAAGTGTATAGGTTTATACATCCCCTTTGAATTTATTTAGATCAATGTGTATAGGGTTCCCTACTCCCTATTTTATTTGCAAATGACCGAGCGTCAAAGTTTATATTGAGAAAATCCACCACTTTGAAAAACACGCGTTTTCGAAATTGTTTTCTAAAACTTGGTTTCTTTTGGCATGCACGTATAATAAAAGAATGAATAAGGGACAACCCCTCACATTTATATTATTCATCAACTTTGCTTTATGGGGTGAAAACTCTCGGTATCTACAAGAGGCATCCCCTAAATAAATAACACCAACAAATGCAACCGAGCACAAAGCAAATCGCATGCATTGCATTCATTACAAAAAGTCCCATGTATTCTCGGTCAGTTCAAGTTCGTCAAAGACGTACAAGTCCTATCCACCTCAGAAAAATTGCATAATTATGTGTTTCATTGTCACCGCACTATACACCATCTTTCATCCCAAATATCTCGACCACCAAAGCCCGATCTCAGAGGGATAAAAAAGAAAACCGGGAAGTTCAAACCTCTCCCAATCAGAGACCACCATGCGCGCCAGTGAGTAAAAGGGAAAGAGCGTGTCATACCGTGGGACCACCATGTGGGAGTTGTCACTTCCTAAAAATCCAAAATCCAAAAACCAATCACCAACCCGGCCTCACTTGAGAGTCTCTACCCTGATAGCGACCCCAGCAGCTAGGCCAGCTTCAGAATTTACATTGACAGGATGAATTTCATGGATCATCAACTGGAAACATCTCAAGCGAGACTAGGTATAGCTTTACCACTCATGCATTGCATCCAAAACAAAACAAACAAAAAAAAACATTCAGTCAAAATCCAAAGTCATCTATCTTGCATCATTGTGAACACATCATGCATCATATACGTAGTAGTTCCATATTACCACAACATATAGCATGGTAGATAGTTGTATTTGCATACTTCCATATCGGAACGACATCTTTGGGAAAATCTTGAGATATTGATTGAGTAGGTGTTGGGCAAAATAGTGTTGAAACTATCTTGCTAACTATGGGCAGTGAACCCAGTCGTTGTAGCTCAACAAGGTCGTATCCACAGGGACTTTGTAACTATCTAGCTAATTATAAGCTTAGTAAATGTGCAGGAAGATATATACAAAAGTGCATAAATGTAAATTATTGGTTTTGGGTTTTTGGGTTGTATTGGAGAAATAAAGAAAAGCAATAAACACTAAACTAACTATCTAGGATAGGTGTAGCCCGGGATGGAGTATTTGCACCCGTCCTCCCCTTACTACCGATTGTCGAACCTCGAACTCATAGCTAAACCACGGGAACGCTTAATTAATTACCAACCTAATCTAGGCCTACTAATCCTAACCAATTTAATCGAGACTTCTCATTCAGCTAAGCCCCGGGTCAATCGATAGCACTAAGCTCAAGTTCCATTAAAGTTGCAATGTAGTCCAATCTCAAAATCATCGAAATCAGAGTACACCGTTTTAGTCTCTAACAGTTTAGGTTTCTATCTCTGAATAACATTTTGATAGAATCCCACAATAATGTTAAACTAATAGGTAGGCCAAACCAACCAATTTAACACATAATTGATAATTTGGGTAAAACCCTAAACTAATCCTCAAATCATGAGCAACAAGTTTAAGAATCATAAATACCCAATAATCATCTTCATTAAGCTCAAAGACTAAAATAAAGCATAAAAATAAGTTTAAGATTCAACAATGGAGGTTTTAGGGATTTTGGGGAAAATCCCCATCCCAAGCTACAAGGAAACTACACAACCATTAAAGCACAAAAGAGAGATAAGGGAGAAAAATAGCCATGGGAGATTGAGGAAGAGCTTCAATGGAGGTGAGCCTTCTCCTCCTTCTTCTCTTCTTCTTCTTCCTTCCCTTTCTTCTTCTTCTTCCCTCTTTTCTCTTGTTTTTCCGTCGTTTCTCTGTTCTGTGTGGAATACCCCTCTTTCCTCTTCTTTTCCCCTTTTAAAATCTGATTTCTGGGCAAATTTTACGACCGGCCGACGAACTTGCAAGTTCGGTCCTAGGGTCGGTCGATTCCAGTAGCTTGCAAAAACGCGAATCAGGGCAAAATTTCGACCCAACCGACCTTGCAAGGTCGGTCCTAAGGTCAGTCGGAGTCAGGCTAACTTCAAAACACTGTATCTTCTTCGTTTTAACTCCGATTTTGGATCCGTTTGCGCCCACGCGTTCCTCTCTTTGTCTACTTTACTCCTAGCTATGTTACCCCTCCTGTGTAAAAATAAATGTGTAAAACACCAATGAAACACAAAACTAGAGGAAAACAAGCTAGAGTGGAGAAATGAGTATGAAAAGTGTTGATTAAACATATGAAATACACCCCTAAAACATGCTCATTTGGACACTCATCACACCCCCACACTTACCTTTTTGCTTGTCCTCAAGTAAAACCAAGCACCCATGCAAGTAAGGAATGCTCAAGACTAACAAACACTATCATGAATTGTAGGATAAAAGAAGAAGCAAAAAGTGATTAAAAACTTGAGGAGTGTGAACCATCTCTTAGTGGTGGCATGGGTGTGCTTAGGGCAAAACAAAATCTAGAGTTTCGGGGTATGATCCGAAGTGCTTCAAAGTTCTAAAGATTAGGTGACTTGGAGAGCTTTTACCATGTCCAACTTCTCTGAAGAATGGGCATTGAGAAGAAAACAAAAGGAAAAATAGATTTATGCATTTGTTTCACTTTTGCATAAGAGATGAGAAGATAAAATTTTGGCATCAAGCCTTTGCATTTAAGAACACTCAGCTCTCATTGTTGGTTAACAATGGCGTCTCACAAGTCCCTTGAAGGATTTTCACCGAAGCACCCCTTAGCAATCCCTAAGAAAGAAGACAGAAGGAACCCCAAAGGAATAAAAATCCAACCATATAAGATCACTTGGCCACACCGCATGTAAAATGCTCCTCAAAAGCAATCAAAAAGAAAAATTTAAGCATTTATCCCATAACTCATAATAGTATTTGTTCTTAATGAGAACAACTCACAACACAAGGGTCCAAGTTTTTTTTTTATTTTGGACAATCACAAGATAAGCAGAGAGATCTAACATTTAGCACGCAATTCACCGAAAAGGTCACCCCCACACTTAACTTGAACAATGTCCTCATTGTTCACCAAACAAACCGGGGAAGGTTTCAGAAGACCTTTTCAGGAAGCAGGCAAAAGAGGAAACGCAAGGGACATAAACACCATTATACCACAGCAGCTATCCCCAGATTTGCAGATTCAAAATTAGAGAAGAGATAACGAAAACTAAAAGAAACTAGTACTCCCCTGAGATTGCTATTGCTATCAGTTTGTAGAACTCCCCCACACTTGAGCTTCAGCCTCAAGTAGCGTAGCTTAGTTGCGGTGTGGACTGGAAGGTGCACCTGCATAAAAACACTAGAAGCAACCAAACTACAACTGGAGTTAAGGGTTAGCAAAAACAAAACCAAAGGAGAACGAAAACCAAAAATAGGAAATAAAAATAGTGGAGTCGTTGTGGGCAAATATTAAAGGAAGGGTGAAACGAGTACCCCGATAAGATGCGGAAGGAAGATAGGGTGCCCGCACAATTGCAAGTGGGAGGGGTCGTTGAGGTGCTACCTTCAATCGGGAGATGAAGGTCCTCTTGGAAAATTTCGCCAGGGTCCTGTTAATTGTTCCTAATTCCATCCCTTTTCAGAGGGGCTGACCTGTTTCCAAAATATTCACAACACAGACGCCACCAATGGGCGTAAAAGGGCAAGTCCAAAGAATGCCAAAATAGCCCATTATTGAAAACAATGCAAAATCGAAACTAACAGAATTTAAAGACAGGACAAAAGAAATCCGGGTTGCCCTCCCGGTAAGCGGCCCTTTTAAGGTCTTTGGCTAGACCATACCACCGTGAAGTCATCCGGGATCGAATATGAACGTTGAAGTCGGCTTCAACGGGTGGGTTGGGCGGGCATCATCTAGCAATGAAGAACGACCCGGATCAAAAGGAAATGTGGCCTCAACACTTAGGATGTGAAAGTGTAAACTCCACCGATCGTTCATCAGGTGGAAGTGTTGAGGTGGGTGATCCTTGGTACGAGGATCAAACTGTGGTGGAGCCTCCTCTTCAAATTCAAGGATGTAAACATCCTTATCTCAGTGAGCGGTGCAGGGTGAACTCCGGGGCGGACTTTGTCTTCAATCTTTGGTCCCGGATCAAATGGGAAGGTGGCCTCCACACTTAGCGGGTGTACGTTGAGCTTCCACCCAACTTCATTAGTGCACGGGTGGGGGCCTTGATCCTTCAAGTGAAGATCAAAGTTTGATGGCTCCTCCTCCTCTTCAAATTCGAGGATGTAAATGTCCTCAACTTCTTGGTGAGGCTCATGGGAAGAGCCTTGATGAAAATCAACTTCAGAGGGAGGTGGCTCCTTGAAGTTGATTATAGCACTCTCCTCTGATGGCTCGGAGGGAGGCGGCATCTCCTCCTCCTCAAGGTTGAGGATGTGTCCATCCTTATCTTCTGGGTGGAGCACAGAGAAGGAGGGGAAATAACGGTAGTTGACTTCAGAGGGAGGAGACTCCATGAAGTCAAGGTGGAAGCGGTCCTCTGATGGCTTGTCTTCGAACTCAGGCAGATGGTTGAATGACGTTTTCTCAGGTTCGAACGGGGGAGGTGATAGAGAGCAACTCAAGTCCTCAGTAAGGTGATCCACGTTATGAACCATTTCGCTCTCCGGTTGCTGCGATGCAAGGTTTAGTAGACCTTCCATCATCGCGTTCATCTCTACTAATTTGGAATAGAGCTTCAGTTGGTTCATGTCGAGGTCTTTTTCCTTAGTCTGATGCTCCACTTCATGGACCATTTCACTCTCTGGTTGTTGCTCCCTTCGAGCTAGTGTAATGAGCTGGTTCATGTCGATGGTGTTCATTCTAGCACTAAGATCCTCCAGAGTGGGTGAATCTACCCTTGCCGTGATCTCAGAACAATAAGCACTCTTCTGGTCTCCTCCACTCTCTTGGCACCTGATCCATCGACTGATGTCTTGTTCAGTGGGGTTTGGATTGACAGATAAGAACCGGTTCTCCATGAGAGTCTCCGATCTTGAGATTAGATCCTCACAAGGAGGGAATATATGAAAGGATCCACACCCTTGACAATCAATGTATTGGTCGTAGGTTGCTCCAGAGGTGTAGCCGTAACAATCTTCTACTTGATCATCAAGACCATCCATCAGAGATAGGTTCCTAAAAAAAAGTAACACAAATTTATACACAAAAGGGGGAAATAAAGGAAATGAAAAATATGCACAGAAACTAAAGAGATAATAAATAGATAGTTGGACCGAAGTCCCCGGCAACGGCGCCAAAAACTTGTTGGGCAAAATAGTGTTGAAACTATCTTGCTAACTATGGGCAGTGAACCCAGTCGTTGTAGCTCAACAAGGTCGTATCCACAGGGACTTCGTAACTATCTAGCTAATTATAAGCTTAGTAAATGTGCAGGAAGATATATACAAAAGTGCATAAATGTAAATTATTGGTTTTGGGTTTTTGGGTTGTAATTGGAGAAATAAAGAAAAGCAATAAACACTAAACTAACTATCTAGGATAGGTGTAGCCCGGGATGGATATTTGCACCCGTCCTCCCCTTACTACCGATTGTCGAACCTCGAACTCATAGCTAAACCACGGGAACGCTTAATTAATTAGCAACCTAATCTAGGCCTACTAATCCTAACCAATTTAATCGAGACTTCTCATTCAGCTAAGCCCCGGGTCAATCGATAGCACTAAGCTCAAGTTCCATTAAAGTTGCAATGTAGTCCAATCTCAAAATCATCGAAATCAGAGTACACCGTTTTAGTCTCTAACAGTTTAGGTTTCTATCTCTGAATAACATTTTGATAGAATCCCACAATAATGCTAAACTAATAGGTAGGCCAAACCAACCAATTTAACACATAATTGATAATTTGGGTAAAACCCTAAACTAATCCTCAAATCATGAGCAACAAGTTTAAGATCATAAATACCCAATAATCATCTTCATTAAGCTCAAAGACTAAAATAAAGCATAAAAATAAGTTTAAGATTCAACAATGGAGGTTTTAGGGATTTTGGGGCAAAATCCCCATCCCAAGCTACAAGGAAACTACACAACCATTAAAGCACAAAAGAGAGAGAAGGGAGAAGAAATAGCCATGGGAGATTGAGGAAGAGCTTCAATGGAGGTGAGCCTTCTCCTCCTTCTTCTCTCTTCTTCTTCCTTCCCTTTCTTTTTCTTCTTCCCTCTTTTCCTTGTTTTTCCGTCGTTTCTCTGTTCTGTGTGGAATACCCCTCTTTCCTCTTCTTTTCCCCTTTTAAAATCTGATTTCTGGGCAAATTTCGACCCGACCGATGTAAAGGCAATGCAAAACTGTTCAAGAATAAAAATGTTCAAAGAACTCAGCGAGTCAATGCAACTCCAAAGCAAGACACCAAAAAAGAACATCAAAACTGTTCAAGAAGATCAATGAGTCAATGCAACTCCAAAGCTAAAAGCCAAAAACAAAGAACGCTTGAGAAAGTTGATGAGCCAGTGCGACTCCAAAGCAGGAAGCAAAGAAGCAAAAATCATACACCGAAAAAAATGAGAAGAAAGTTCAAACCGTACGCCAGAAGAGGCCAAAAGTAAAAAATCCAAATCTGAAGGACCAATGATGTCCTGTAGAAACCAATAAAAGGTTATCAAAACCCGTCCAATCATTCCACCCATGGCAAAGGCAAAACATATCCTCTATTGCAGAAAAGCCCCACGACTCCTAAATTGATCCTCCAGTCCCATGTGACATACATTATACCTTTCATCCCGTTATAGCCCAATAAAAGACCTCTGACTTGTTAGTTAACGAGCGTTAACTGAAAGTATCGGATCTGAAACATGAATCATAAGTTTCGTACTTGTTATCAACATGTCCCACCTTATAACAAAGGGACCATTAGCGAATGAGTGTGACCTTATCTCACAAGGTCTTTAGAGTGCGAGTGACTCTCTGATCTAAGCATCTAATCATAAATAGCCTACCCCATTACAGGTGATGAATTTGTGAGGATCGGAAAGTCTAGAACCTCGAAAGAAATTCTAGGAAAATACCGCTCTGAGCATCAAGAGTATCATAACAACATTTGCACACATGACTATAATCACGAGAGATTGACCCACATCCCTCCATGAGAGGAAAGCGATTCACGCATTTCAGTTCAATAGTCACTCAAGATCGGACCAAAGATGTCTTATATTTGTAAACCTCATAGTAATAGAGATAGAGCCATACCTTCTCTCCAAAAAAAAAAACTACATATATATCTTGCATCTCATCTAGCACTTAGTATTTGCATGCATCATAACCATTCCACCTTCAACATCCGACTAGTAAGAACTCTACCTAGTCTCGCTGAAAATCCACTTCAGTTGCAGTTGTTGAAGCATAACTTTAGATCAAAAGATGTCAACTGGAACCATCCCAGACCATCATCAAGCTACATCGAACCATCTCGGAGCCATCATGGGCTATCCTCGAGCAACGTCGAACCAACTAAAGCCATTCGGGCCATACGAGGACAATTCTGGAGCCATCCAGTGTCATGCTCGAGCCTCATCAAACCATATCCAGAACCAAACTGGAGCCATGCGGGAGCCATCATCTAACATTAAAACCATCCTTCGAACTACACAAGAGGATCCTAATAGTCCGAGAGCAATACGGGAGCCACCTCAAATCCACGTCAGATCTATTTCATCACCAGGGTTGCCTACAAAATTTCGAACTACGTCAGGTCTGATCTCAATACGGAATTGAGTACGTAGGCAGCCCGCCTAGGGTGCAACCACCTCAAAGGAAGATTCCCTTTTTTGTTCACTACTATCATCAAATGGAGCCATCTTGTAGCCTCCCCGAAGCCATCCCGAACTATCCCGGAGCCATCTCGAGGAATCTGAAGCCGAAACTGACCGTACTAAGCCATCCATCCACAAAAAAAAAACTGTCAACCACGGTAAATCACATCGATCCACCACTCGATTCAAAATCCATACCAAAACCATTCATCCACAACCCAAAAAATTGTCAACTACATCATAGTACACAAGTCACATCGACCCACCCTCGACCCGAAGTCTCAATCCAAATCGAAACCCACCAACCATCTCGAAAATCTCAATCCAAATCGAAACCCACCAACCATCCCAGGTCGGCTCACAATAGGGTCATGAATCATGTCGAGCCATCCGACCGCACTGGAGCCATCCGACCGCACCGGAGCCACACAACCGCACCGGAGCCATTCGATCATACCAAAGCCATTGATCATATCGAAGCCATTCGGTCGTATCAAAACCATCGAGTTCCCAAAGTCACTCATTCACAAAAAAACCATCCATTCAAGAACCCAATCACAAAAACCAAAAACTCGAGAGCCATACGGAGCCATCTCGAACTCTGGAGCCAAGAGTCATACTAAATCCCGAAACCATAGTGCACATCGGGCCAAGACCACCAAAATAAAACCGAAATATAAGTCCCACACTAACAAAGTCAAGGGCCACATCAACAAAAAACATTCGACTATCACATCCCTCACAAAAACTACCAAAAGGCATCCAATCCCGGATCAATCCACAATCAAAGCCATCCTCAAATCAGTCTACCGCCACAAACAACTACAGATCAAGCTTTCACCACAGTGAGTTTCGTACACTCCATCAAGGAATTATAGGCTCATCATAAGTCCTATAGCTAGATATCAAGAGGTCTAGTTGAGGCACTCCTAAGTCCTCATACTTTCAATCGCATTCTAGGCCCGTCATAAGCCCTAGGACTGGATATCAAGAGGTCCAGTTGAGGCACTCCTAAGCCCTCGTGCACCTTAAATCAAATCGGTTGTTGTGGTATTATAGGCTCGGCATAAGTCCTATAGCTAGATATCAAGAGGCCTAGTTGAGGCACTCCTAAGTCCTCGTACTTTCAATCGCATTCTAGGCCCATCATAAGCCCTAGGACTGGATACCAAGAGGCCCAGTTGAGGCACTCCTAAGCCCTCGTGCACCTTAAATCGAATCGGGTTGTTAGTATTATAGGCTCGGCATAAGTCCTATAGCTAGATATCAAGAGGTCTAGTTGAGGCACTCCTAAGTCCTCGTACTTTCAATCGCATTCTAGGCCTGTTATAACCCCTAGGACTGGATATCAAGAGGTCCAGTTGAGGAACTCCTAAGCCCTCGTGCACCTTAAATCGAATGGGGTTGTTGGTATTATAGGCTCGGCATTTCCTATAGTTAGATATCAAGAGGTCTAGTTGAGGCACTCCTAAGTCCTCATACTCTCAATCGCATTCTAGGCCCGCCATAAGCCCTAGGACTGGATATCAAGAGGTCCAGTCGAGGCACTCCTAAGCCCTCGTGCACCCTAAAACCAAATCGGATTGTTAGTATCCTAGGCTCATCTTAAGTCCTAGGGTTAGATGTCAAGAGGTCTAACTGAGGCTCGTCATAAGTCCTCGTACTTTCAATCATATTCATACACTCACGGTCGCATCCCTATGCACCATTAAACCATTGTGAGAATTTTTGGCGCCCCGTCAACCTTATCCAATTCTACAAGGGCTTGCAGAATTGAATCAAGGGGAGCTATCTGTAGACACCAAAAAATTTCTCCCCATAAAGCAAATTCTGAAATAATAAGAGGGGTCGTCACCTTTCTTTTCAAAATGTATTAACGTGCATGCCAAAACGAAACCATCATTTCATGACAAAATTCTTAAGTCATTTTTTTAAAAGCATTTCAGAAAAACAATTCTTCGAAAATGAATTTCCAACGACCGTATGGTTTTTAACCTGTTCCTTTTGTTTTATTTTCATATTTATTGCTACTTTTTATTATCTTCTAGTATTTACTTCTTATTTTATCATCATTATTTCTAGTTTTTTTCTCTTATTTTATGTATCTCTTACTACTATTTTCCGTTTTTATTTCGCCACTTGTACATATTGATTTGTTCACGGTCACCAGCGTTTTATCTCCATTACACGGGTATTATTCTTATTATTTCATGTGCATATGCTACTCGATTTATTTATACCTCGTTATGTTTTGAATCTTATCTTAGTTATACCATAATTTCATGCCATTAGATTTATTCCATCATTTTATGGTTCACTTTCCTTAAGGATAATAGCATTTTGGAGAGGGCACCCAATTTCAATTAGAGCTTTGGTACTATTTCCGTCGTTTGTATACTGGATCCTGATAATGATCGACCAACTCTGAAGCCAGATGAGATCGAGACAAACCAGAGGAGGAGAAGAAACAGAAAGGAGAATAACTTTCCTTTGTATTGAGAAGAACGGGATTACATGAACAAGGAAGAATACCCAACGTGGAAGGCTTGGGTGAAGAAAGGGGAAGAAGAAATCGGGTTGCTACACAGAGCCGAGAAGGAGAGAACTAACTGCTACTAAGAGAACTAAACCTAATTTATAAACCCTAGATATTACCGCGACACATACAGACTCAATAACAAAGACAAATACAACCACTAAGAAACGAAGTGTTTCAACTTAAAACTCTTAACACTTAACACCCATCTTAACAGGCCCCCTCAAAACAGACACCCAGTGACTGTTTTGAATCTTCAGACTGTGAATTCACCAACCCCATATCATGTAATGTTTTGGTGTAACACCTCCCAGGTAGAACCTTTGTAAGCACATCAGCTAGCTGTGAGTGTGTACTGATATACTTGACCTCTATCAGTCCTTCTTCCAGCTTCTGCCTCACAAAGTGTACATCTACCTCAACATGCTTGGTGCGTTCGTGCAAGACAGGATTCCTAGCTATGTAGATAGCTGACTGACTATCTGACTTCACGGGACTGGTATCACGTCCTTCACTCCAAGGTCTGATAAAAGTCTGTGATCCAGCTTAATTCAGCAGTCACGAGCCTCATGGATCTGTACTCAGCTTCGGCTGGAAGCGCTACAGTGGGCTGCTTCTTTGATTTCCATGATAAGGGGCAGCCTCCCAGCTGTATGAAATAGTCACTTACTGATCTTCTTGTATTTGGGCAGCTGGCCCAGTCTGAGTCACAAAAAGCCAACAGATTCAGTGAGTTTCTTTTATCGAAAACAGACCATAATTCAACGTACCTTTGATGTATTTCAGAGTATGTAAAGCAGCAACATAGTGTAAGTCGTGGGTTTTTCTAAGAATTGACTAAGTAATTGGATGGTGAAACTCAGGTCTAGCCTGCTATGCATCAGGAAGCTATTCTACCTACCAATCTTCTGTAAACAGAGGTATCTAAGAGAGGTTTTCCCTTGTCCCTGATGAGTTTAACATTAAGCTCAAGAGGGCCAACTGTTGTTTTATTGTTCCAGCAATCAAACTCTTTTAAAAGGTCCTCTGCATACTTCCTTTGTGTCAGAACCACACCTTGTGTGGTGTGCAAAATTCCAAACCCAGAAATAAATTTAAGCGACCCAAATCCTTTATTTGAAATTTCTTATTCATACTTTCCTTAACTAGCTGAATCATCTTAGTATCACTCCCAGTTAATAATATGTCATCCACATATACAACCAGAAAACAGACACCATCATCACTGTTTCTACAGAAAAGAGAGTAATCATTGAGGGACTGAGAAAAACCAAGTTCTTTAAGGAAAATGCTAAGCTTTTGGTGCCACTGCCTAGAGGCTTGCTTAAGGCCGTATAAAGACTTTTTCAGTAAGCATACTTTGTTAGTGTCTACAGTGTTAAGTCCCTCAGGCAGTTCCATATAAACTTCCTCAAGAAGATCCCCGTGTAGAAACGCATTGTTGACATCAAGTTGGTCAACAGTCCACCCCCTTTTGGTGGCAACAATGACTAAAGCTCGAATTGTGGTAAATTTAACTACAGGGGAAAACGTTTCCTGGTAGTCTATACCGTACTTCTGTGTAAATCCCTTTGCTACTAGCCTAGCCTTGCACCTCTCTAGGGTACCATCTGATTTATATTTATTTCTAAACACCCACTTGCATTTGACAGGTTTCTTACCCTTTGGGAGTTCAGTTATGACCCAGGTTTTATTTCTATTGAGGGCAAGAAACTCTTCTGCTATGGCTTTTCTCCACTTGGGATCCTTAACAGCACTGTGATAGTCACGGGGTTCTACCTCTCTATTTAAAATGGATTTATGATGGGAAGTGTTGGCAAGTAAACAGAGAATTTGAGCAGGGCAAACAGAAGATGTTAAAGAATTACTATCATCAATATGCAGAGAGTTCTCATTATCACACTGATCAGCAAGAATATTAGTGTTTTGAGTGCTGGAAGCAATCCTAAGTCTATCAGATAGAATTGCAGTAAAAAGACAGTGTGGGGACTTATCTTCTTTTTGTGTGCAGACTTGGTTGATCTCATAGTCTCTCAGGTATGCAGGAGTGTGCTTCTGTCTTTGTGATCTTCTAAGGAAAAATTCTTCAACTGGTTGATTTTCTTCTTCTGCTGTTGTATCCTGGGCTTCTTGCTGTGCGCTTTCTTGGTCTTGTTCTTCTGGTGAAGGCCTTTCTTGGCTGGTTTGTGTGCTGTCCTCATTCTGCACTTCTGATGAGTTTCTTTGTTCTCTGTCACTTAGGTTAGTACTTTCAAAAAATACATTTAAATTGTCATCATCCTCCAGGATGGTAGGAAAAACAGACAAGTCATGTTCTCTATGATTTTGTGTGGTTTCAGCAGTGGTTTCTTTGTAAGGAAAAAGGTTTTCATGGAAATTGACATCTCTGCTGTATATTATTTTGTCGTGGTCAAGATCATAAATCTTGTATCCCTTTTTGCCTTGTGGGTATCCAATGAAAATGCCTTTCACACATCTAGAGGAAAATTTATCATGCTGATCATAATTTATATTAGCAAAGCACAAACAACCAAAGCATCTAAGGAGATTGTAATCTGGTTTTTCATTGAAAATAATTTCATATGGAATTTGGCCGCCTATTGAGCTAGAAGGCATTCTGTTTATGAGGTATGTGGCGGTCATTACACTATCTCCCCAAAATTTTAAAGGTAAGCCCGACTGAAACATGAGGGCTCTTGCAGTATTCATAATGTGCCTATGTTTGCGCTCTACCACCCCGTTTTGCTGTGGACTGTGTGGGCAAGAGGTTTGGTGCATTATTCCCTTTTCTTTAAGAAGGTTAGCATTAAACTTTGAACTACCCAATTCATAAGCGTTGTCTGATCTGATACATTTTACTTTCTTGGCAAACTGTCTTTCAACTAATTCAATAAAATTGAGTATTATTTGAAAGCAGTCAGACTTGTTGACACATAAGTGAACCCACGTAGCTCTACTCTTGTCATCAACGATAGTAAAAAAATACTGAAAACCATCATGGGTTCTATGGGGGTAAGGCCCCCATAAATCTACATGTATTAGATCAAAGGTATTATTGGATCTAGTGTTACTTTCATTAAATGGTAACCTGTGACTTTTGGCTCTAATGCAAGGTTCACACACAAATTGTTTACAAGGTTTATCTTTTCCTAGCAGATTCAAACTGAGAAGACCTTTCCTATGAAGATGTCCTAGGCGATAATGCCAAAGAGAAAAACTGTCATTACAATCAAATCCTATGACAGCTCTATTTCCAGAATTAACAGAACTAAACTTGTTGTTTACAAAAGCATCAGAGACTTTCTTGTCACAGAGATTGTCAAGCAGATAGAGACCACGGCAGCAATATCCTATTTCCACTTCATTCTTCCACTTAGAGTCCTGGTATACACAAGATTTGGAATCAAAATAAATCTTTCCTCCCATGTCTCTGGATAGTTTACTCACAGCAATAAGATTGAATTGAAAACTTGGAACATAGAGAACATCATTCAGAGTTATCATAGAATTGATTTTCACTTTTCCTATAATTCTAACAAACTGCGGGTGTCCATCTGGCATGATTATGCTATGGGCATTACTAAGTACATGGTGCGTAATAAACATAGAAAAATCACAGCACATGTGGTCAGAAGCACCAGAGTCAAGCAGCCAGACAGAACTATCAAATTCCCTTGTCACGTTGGTTTCTTTATTCTGATTATTAGCTAAAGCAAAAGATTCTGATAAATTAAAAGGGTAAGGATAGATCATACCTACGAAACCGCAGTTGGTTTCTTTGATTTGATCTTCCTTGGCGACATTCTTGGACTTACTGATGTATGCCAGAAGCTGATTGACTTGTTCGTTCGTTAAGCCACCCTTGAAAGGATCTTCAGGGGTTTCACCTTTTGCCTCATCAATAGCCGCGCTAGCATTTGCCTTTTTGTTCCCGTTACTTCTCCAGTTCTGAGGGAAGCCATGTTTGCGGTAGCACTTGTCTTCTTGGTGCCCGTTTCTTCCGCAAAAGGTGCAGACGAGGGTTGGTCGTCTGGTGAAATTTCCCGTCTGATTGTTGAAATTTCCCGTCTGATTTCTTGCTGCTGTTCTTCTCGAATTATCGGCGGCGAAAGACGATGAGGTTCCTTCAGAGGGGTTAGCTACGGTGAGGGTTTTCTGCCGCTCTTCTTGCACGAGCAGAGAGAAAACTTGCTCTATACTGGGCAAGGGTGTAATCATGAGTATGTTTCCTCTTATAATGGCATACCGCTCATTAAGTCCCATGAGGAATTTGATTAATCGTCTCTCCTTAATGTAGATCTGAAACTTCTCTGTATTGTTGCACTCACACTTGGGTATGGAGTCGGTGGCGTCAAACTCGTCCCAGAGCTTCTTGACGCGGTTGAAGTATGTGCCAATCGTGTCTCCTCCTTGAGAGATGGCGCTCAATTGCTGTTCGATTTCGTAGATCTTGGTAGCGTCTTTCTGCTCATACCGTCCACACAGCTGCTCCCAGATCTGAGCTGAGGTAGGGTTAAAAATAACGGTTTCAGCTATCGATTTCTCCAGACTTGAGAGAAGCCATGACATAACCATCTTATTACATCTTTCCCAGGCTTGCACCTTGTGCGCTGGGGTCTCTGGTTTCGCGGTTGTTCCATCCAAGAAACCGGTCTTGCTTTTTGCACCAAGAGCAATTTCAACTTGCTGTTTCCAGCAAGCAAATCCTGTCCCGTCGAACTTGCTTGCCACGGCTTGCCCTGGTTGATCGGAGCTAGCAAGATATAGCGGGTCCCCTACTGGGATGTGGGTCTCATCCCCAGACTTGGTTTCTTTGTTATCTTCTTGGTTAGGGTTTTCTGGTGGAGTCCCAGACATTCTCTAGACGCGATAGAAACCAGCGAAAAATGTACTGAAATGGAGGCGAAGATGAAGGGAAAACAAGATGGGAGCGGAACCACTCGAAGAACGATCTTGAAGGAGAAAATAGAGACGGAGAAAATTGGCGACGACGATGAAATGGAATAATGAATTCGCCTGAAGCCAAACGCCGGGATACGAAAGAAAAACGAAGACGCCCGAAGCTAAACACCGGGATTCCTTCGTGGCTCTGATACCATGATAATGATCGACCAACTCTGAAGCCAGATGAGATCGAGACAAACCAGAGGAGGAGAAGAAACAGAAAGGAGAATAACTTTCCTTTGTATTGAGAAGAACGGGATTACATGAACAAGGAAGAATACCCAACGTGGAAGGCTTGGGTGAAGAAAGGGGAAGAAGAAATCGGGTTGCTACACAGAGCCGAGAAGGGAGAGAGCTGACTACTACTAAACAGAGAACTAAAGCTAATTTATAAACCCTAGATATTACCGCGACACATACAGACTCAATAACAAAGACAAATACAACCACTAAGAAACGAAGCGTTTCAACTTAAAACTCTTAACACTTAACACCCATCTTAACAGATCCTGAGTTAGCATAACTGGTTAGAGTGTTCACTAGGAACCTATAAGCCCGGTTCGAATCCTGTAAAAGGCTTGAGTGAGTTTTTGTTTGTTTCTTTAACTCGCAAGAGATCATATTTTTTATTTCCCGCATTAACATATCGAATGATTTCGTAGCACAGTTGGTAAGTACATGCGAGTTACAGAACAATAACCCGGTTTCGAATCTAAGTAGAAGCAAGTTGGTTTTTTTTATTTCTTTTGTGCCAGGCTTGCAAAACCCTACCCAAACACGCCCCAGTTTTGTTGACCCGGGTCAAACCCGACCCTGAAACTAAACTAAACCCTAATACTTTATCTATAAGACCACATCAAACAAACCCTAAAGATTTTCAGTCTTCAGTAGCCGATATTCCTTCTTCTTCGTTCTTTTTTCTCACCATCGACTACTCCCCTTTCAACTGGAGAAACGACCAAAAAATCAAAGAAGCCAGCTCCTCTCCATTTGTTGATCTCCTCGGTCGTCTTCAACCTCCAGTACCGTCATCTTCTTCCCCCTCCATCTCCATCGAAAATCACCACCACCCTCTCCATCTCCATAGCGCCACATTCGTCTTCATTCTCCAGGCAACCAAAAAAAAACTCAACAACGCTCCCGATTCATCTTCAAGCCCCGAATCAGTAAGCCACATTTTCCCATATGCAATCTTCGATTTCGAGTTTCACCTTCACCAAGCACTCTGTCGATCTAGACGCTTCGAATCCTCCATCTCACCCTGGGCTAAATGTTTCCTTTTCATTTATGAACAGGGAGATCGAACTCATTTTTAAGTTTGCTTTTCCTTTTGATTCTCCATCGAAATCTTCTCGCCCTTTTTTTCTCCCGTTGAACTCACCATACAGTTCGCCTAACTCTGTCGGAGATGTGTCACCAAAGGAAGAGCCGATCCTCCACCTTCACTCATCCTTCCGTTTCTTTCATTTAGCGTTTTCCGCGTTCATCGTCAGTTCGTTCGAACGCCGGAACTGGAACTTCGAACTAATATTTCGAGTAGAGCAGGGGTGTGTTTATACACCCATCGTTTTCTTTTCCGTTTCATATGTTTCGTTTAGAAGGGAACAAATGTGTTCCTAAACTGATATGGACAGAGAAGTCCACGAACAGTTCGAAACTTGAGCGAGGAAGAGGCCTCTGTTTCTATCTATTTTTGCTAATGGCATTCTGGTTTACTTGCTCTATCATCTTGTCGGCCCGGAACAATTTTGAGAAAGCATTTTGGGTTACTTGTTCCTACTAGTGTTTTTCTTTTCGAATATCTCTACGACTAATACTTTGTTTTAACTTTCTTGGACTTTATCCCTATTTTCTAAACTGCACCTGAGAAGCGTATGATATGCTCATCCAAATATTCACGTATATACCCTCATTTCAAGTTGTGTTTTGTTCTGTCGGGTTCAATTCCCTCTGCATATTATCCATTTCTATTCTAAACTAACCAGCAGGGACTACATTCACTAGAAGTGTTTCTCTGGCCATTACTATGTTGAAGTCATGCGAGCGTGTGACTCTAGTTTGGATTCATGGTGCAGTTTCTGGGTTTTCGTTTGAAGCAAGTTCATGGTCACACTCACTTACAGATACATTGCCTTCAGATTTTATCTTCCATTGTTTCATTTCAGACTTTAGTATGTGATTCGGAACTAATGATGTATATATGTTCGTTTGGTGGTGTTTAGTTCATGTGTTTTACAGGAAAAACATTGAGAATCCTCCTCCCGGTACTTTATCTGTAACTTAATAATAGCCTTTGAAACTGTTGAATAACTATACGAGGTGTTTGATCCACCTTATGTGGTCTGCTAAGGCATGTTTGCAAGCCTAATCCGAAGTTAATAATAACTGTATTACTTAATAGTTCATTCTGGTGAGCCCTAATATATGTGTTGTCTGCATCCTTGTTTGTATCATGTACTCATCTGTTCTGAGTTTAACCTTGTCGTGTACATCTGTATGAATTGCCTTGGTGTTTTGTTTCATCTGCGAATATGATTCCTTCCTTCTACTTTAACGTTATCCTTTCAGTTGGGATGGTAGTCAGATGTTAAGAGGAAAGGCTATTTTAATTAGAATGTTTCAATCTGTTCAAAAAATTTTGTGATGTTATCAGAATAGTTTAGGGATCAACGCTAGCGTAGTTATTCATGGGAGGGTTGTTGATTGAGAAAGAAAGGGCTCAAACCGGTAGGTAAGTTGGAATACCCATAACAAGATGATTTAAATTTTGTGTTTTCTGCTTATATTTCATTTTCCCTCTGCTAATCACATCAGTTTACTGTCATCACAAGCTAATTCGACTTGGTATTTTGTTTTGACAACTGCTAGCACAATGAAGACTCTTCACCTTGACCTGTTCAGTCTGTTTCAGTAATGATAATAAGCAGAAACTAAAAGAGATTAAGCAGCAACTTAGTTTAGGTTCGATTTTTTTTTTGTTTGAGCTTAGTAACTTTGGACTCCTTGCTCTCTGTTTATAGCTTCTACCGATTCTTCAATAACTTCGAACAAGATTTGTTCATTTGCTTAGTTTTTATTATCAATTTTGACCTGATTGTTCACCATGTTGTTTGTTTTGGATTTACCTCTGCTATACATGTATATACTTCATATTCATTGCAATCTTCCACTTATTCCTTGTACTTCTTATTATTATTAAACCCTAGTTATGAGTCCTTAGGGCCCAGCCATTAGGATAGAGGGGTCCCCCTGGTCTGATAGGTCATTGACCAATCTCGTGGTGGTGACACCCCTAAACCCTAAAACACACACCTAAAATATGTATATATATAGACTAACGTTCTCATTTCGGTTTTAGACCATCAGATTTTCCTAATTCAAAATCTCTCACCCACATTCCAACCCAAATCACATTCTAGCCCAAATCATTATGGGCCCAAACCCATTTCGAACCTAAACTCATTTAAGCCCACTAGCTCTTAATAGTTTCAAGCAAGTTTTTAAACAACCCATTTTAGAAGTCCACTTTCAAAGCCCAACTCCAAAAATCTGAGCCCAAGCTCAACTCGGGCCCAGCAAGCCCACAAAACCGGCCCAAACTCAACTTGGCCCAGCAAGCCCATAAAACCGGCCCAACCTCAACTCGGCCCAATTTCAAAACCCGGCCCATCACCTAGTTCGGCCCATGAACCATGACCCGACCCGTTTCTGAGCCCAAATTCGGCCCATTACCCACATCGGCCCACTACTCGTCAAGCCCAGAATTGGCCCAAGCCCACACAAGGCCCAATTCAAATCACACTCCAGTCCAAATCAAAAGGCCCAATACAAGGCCCAGTTCAGCCAAAAAAGCCCATGAGCCCAACTTTGACCTTGACCCCACTTGGACCAAGCCCAAGTTTGACCAACCCAACTTTGACCTTGACCCCACTGGACCAAGCCCAAGTTTGACCAACCCAACTTTGACCTTGGCCCCACTTGACCAGCCCACAAAGGCCCAATTCAAATCACACTCCAGTCCAAATCAAAAGGCCCAATACAAGGCCCAGTTCAGCCAAAAAAGCCCATGAGCCCAACTTTGACCTAAACTTTGACCTTGACCCCACTTGGACCAAGCCCAAGTTTGACCAACCCAACTTTGACCTTGACCCCACTTGGACCAAGCCCAAGTTTGACCGACCCAACTTTGACCTAAACGTTGACCTTGACCAAAAACATTGACCTTGACCAAAAAACGTTGACCTTGACCAAAAAACGTTGACCTTGACCAAAAAACGTTGACCTTGACCAAAAAACATTGATCTTGACCAAAAAACATTGACCTTGACCAAAAATGACTTTGACCAAAAACTTTGACCCAAGCGTTGACCAATCCCATTCAAACTCAAATTGTAGATTCCATCCAAACTCCAAAAATTAAAAAATAACATTCCTCATTATTCAGCTTTAATTCAAAAATCCTGAAAATCTCTTTTCTCAAATTTTCAAGCAATCATTTTTATTCACAACTCCATCAAGTTTTCAAAAGAAACCATTTTGTGAAATTTTAAAGGAAAAACTCTTCTCACTTCACAGAAAACTCTTCTCAAATGCAGAAAGTTCTTCTCACATATACAGAAAGTTTTCTCCTAAAAAATTTCTCAAAATCAGTGTTTCTTCATCGAGAATTCGAACAACTTCAAAAGTTTTCCAACTCAGTTTTCAAACTCAAAACTAAACCGTTTTCGGGGAACATGGGATGTCTAACACCTTCAAAGAACGTTTTCTTCCTAGTTAGGCATCACTTGTCTCCTTTCCAAAATAAAAATCCGAGGCGGGGCACTGGGGTCATAACCTTCCCTTGTCGTAGTCTGGATCTCTTTAGGCGGGGCATTAGGGTGATAAACCTCCCCTAATTGCAGCCTAGGTTTTTACAAGGGGGGTGCTAGGGAAGAAACGACCTTCCTAGTTGCAGCCGGGATTTTAGAATCGTGTAACTCCCTTCCACTCGATTTCAGTATTTTCGGCTTTTAATGTTTTAAAACCCGAGAGTTAGAGGCGTTATTAGGGTTCGACCGAGAACATCTCGTTCATGGTGTTTCTCTCTGAATCCTATTTTTCAACATAAATTCATTGCCCCATCTTTCGAGCCTCGGCACTTACCATTAATTAAGTGTCGTGTCCGAGGGGGTACATAGGGTAATCCCTCGGGATTATCCGCCCTTTTTATAACAAAAATGATTTTTTGGTTTTAAAATTTTAAGAGAGACAATTCTGAACAAATCAATCCAACCCTTTCATTAGAGCTTTAACCCATAAGCACTCCTCGATCCTTTCTTAAGCAAACTCGAAGTCGCTAGTCTTACTAACATAGGACCCTTTATTCTTAAATGCTCCCGAACAACCTTAGTGATCAAGAAACCTGAAACATCTTCAAAACCCGAACACCTGTAAACCAAATATCCTCTTTCATACTCCATCAACACTTTCGACTCCCTAAATCACCTCAAAAATTTGACCATTCTAAAATCCAAACTTTATAAACACGAAAAACTCCTCAATTCCACCAAAGAATCCGAACACCTCTCAACTTCACAAAACGACCAAAATACCCCTAAGCTCTACAAAATGATCAAAAACTCCTTAACTCCAGCAAATGATCCAAACACCCCTCGACTCCAAAAATATAATAACCAAAATACCCTTTTGCTCCTCAAAACTCCCAGCATCCTTTTAATCTCGTGAAAGTCGAAACAACCTCAAACCTCTAGAAACCATCCAAATCTCTCAATATTCAAACCAACTTCACCAATCAATATTTCAAGACCAGCCTATTCTTCAAACTCTTCTAAATCATCTAATCCTCGACTCACACTCAATCCTATCCTTTGGCTTTTAAATGAATCTCTCTTAAAGGTTTTGAAAGAGGGCAATCCAGACAATTGGAGACCAAGGTTTCCTCGGGCACAAATCCGAAGTCGTGGTCGTTGCCACTTCTAAGGGGTGTAACCCAGTACGAACCCACAATAGAATCTCTGACTCGACTAGATAAGTCCTATCCATAGGGAACAACCTCGGAGTCAACTAACGGTTCTTAGAACCCCTCCCCCTTTCTCTCCTTTCCTAGTTCTTTAGGTCAAACTAGGTGGCGACTCTAGTCAATTTCCGCCCTTAGGGCATAAGTCCGCGTGGAGCCCATCGAGAGCGGGTGTAGTGCACACTTGCACCCCCTTTATGCTTTCTGGGAAAGACGGACGATATAGTAGGTATTTGAGGGCTGCCATAATAACGGGTTTTCACCCTCCACAGAATGGCATTTTAGGATCTAGGCTTTTTAGTCAGAACCATTTTAATAGACCCCCTCTCATACCGAAAAATCACCTGCCACAGCTGGATTTAACTCATTGCCTAATAAAGGCGGCTTAAGCGGCCGAACCCATGTACCAACAGCAGTACCTCCTGACTAATGAAACCTATCGGTTCTTGGAATTTTCTTGAGCGGATCTATAATAGTCATCCCCTCGTGATCACCATGCGTAACCGGAAATCAAAGATTCCCATATTTCTCCCCATAATAAAAGTACTCCCGTACTCAACCTCTCACTGGGTGATTATGTTTTCTTAATCTATATACCTAAGATTCAATCTTAGATTACAGTGATTAACTTGTAGAATGTATATCTGCCTTTTAGGTCTTTAATGTATACTCAAAAGTTATCTAATGTAGTTCTGTATTCAGATACATTTTCCTATTCAATACATGTGCTCGTGAGGACGGTAATACCGATCATTTGCCTAAGTTAATTACCTATGATGATTAAGGATATTGTGATGTATCTCATTAACCATTAATGAGCAATATTTCTTTAGCCAATAATCATAACTCGATTCGAGTTTACTTTAGGCATTGCCTCGGTCTGATAGACGTTCGCGCATAATTAATAAACGTGTGGTAGTCAGCATTTAATTCACATAAGCATAGCAGATATAATATCACACATATCGCTCTTAGCAATCATACACTTAAATATGTTCAAACCCAAGGAAATCCTCAAGACATTCGGACCACATAATAACATACCGTTCACCAGGTAGAAGAGCAGACGTCCTAATCCCGAGTCCGTCCTCTAATGCACGTCCTTTAATGCACTCAGCTCTAGAAGAGTAGCCTAAGTATTAGCTCTCTATAATATTAACTAAGTCAGTATCCTGATTAGTCGCTAATCCCCGGGTAATTACCCCGTGATTGTTCAACGTTATCATTCGGGTTTTAAACAGTTTAGGATTAGTTTATTTAATCCTTTAAGTATGTTAGTAACTAACATGTTGTATTATGTTACAACTTAGGATTAGTTCTTACTACTTATCTTTTTATTCATGAGAATATATATATATATATACTTACACATTCATATAGACTTTCTAGTTTCTACTATATGATACTTAATATAGTTGACCTTAAGGTATTAGTAACCTTTGACATTCAAGGTTCCACTTAATTATAAGTTGGTCAACTTGACCCCCTTGGTTAATTTGACTTGGTCTATGCACACTAGTCAACATTATTATATTTGTCTCTTAATATAATTCCTTGAATTATATAATTCCATTATTTGTATATAACTCCTTATACCATAACATTAAGCCTTAATGTTTTAATTTTACATAATGAAATTTCCCACCTTATAATAAACTCCATCTCATTTTATTAAATTCCTAGATCATGTTATATATCCTATAATAAAACCTCACAGTATTCATAATAATCCCATTATTTTATGTGAACTACAAACTCCCTTTAGTTTGTATTATTCTCACATATTAACACTTACATCATATATGTAATGTTATTTAATATGGTTCTCAACCATATAATACTAATGTTAATTTATAACATTCTCAACCTTGGTATATAATTATAATACCTTACTCCCTCCGTCCTAAATTGACCGTTTTGTTTGCTTTATGGCACGTTTTTTCACTTCAATATTAAACATATAAGATAAAATAATTTTATAAAACTAAATTTTGTAATATATAGTTTATCATGTAAGGAATCATATGTAAAACTTAAATTTTTAAAATTATTTATCTTATATGTTAAATATTGAAGTCAAATGACATGTCCAAATAGTAAACAAGACGTTCAATTCGGTAGCGAATATTTTTAGCAAGCATACAAATTGTTACTATCTTTAATTATGAAATTGCTACCGACTAATGATGTTAATGAGATTATGGTTAATATTGTGCTACGTTATAAGAAATGATAGCTAATATTTTTAAACGATGGCAAAATCATAATCTCTTTTAATTTAAATGTGTGATACGTATATAATTCAAAATACACAACTATTTATAATTATGAGGAAGATATATTTTTAAGAAATTACCCCAAATTAATGTATATAAAGATAAGTATGAGGAAGTATAATATTATTTTACAAAAATCCACCATAACTTTGAAATTATGGATTGCGTAAATGGTTACCTACTCAATTAACAATTTTAATTACGTCATTATTATCCCGATAATAGTTTATCATCCAGACCTAAAACCTAAACACACACATATCTCATCATGTTAAAGTGTTGTCTTAAAGCAAAAACAAAAACTGAATTAGAGTTGAGCATTATGGGCAGCTAGTCAAGTACATTAAATCAGGTCATTATTAAAAAAAATCTAGTACTTTCTTGTAATCTAAAAAAATAATTGAATTAAAATCAGGCTTTTAAGATATGAAATCGAGTAAACATAGAAGAAAAGACATCTCGAATTCAAAGAAAAGTTTTTAAAAAATCCAAAGTAAAAAGGGGACGATGAATTGCTATTACACATATTGATATCTAAACTGAAAAATTGCTACTAATATCTAATGCTATTAACAAAGTGGTAGTTGTTGTGCTACAGGAGCAATAATGGTAGCTAAGTTATGTTACTTGTTACCGCCAATAGTATCTATTTTTTCTTGAATCTTGAATCTTTCAATAAAACTAATTTTGCTACCAATATCGGTAGCTAAATTAAGAAATTGTTGTTGCTGGGGAATGCTAATTAAAAAATGGTAGTTATTGTGCAACTATTTCGACAACAATAGCAAAATATTATAACTAGTAGCTAACTTGCTACTATCTTAAAGTTTCTACGGCCAAGTAGATAAGTAAAATTTTGAATTGCTACTGGCACTTGATTATAATTGCTATTATGCTACTATTTAGCAAATGCTTTAAACAAGTAACTAAATTGCTACTATATTTAATTTCAAAATTGATACCGACTAATAATGCTAATACAATTTTAGTTGATATTATGCTAGAATACAACAAATGAATGCGGTATCAAAAACCATCCAAATCTCTAAATATTCAAACCAACTTCACCAATCAATATTTCAAGACCAGCCTATTCTTCAAACTCTTCTAAATCATCTAATACTCGACCCACACTCAATCCTATCCTTTGGATTTTAAATGAATCTCTCTAAAAGGTTTTGAAAGAGGGCAATCCTGACAATTGGAGACCGAGGTTTCCTCGGGCACCAATCCGAAGTCGTGGTCGTTGCCACTTCTTAGGGGTGTAACCTAGTACGAACCCACAATAGAATCTCTGACTCGACCAGATAAGTCCTATCCATAGGGAACAACCTTAGAGTCAACTAACGGTTCTTAGAACCCCCCCTTCTCTCCTTTCCTAGTTCTTTAGGTCAAACTAGGTGGCGACTCTGGTCAATTTCCGCACTTAGGGCATAAGTCCGTGTGGAGCCCATCGAGAGCGGGTGTAGTGCACACTTGCACTCCCCTTTATGCTTTCTGGGAAAGACGGACGATAGAGTAGGTATTTGAGGGCTGCCATAATAACGGGTTTCACCCTCCACAGAATGGCATTTTAGGATCTAGGCTTTTAGTTAAAACCATTTTAATAGACCCCCCTCATACCGAAAAATCACCCTACACAGAATGGCGACTCTACTGGGAAAGACTTGAGTAAGTTTTTATCATAAAACTTGGTCAAGGAAGACTGAACTCCATTCAAAATTGTCGGGATTTCCCCACTTCTTTCAAGGGTTTTGTCTGATGACACTTCTGCTTTGCAGTCAGTGTATGACTTTTGTTTTGATAAAGGATTATGATCCGTTTGATGTGCTTTGGCCCTCTGTTTCTGTTCTGTTAAAAGCTTCTGCTTTCTGCTCGTTCTGACAAGGACTTTTGTCCCGTTCTGTTGAAAGCTTCTGTTTGTTAAGCTTTCGTTTTGGGACCTAGTTACTCTGCTTCTAAGCCGTGAATGGCTGGGTCGAGCTATTCCGTGGTATACCATGTAGACGTCATTCTGAGTGTGGGTCATGCCCAATCTGTTCTGTGGGTTGACGAACCCTTTGGCCTTCGGGTCATTTCTGCGTTGTCGAGGGATCTGTTAGATCCATGGGTCTTCGACCCTTTCTGAGTGTTATGCTTGGTGCTAGTGTCCCACTTCTGATTGTTAAGAGTTCTGTTTTCTGTTAGCTCTAACTGTTTCTGATTTCTGACAGACTGCTATGTGCTTTCTATCTTCTGAAAGCCTCTGGTTTACTAAGTGATCTGTTTCTGTCTGCTCTGTCTGTTTTCAAACGTCGACGGACTGCTGTGTGTTTTCTGTCTGCTGGGTATTTCTGCTTTATAAGCGCTCTGCTTCGTCTGCTCTCTATCTGTATTTGATTTGAGACGGTCTGCTGTGTGCTTACCGCCTTCTGATAAGTTCCGATTTTGCTATGCTTCTGATTTTGCTAAGCTTTTGATTTTGCTAAGCTTCTGATTGTGTTTAAGCTTCTGAGGTTCTTAAGCTTCTGATTTCGTCAAGCTTTCAGCTTCAGTTTACCTTCTGCTATTAAGTGTATGTTTTGACCACTGCTTAGCCTCTTCTGTTTTAGACTTCTGCCTATTTGAAAGTCTTCTGCTTTGACTTTGGTTTCGCTCTGGCTAAGCGCTTCTGTATATGTTAAGTATGTATGTTCAGATTATGTTTTGAGCATGCTCAGCTGATGAAGTTTATCACCTGCTGAGCAATAGTTTTGCTCCCTATCTCCGTCTGATTTGCAGGTTTTAGTTCGTGCTTGGAGATTCAGCTCTTACTTTTCATTTTGGCATTTGAGTTTGTATTTAGTTTTGTTTGGCCTTAGGGCCCAGTTGTATTTAGATTATGCTTTGTAATTCAGTTTGGCTTCCGCCTGTGTGTTGTAAGACATTTTGTAATCGTTTATCTGGTAATATATGAGCATTAGTTCTATTTTGGGGTTTCGATAGTGTAGCCTTGCGTGTCTTAGGTAATAAGCGCGCGGCGTGTAACGGTCTCTCAACCAGGGTGGTTTTGGGGTCGTTATATTTAGTGGTATCAGAGCTCGGTTTGGCTTTCGTTGGGATTTGTTGGTGTCTGCATGTCTACGCTTCCGTGTCTTGCCTGCTATCTGCTATGCGCTATCTGTTGCGTGATTTTGATTGTTATCTGGTGTTTTTTTTTGTGTCTGCTCTGTGGTGGTCCCCCATCAGAGTGGTGCAGCGGAAGCGTAGTGTTTGTTTGCATGTGCTTGTGTGTTCTAAGAGTGAGTCTGAGAGTGTCGGTCCTTTGGGAAAGGATGACCAAATGTGAGTTCTTGTTTGACAGAGGTTGTGTGCTTCAGTTGTGAGCTTGTGTTACGTGCTTGTGTTGTACGTTCTGTGTTGTGTTCTGGTGGGAGTTCGCGAGTATGTTGGTCCTTTAGGTAAGGACACCTCTGAGAGTTCTTGTGCCTTTTGGCTGAGTGTTAGTAATCTTCTGTTTCACCTCTTCAATCAGTGAGTCATTTAACAAGTTCTGAGTGTTAGCTCTGTGAGGTGTGGACTCCTGAGATGTGTAAGCGTTTCCTTCTATGCTTTTAGGCTGAATCTCCAAAAATATTCTGCTTTGTGCTAATGTTAGTCAATGACCAGTGAGTGTGAGTGTTGTTCTTAATTCTTCAAGATTAACCTTTTACAGTCTTCTCCTTTGTGTTTGTTCTGTTAGTGAGTCAGCTAGTGAGGTTTGTGTGCTAGCTCGTGTGAGGTTAGAGCTTTGGGATGTGTGAGCGTTCTCATGTGCTTTAGGATTAAGTGTTAGCAATCTTCTGTTATGTCCATCTGAGTTAATTAGCAGTGAGTTCAGAGTGTTAGCTCTGTGAGATTCAAGCCTTGGGAGTGTTCACCTAAGCCTTAGTCTGAGTGTTAGTGACTTCTGCATTGTGTCTTTTGTCATTCTATTAGCAGTGAGGTTTGAGTGCTGCCCTCGTCGAGAGGTTCTAAGCCTTTGAGATGTGAGATCGCTTCTGTGCGTTGAGTGTTCGTCGTATTCCTGCACTTGAGGTGCATTCGTTCCTATTCCGGGTTTCATCGAATTTCGAGGACGAAATTCTTTTTAAGAGGGGTATGTTGTGATGCCCCAGATTTTTTTTTATTTTACTTCTTTCTGATTCGCAAAGGGAGTTCGTGTTAAATTGTAATCCATATTAGAATGTCTATGACATTCTCCTAATGTTAATATATTAGCTCAGGAAGGAGGGTTACATTTGTCTTCTTCCTTTTTGTTATTTATTATTTCTTAAGGGAGAGATTATTAATCTATTTTATTTCCTCCCTCTCACTCATTCTAACTCACGATCAATTAGTCCCTCTCCTTCATCTTTCTCATCGACAGTTCTGTCGTTCATCCTCTTCGCGTATAACTTCTTCTCCCTTTGCTCATCCTCTTCTTCAATCTCTTGTTCCTACAATTCAAGGGTTCTGCTGTTTCGTTGGTCGAGTCTGTGAGGTTAATGAGGATTTCAAGTTCGGGTTGCTGCTTCTTCGCCTCCCTCTCCGGCATTGAGTTTTCTTCCAATTTTGATCAATTGTTCGTGGTTTGAGTGGAGATTCGAGAAGTGATCGTTGTGTAGTGTCCACTGAGATTGCTTAGCTTCGATGTGAGGTAGGTGGTGAATGGATTCGGTTGTGTGTGTTCGTCCATGGGGATTTCTGATTTTGTTTGTTCTTCGTATATGATTGTTTTAACTCTTTGATTTGTGGATGTTTTTGGTTGTTTTTGATGTGCGTTTGATGCGTTAAAACCCCATGGAAATGTGTTTTCGATTGGTTAATTTGCTACAATAAGTTATGTATGTTTTGTGGGGGATTTGTGCTTGGTTATGGCTGATTTCTGTAAGTGATTTTGCGTTTCTATGTCCTAACATGTGTCCGAACATTGAAGTTCCGACATCATACGCCAGAGGATTTTCAGACTCTCGAATTAGGTCCGAACATGCAAGGTCGGACGCATGTTCGGACCGGCCTTTGTTTTAGCATAACTTCTTCGTCTGAGCTCCGTTTTGAGTGCCGTTTGCGGCGTTGGATTCCTCTTTTCGAGTACTATCTGTTATGATATGTTTTAGCACATGTATATGTGTACCTTAATTTGAAAGTTCTCAATAAGCCTTTGAACTCTGATTTGCTCTGGAAGAGTGTTTGAGCTTCTATGCTTCTGGTTGGTTTTCGTGTTTGCTAGTCAGTGTATGACTTTTGTTTTGGTAAAGGATTATGATCCGTTTGATGTGCTTTGGCCCTCTGTTCTGTTCTGTTAAAAGCTTCTGCTTTCTGCTCTGTTCTGACAAGGACTTTTGTCCCGTTCTGTTGAAAGCTTCTGTTTGTTAAGCTTCCGTTTTGGGACCTAGTTACTCTGCTTCTGAGCCGTGAATGGCTGGGTCGAGCTATTCCGTGGTATACCATGTAGACGTCATTCTGAGTGTGGGTCATGCCCAATCTGTTCTGTGGGGTTGACGAACCCTTTGGCCTTCGGGTCTTTCTGCGTTGTCGAGGGATCTGTTAGATCCATGGGTCTTCGACCCTTTCTGAGTGTTATGCTTGGTGCTAGTGTCCCACTTCTGATTGTTAAGAGTTCTGTTTTCTGTTAGCTCTAATTGTTTCTGATTTCTGACAGACTGCTATGTGCTTTCTGTCTTCTGAAAGCCTATGGTTTACTAAGTGATCTGTTCTGTCTGCTCTGTCTGTTTTCAAACGTCGACGGACTGCTGTGTGCTTTCTGTCTGCTGGGTGTTTCTGCTTTATAAGCGCTCTACTTCATCTGCTCTCTATCTGTATTTGATTTGAGACGGTCTACTGTGTGCTTATCGCCTTCTGATAAGTTCCGGATTTTGCTATGCTTCTGATCTTGCTAAGCTTCTGATTTTGCTAAGCTTTGATTGTGTTAAGCTTCTGAGGTTCTTAAGCTTCTGATTTCGTCAAGCTTTCAGCTTCAGTTTACCTTCTGCTATTAAGTGTATGTTTTGACCATGCTTAGCCTCTTCTGTTTTAGACTTCTGCCTATTTGAAAGTCTTCTGCTTTGACTTTGGTTTCGCTCTGGCTAAGCGCTTCTGTATAGTAAGTATGTATGTTCAGATTATGTTTTGAGCATGCTCAGCTGATGAAGTTTATCACCTGCTGAGCAATAGTTTTGCTCACCCCTATCTCCGTCTGATTTGCAGGTTTTAGTTCGTGCTTGGAGATTCAGCTCTTACTTTTCGTTTTGGCATTTGAGTTTTGTATTTAGTTTGTTTGGCCTTAGGGCCCAGTTGTATTTAGATTATGCTTTGTAATTCAGTTTGGCTTCCGCCTGTGTATTGTAAAGACATTTTGTAATCGTTTATCTGGTAATATATGAGCATTAGTTTCTATTTTGGGGTTTCGATAGTGTAGCCTTGCGTGTCTTAGGTAATAAGCGCGCGGCGTGTAACGGTCTCTCAACCAGGGTGGTTTTGGGGTCGTTACAGTACTCACGGCCTGCATCCACACCTCTCACCTACCCTCACGGGCACTCTTACAAGCCATTGTCAAGACAACGTCATGACAATGTCGCGGCAATGTCGTGGCACCAATGGAGACAGTTTGCCGTTGTACGTCACATATCGCCCCCGTATCGTGCCCATGTGATAAGTGTGAAACATATAGGCTTTTTTAGGGTTTAAATACCTTATAATTTGTAACAATTCAGGCAATGTTTCCCACTTATTATGTATTTTTCCTAAAATTGATGCTTTGATAAGAATTGATGTGTTATATATGTTAAATGCAGGAAAAACCCAGGAAATAAAGATTATACATCATAAGGATTACAACACAACAAACGGGGAACAAATCAGGAGAAGAGACAAAAATTGGTCTTGTCCGGATCAGTTTGGCCGGACACAAATCCGGACATCTCTTGTCCGGATATGATTGGGCCGGACGCAAGCCGGACATGACTAAAATTCCAGATTCGAGAGTTCGCGTTTTAGATCTAGATTCTGTGTCACGTCCGGATCCGGACACAATCCGGACACGATCCGGACGTCACACAGAATTGAAAAATAAAAAGCACGCACCGATAATTAGCCTATCGAACAGACAGGCGGCGAGTAAACAGGGGAGCGGCGCATTAATGGAGAAGACTCCAAATTTCCTCAATCAACTACCCTTTACCAAACTTCCACTAATATGTGTTTCCCTTCTAACCCTATATAAACACCCCTTCTCCTTTCATTTCAATTCGTACCTCACTTCACTCATCTCCTCTCTATTAGTCCCTCATCCATCTCCATTCATCAAACCTTCATCCATAAACCTGCATCTTTCATTCACGATTCATCTGCTCCATTCACTAAATTTCCTCCGTACACATTCGCTCTCATCCCGTATCCATTTCACCGCATTTAGCCTTGTCCGACCCTTGTCCGGATCCGGACAAGGTCATCCACCCACGTCCGGATCGAGTCCGACCCAGACAGATCCGGACATCTCCCGTGAGTCTGTGTCCGACCCTACACAGCCGGACACCTCACAAATTCGCCCCTTTCCATTTCGCCCCATTTCACCCAATTCACTCCATTGTCACCAAGATCACCTTCAAGCTAGCACGGAGCAAGGACAAAGGACAGAGCGAGCAAGAAGATCTTCGTAACAGATGATTTCTTCTAACTCTCTCTCATTTGTTATGATTATAATTGCTATGTCTAGCTAAAAGGATTTACTCTAGGGGAAGGGATGTTGTAATTAGTTAAACTCTGCATTATTTTTGCTGCTTGTTGAGACAATTGGATTGTTCATGTTAATGTTTTTAAGTGCTTTTAATAAACGTTGCTAAGTTATTATAAGCCCTCGAATCACGTTATGATCAGACAAGGTGATTAGCATTGATGGTCCTATTAACCTGTTACCTGTGATAATTGCAATCGGATAGTACTTTAGTCACTAGGAGCTTTAGTCCGGATTGAACCAATCAGACTAGTAATTCTGAGCGATAAAACCATCTAGATATACTTGCTAGGTCTAGACTAGAACTACGTGCCCTGTCTAGATGAGCTATCTGGAATTATGACTACACGAATAGATAATTGAGAATTACAAGCCGATCCAGTCTCCACTTAAGCAGTAGAATATGCAGAACCTAGCTAGTGAAACAACTCCTGAACCTAGAGTACCGTTCAACACTCCCCAAAACTATCACTTACTTATCTGCATTTACTTTCCTGTTATTTATTTGCAACCCAAAACCAAAACAAAACCCCGTTCGAGTTAACCAATACCTAAGGCTAGACTTACTCATCGAGTCCGTGGATGACACCCCGGTCGTCTTTAATTACTATACTATTTCGACCGGGATTTTCTAACAAACCTGACGATATTAAAACTCTTGAATTCTAGGATATTTCTTAGTTTTTAAATACCAATATTATCGTTGCAAAATGGCGCCGTTGCCGGGGACTTGACTTTTGTCTAGTCCCTAGCCTTGGTTAATTTGTTACTCTATCACAACACACTGTTTATAATCATTTGTTTTGTAATATATTTTAATTTATTTTGTGTGCCATTTTCATTACTTTAAAACTCACTCATTTTGTTCCTTTTCCCGGGCTGTTTATAAGCACCTAGTGGATGCGCAGAACGCGCTCAACTGGTCCCCCAGACACAAACTTCGATCCTGAAATCGAAAGAGTCTACCTCCAAGCTCTGAGAGCAAGAAGGCAGCTTGACTTCAACATGGCGGCAAATCATGACCAAATTGGAGGAGGTGCAGTGACTCAGTACACAATGGGAAGGATAAACAGACCACCAGCCACACCAAGACGAGGGCCAGTGGTTCTACCCAATCTAACTGCAGAACTCATAGCCGATTGGCAAAAGGTAAAACCTTCTCACCAATCCAATGCGTTAGAAATCACCCTGCAGGTACTTTTTCAGGTGCAGACCCATCAGATACATTGGACCATGTACATCGCTTTCTTGTACACTTGGACTCTCTTGGTTTATCTCAAGGATTGGAGGAGTACGCCAGATTGAGCCTGTTCCAGCACAGCTTGTCAGGAGAAGCCTCGAAATGGTTCCACAGACTACCGCCAGGCATCATTACCACCTGGGAGCAGATGATGGACAAATTCTACGAGAAGTACATTCCCATCTCCCGGACACGACAAATGATTGCCGACCTGATGGCATTCAAACAGAAGGGTAATGAGACAGTCTGTGAGGCGTGGGACCGATTCAAGGAGCTACTCCGACAGTGCCCTCATCATGGTCAGGACATCACTTCACTAGCTCAGGGATTCTTCCAGGGGTTGAAAGACGAACACAGAGGCGAGATAAGATCCGGCATAGGAGGAAACCTGCTAGCAAAAAGTGGGGAGGAGTTCATGGCAGCTATGGAGTCCTACTGTGAGGAGCTTCGTCAATGGAGCAGCAGTGGAGGACGAGTATTTTCAATAGGTCAGAGTTCTTCCCGAGCTCCAGACCCAATGATGGAACAGCTAGCCGCTGAGCAAGCACAGATGAGGACCACGATGGGAAGCATGGCGAAGATGCTCGAACAGCTCACCATGGGGCCAACCACCAGGCAATCCGCCAAGAAAATCTCTACAAACGAAGCTTGCTGCTCTCAATGTGGGGATGCACACGACTATGAGGACTGCCCACAAGTAGCCGAGATGAGGCAAACCGAGGAGGCCAATGTAATAGGCCAGTTCAACAACAGGCAACCCTGGGTGCAGAATCAGCACCAAAATCTGAGGTATGGAAATCCTAACAATGCACTTAATTCACATCAATTGCAGCCTCAGAGGACGAATCAGGGGGGACCACCCGGTTTTTCAAGGCCTCAATATAATCAATTCCGGCCACAACAACCTCAAGCTCAGCAACCATCTTTGAGCTCAAACAATGCAAATCTAAAGGAGATGGTGGATAAGCTGATGGCTTCTCAAGAACAGCAAACGGTAATCAACCAGAAACTAGAGAACGCCATGGTGGAGATGCAAGGAACAATGAGTCAGTTGACTCAATTCCTCATGCAGCAGAGACCTTCTGGATCATTGCCTTCCCAACCAGAAACCAATCCAAAAGAGCAGTTGAAGGCAGTCGGTCTCAGACGAAGACTGCGAGGATTCTGAAGCAGCAGCAGTTACCCTGAGAAGTGGGAGGAATTTAAAAGACCAAGTGGCAGGAAGCCGTACTGATGAAGAGACCGAGCCTCTTTCTAACACCGCCGGTGCACCATCAGGGCATCCCGCCCCTCCTGAGGTAGTTTCTGAGGAGACCCAGGCTCCTATTCCTTCTTCCTCTCTTTCTACTGCTGTTAAAAATAAAAAGGGGAAAATATCTGCAAAGGAACTTCCATTTCCAAACCGACTCAAAGAGCGAGAGCTCGATGAACAATTTGGAAGATTTTTAGATGTTTTTAGAAAGCTGACTATTAATATCCCTCTTATTGATGCGATTAAGCAAATGCCGAATTATGCTAAATTTGTAAAGGATCTGATTTCGAATAAGAGGAAATATAAAGAGAAGGACACCATCCAGCTGACCGAAACTTGTTCAGCAGCTCTCCGACAGATGCTGCCTCCAAAGCGTGGTGATCCTGGTCAGCCCATCATCCCCTGTTCAATTGGAGACATGGATTGCGGATACGGTCTCTGCGATCTAGGAGCGAGCATCAACCTGATGCCATACACCATGTTTAAAAAGCTTCATGCAGGTGAGCTCGTTCCCATCATTTCAGACTCCAGTTGGCTGATAGATCATCGATCACACCCAGAGGTATGGTTGAAAATGTAGTTGTTAGTGTGGGTAAGTTTTTCTTCCCCGCTGATTTTGTGATCCTTGACATGGACGAAGATGTTGAGGTACCTCTGATTCTAGGTAGACCTTTCCTCAGAACTGCAAAGACTGTTATTGATGTTGACAAGGGGAAGATTACCTTGAAATTCCATGATGAAGAATTAAGCTTTGATATAAATAAGATTATGCGGAAAAACACTTCTTCTCAAGCTGTTTTCTCTGCTGATTTACTTGATAATTCTTATGATCTTGATGATGACTACACCTATAGGAGTATTGATTCTTTTGATTCGTTGTTTAAGTTTTCTGATACTTTAGAACAGGTAATAAGTCGATCCATTGAGGATGACAAAGACAGTCTTGAGATGGCCTCGGTCGTCCAGCAGCTGAATCACGGGAAATCATACTTTCGTTCCCCTCTCCTCCTGTAGAAAAGTTGGAACGATCCATCCAAAGACCCATACCTTCAATAGAGAAGCCTCCTACCTTGGAACTTAAATCTCTCCCCTCCCATCTCAAATATGTTTTCTTGGCAGAGGGTAACACCCTGCCTGTTATTATCTCTGCATCTTTGTCTATTTTGCAGGAATCTAGACTTCTGGAGGTGCTAAAGAAACATAAGAGTGCCATGGGATGGACAGTTGCTGACATCAAGGGGATTAATCCGGTTTCTGCACACACATTCATATGGAGGAATTACAAGGCAGTGAGACAGCCTCAGAGAAGGTTGAATCCAAATCTAAAGGAGGTGGTCAAGGCCGAGGTATAAAGCTTCTTGATGCAGGTATATCTACCCTATTTCTGACAGCCAGTGGGTATCCCAGTCCAGGTTGTTCCAAAGAAAGGGGGGATAGTTGCAGTGCCAAATGAGAAAGGTGAATTGGTACCCCAGAGCAGAACAGACCACAGGTTGGAGGATGTGCATCGATTACCGGCGCTTGAATGAGGCCACAAGGAAGGACCATTTCCCACTGCCATTTATTGATCAAATGTTGGAGCGGTTAGCAGGGAAAGAGTTCTACTGTTCCTTGATGGGTACAGCGGTTATTTCCAGATTCCCATTGCACCAGAAGATCAGGAGAAGACTACCTTCACCTGTCCTTATGGTACTTTTGCTTACAGGAGGATGCCCTTTGGTCTCTGCAATGCTCCAGCCACATTTCAGAGATGTATGATGGCTATTTTTAATGAATTTATTGAGAAAAGTATTGAAGTGTTCATGGACGACTTCTCTGTCTATGGACAAAGTTTGATATTTGTTGGAGCAATTAGACCAGATTTTGGCTCGCTGTGAGGACACTAACCTTGTGCTAATTGGGAGAAGTGCCACTTCATGGTACAAGAAGGAATTGTGCTTGGGCATAAGGTGTCAAAAGAAGGCCTCCAGGTGGACAAGGCAAGATAGAGGTAATAGAAAAACTGCCCCCACCAAATTCAGTTAAAGATGTAAGATCTTTTCTTGGTCATGCAGGGTTTTACAGGAGGTTTATACAGGACTTTCAAAAATTGCTAAACCTGTCAGACTGCTTCAGAAGGATCAAATTTCAGTTTACAGAGGAGTGCTTGACAGCATTTCAGACTATCAAAGAGAAGCTCTGTTCAGCACCTATTGTGGTCCCACCGGATTGGTCTGAACCATTTGAGATCATGACGGATGCGAGTGACTATGCTGTTGGCGCCGCTATGTCAGAAGAAAGATAAATGCTTAGGGTAATCACTTATGCTAGCAAGACCTTGATTGATGCACTTAGGCAGAGTAAGTCTAGGTGGTTACTAGAGGTCGGGAGTACTACTCGCCGACGAGGTGAGGAGAACAAGACTGTATTACCATATGCCATTCTCCCATCCCTTCAGCAGAGGACCCTAGCTGAGATCCTCAGTCATCAGATCCGGCCTCAGGCTGGGAATGATGCTTCTGACGAGGATTGTGTCCTCCTAGACTACCTCCTAGCCTCACCACATCCGCCAGCCCAGCAGCTCTCCCTCCCTTTCATCATGTTTAGGCAGCTGCATAAGGTCGTCACTTATCTGTGGACGAAGAAGAAGAAGATCACCCCTATCTTCCCTCTTACTATCTATCATCTTCTTGTCTCTACCCTCCCCGAGGAGATCTTCACTGATATAGATGTGAGGGAGGGTGAGACACCCATCTCCCTTACGACCTTTAGGAGATGGGGCTTCTTGCGCCTTGACGACGGGAGCTGGGTGAAGGGCAGCTCGGGCCTAGGATCGGCTGGTACATCTGCGAGCTCCAGCTCCACACCGGCCACTGCTACCATGGCGCCCCCCAGTCCCTGTGATGAGTGTTCCCCCAGAGATACAGACCATGATGGACTCCATTCTCCAGCAGCAGCAGAGGATGGAGCAGAGATTCGGGGGTATGGAGCAGCAGTTCGGCTCTGTACAGCAACAGGTTGGGGAGGTCCAGCAGCGCCAGGTGCGCATGGAAGGACATATAGATGAGATCCGCCAGACACAGGGCACCCTCCAGGCAGAGCAGATCTCCATCGCTGAGCGTTTAGAGCGCAGTGATGCTTTACACAGAGAGGCTGCTAGGTACATGGCAGACGCGTCCACTCAGCAGGCCCAGAACTACCAGCTCATGCAGATGCTCGTTGCCCAGTTGGGAGCGCGACCACCACACCGCCACCACCGCCGCCCGCCTCAGTGATAGCCATTCTATTTTTACTTTTCTTTTCTTTTTGTTGGTTTTTCTGTATTTTTTTCTTTTCTTTTTATTTGACTTATTTTTACTTTTGTTTGTTAAGACTACGGAAACATGGGATTGCAGGTGAAGTGGTATTAGATATATTCAGCAGTATTTAAATTCTAAATTGCTAAAATTCTTGTTTCTCTGAGCAGTGCAGCGTTCTAAAATGATTACTTTACATGTCATCTCTACTGCGAAACAACCGGCTATAGTACAGGAAATGGAACCACACTACTTGCGAATGTCTGCTAAGCTTAAACTATGGGGAGTATTCTTTCTCTAAATATACCTCATTCGATTCCATATTCTCTGTAGTTCGAGTTAATGCACCTTATTCTGTGGTTGTACTTACCAGTGAAAATTTAGCAACTTTTAATCTGCAAACAACGCATACTGTCTGTGACTCATGAGGAATCTCTCGACCCCTGCCAAACTTCAAGTGTGAGGAAGAACATCTTCCTCAATCCATAACACCAGGGGAGTCTCAGTTCCACCTTTAACTTATTTGATGTTCCACCTTTGTTGCGTTGAGGGTTAATTATTGCATATGCATCTATTATGAGTATAGCATGTTTTGAAAGCTCTTTTCTCTGTTTTCATCTTTGACCAATGAGGACATTGCTCATCTCAAGTGCGAGGAAGGAGAGACCTTTCCCTGAAAACATGCTAATTGTGCTTTAATGCCACACTTGCTTTTTGCTTCTCTAATGCCTGTGCACAACGAGTGTTGTTAAACCAAAGTGAAAACCGTTGGAATCTTTTTGTTTGATGAGGTTTGTATAAAAATAGTTTATTTAAAAATACTCTCTTTTCACTAAAAATCTGGTAGATTGGCTAATTGTGGAAACCAGATATTTTAGCTTGGGATTTTGGAAATGAAGTGAATGATTGGAATGGAAAAGGGTAAGGCAAGGTACTCCACTGATCAAAAATTTTTCCTAACAAGCAGGCCTCGTCTATCCGGTTATTAAGTCTTAAGGGTGCCTTATCACCATCTACCTAAGGTCCGTGATCTGGGATAGTTGGCCCAACACCGTTACATGGATAGAGAGAAAAGTCTGGGTTACGGAATAACTCTGCAATTCACAATATTTCGTTTGTTTTGTATATAATTCTTGGAAGAAGAATATTTTTGCATGTGAAAGAAAAGAATTCATTGCAGTTTTTGTTTTTGTTTTTGATCATGAGTACGTGGTGTTGAAAGGTATTGCGGAATAAGGCATTACTTCACACCTCTTGTCATCCAAAGGTTAGAGAAATGAAAATGGTGGAAAGTCCCAAGCTAAGTTAACTTGTTTTCTACAATCTAGTTTCTCTATGCTTTTACAAAAATTGTTCCTGCTTCACTGTTTGTGAAAACCTACCTCAGAGAGCGAGATTATTCTTTCATTTATCACTTGGTTTGATTTCGCCCTGCACTTGTTTAAAATTTGAGATTATTTGAAGGTTTTAGAGATATTCTTATTCCTATTTTGCTTGAGGACAAGCAAAAGCTTAAGTGTGAGGAAGTTGATAAGTGTGAAACATATAGGCTTTTTAGGGTTTAAATACCTTATAATTTGTAACAATTCAGGCAATGTTTCCCACTTATTATGTGTTTTTCCTAAAATTGATGCTTTGATAAGAATTGATGTGTTATATATGTTAAATGCAGGAAAAACCCAGGAAATAAAGATTATACATCATAAGGATTACAACACAACAAACGGGGAACAAATCAGGAGAAGAGACAAAAATTGGTCTTGTCCGGATCAGTTTGGCCGGACACAAAGCCGGACATCTCTTGTCCGGATCTGATTGGGCCGGACGCAAGCCGGACATGACTAAAATTCCAGATTCGAGAGTTCGCGTTTTAGATCTAGAATTCTGTGTCACGTCCGGATCCGGACACAATCCGGACACGATCCGGACGTCACACAGAATTGAAAAATAAAAATCCACGCACCGATAATTAGCCTTTCGGCTAATTATCGAACAGACAGGCGGCGAATAAACGGGAGCGGCGCATTAATGAAGAAGACTCCAAGCTCAACCAAATTTTTCTCACCAACTATACCAAACTCCCACTAATTTGTGTTTCCCTTCTAACCCTATATAAACCCCCCTTCTACCTTCATTCCAACTCGCACCTGACTTCACAGTCCTTCCCCTCTCTAACTCTCTCACTCACCTTACGCTCCATCTCCATTCATTCCTCTATCTCCTCCATATCTTAGCCCAGTTTTATCATCAACCTCGCTCAAAATCCCCCGTAACCATTCGCTTTCACCACGCCAACACCCCGCATCCATTCACCAGATTTAGCCGTGTCCGACCCTTGTCCGGACCCGGACAAGCTCCTTCCACCCACGTCCGGATCACGTCCGACCCAGACAGATCCGGACATCTCACGTCCGACCCCTGTCCGACCCTAGTCAGCCGGACACCTCACAAAAATCACCAAAACTTCCACTTTCGCCCCATTTCACCCAATCCACTCCATTATCACCGAGATCAACCTTCAAGCTAGCACGGAGCAAGGACAAAGGACGGAGCGAGCAAGAAGATCTTCGTAACAGATGATTTCTTCTAACTCTCTCTTATTTATGATTATAACTGCTATGTCTAGTTAAAAGGATTTACTCTAGGGGAAGGGATGTTGTAATTAGTTGAACTCTGCATTATTTTGCTGCTTGTTGAGACAATTTGGATTGTTCAGGTTAATGCTTTTAAGTGCTTTTAATAAACGTTGCTAAGTTATTATAAGCCCTCGAATCATGTTATGATCAGATAAGGTGATTAGCATTGACGGTCCTATTAACCTGTTACCTGTGATAATTGCAATCGGATAGATTACTTTAGTCACTAGGAGCTTTAGTCCGGATTGAACCAACCAGACTAGTAATTCTGAGCATTAAAGCCATCTAGATATACTTGCTAGGTCTAGACTAGACTACATGCCCTGTCTAGATGAGCTATCTGGAATTATGACTTAATACAGAATAGATAATTGAGAATTACAAGCCGATCCAAGTCTCCACTTAAGCAGTAGATATGCAGAACCTAGCTAGTGAAACAACTCCCTGAACCTAGAGTACCGTTCACACTCCCAAAACTATCACTTTACTTTATCTGCTATTTACTTTCCTGTTATTTATTTGCAACCCAAAACCAAAACAAAAACCCCCTTTCGAGTTAACCATAAGGCTAGACTTACTCATCGAGTCCCGTGGATTGACACCCCGGTCGCTTCTTTAATTACTATACTATTTCGACCGGGATTTTGCAACCTGACGATTTATTAAACTATTGAATTCTAGGATAATTTCTAGGCTTTTAAAATAAATCGTTTGCAGCATTGAGAGAGAAATAAAAGGAAGAAGATATGCATTTGCTTCACTTTTGCATGAGGATGAGAAAATGTAGGCATAATGCCTTTGTATTCAAGAACACTCAACTCTCTTTTGTTGGTTACCAATGGTGTCTCGAAAGTCCCTTTTTTGTATACTTCTTCTTTTTTTTAACAGAGAAATACCCCTTAGCAATCCCTAAGAGAGAAGAAGAAAGAAACCCTGAGCAATAAAATCCAACCAATTTGCAGATTATTTGGTCACACCGCATATAAAAATGCTCCTCAAAAGTAATCAAATGTCAAATTTTTAAAAATTTGTACCCTTTATCCCACAATTCATAATAGTATTTGTTTTTAAAGAGAACAACCTACATTAGCAAGGTACATAATTCAATTTTTGAACAAATGCGAGGTAAGCAGAAGATAAGCAGAGAGATTGACAATTTAAGCATAAAATGTCCTGACAAGGCTCTTCCCCCACACTTAAGCTTTAAGCAATGCCCTCATTGCGTAGAGGAAATAAAATTAATAGGGCATGCAATTAGTAAAGGAAAGAGTGTACTCCCCAGATTTCGTAGAGTGTGTAGAGCTCCCCCACACTTGAGTGTTGCTGTGGAATGTCATGAATTAACCTGTAACGAATATTCTACACAGCGAGAAGAACTCAAGTGAAGCCTGCATTTATTATAGCAAAAAAAAGGAAATATAGTACAAAAAGGAAAAACATATTAAATTAAAGGAAAGATAAAAGATAGATAGTGGGTTGCCTCCCACCGAGCTGCCCGGGTTTAACGTCTCTAGCTAGACGTAATTTCTTTATTATCCCGGATCATAAATGAATGTTGACAATGGCAGTACCGGGATCAGGAAATTGGCAATATGTAGGATCGAACCACCTGGATCAAAACAAAGTATTATGGCAACAATGATAGTAGGAAGAGACAAACTCCACAAAACCTGGTTTTGAAGGAGGTTATTGCTGGCATTAATCTTGTAGTGAAAACCGGGTGATGGTTGTAGTGCTTCCTCAAATTGGAGAATGTAAACATTCTCCCTTTGTTGGTGAGCCGTATGGGTGCAAGAAGGTAGTGGTGGTGCTTGCTCAAAGTCGAGGATGTAAATTTCCTCCTCTGGAATGAAAATGAAGGTGGAAGTGAGCTTCAACGGGTGGGTGGGGTGGGCATTATTTTTCTTTGTCGAAGGGCCCAAATTTTCCAATGGATGATCCTTAGTGTGAGTATCATCCTCTTCAAATTTAAGGATGAAGACATCCTTAACTGCGTTGAGTGGTTCAGGGAGAACTTCTGGGAAATTTGTATCTTCAAATTCTGACCCTGGATCAAATGGAAAGATGGCCTTCTCACTCAGCGAGCCGACTGCGAGTTTCCACCCTACTTCTTTGTTGCACAAGAGGGGAAGGCTGTGATCCTCCGATGAAGATCAAAGTTGGATGGCTTTTCCTCTTCGAATTTGAGGATGTAATAATCCTCGTCTTCTTTGAGAGGATCAAAGGAAGAGCCTTGGGTGAATTCAACTTCAGAGGGTGGTGGTATTGAGTAACTCAAATCCTCAGGTAAATCATCCACTACATGAACCAGTTTGCTCTCAGGTTGCTGTGATGTAAGGTCTAGTGGACCTTCCATCATTTCGTTTATCGCAACTAATTTGGCATAGAGCTTCATTTGGTTCGTGTCGAGGTACTCTTCCTCGGCCTGCTGCTCCACTTCAGGGACCATTTCACTCTCGGGTTGTTGCTCCCTTTGAGCTAATGTGATGGGCTGGTCCACTACGTAGATTGCTTTTGCATACTCCTTTGGATTTGGATTGGTTTGTGAGGGGAGTTGGCCAGGAGGTCTTTGTTGAGTTAGGAGTTGTTGAATCTGAGACTGCAAGGCTGTTTGGTCTTTACGCAGAGCTGCGACCTCTTCTTGCGTATCTCGTGATTTACCCATCATCGCCTTAAACATTTCCTGCATCTGAGACATATCAGACTCAGGATTCGAAGGAGGTTGAGTTGGTCGACTTGATGAAGCTTCATTGCCATAAGGCTGTTGTTGATATTGCCTTTGGCCTCCTTGGAAATTGGACTGAGGTCTGTAATTTTGGGATGTTTGTAGGGTATGTGGGTTTTGGATATTTCCGGTGTTTGAGTAGCTAAGGTTGGATTGCATGTTACGTTGCCATGGTTGTCTGTATCCTGAATTGTTAGTGATGTAGTTTGCTTCCTCCGCTGCTTTCATTTCTTGTAGTTGGGGGCATTGATCATATTCATGAGGCCCGCAACATTGCGTACAAGAATTAGTTGGAGATGGTTGGGATTGAGGAGCATAGCCTGGAGGGGTAGTAGGTGGTCGAGAAATCATCGACTTAGCTTGCTGAGGGAAGGAATTCATAGCCATCTGTTCGACCACTTTCTGTAGAGTGCTCACTTTTGTTGCTTGCTGAGCATTGCTTTCCATGAGTTGCTCATGGCTTCTCATGAGCTGGTCGAATTTGTTATCACTCTCCCCAACATGATATAATCCTGGAGTACCGCTCCTTGATCCACCGGAGGCCCAGTCTCTAATTTCCTCACAGAGAGACTCCATGCTGTTCAGAAATTGTGCTCCCGGCTTTTTCAGAACGTCAGCCCCTAACGAAGATAACACCATTGTTCTGCACGGACCGATCAAGCCCTTGTAAAACAATTATGATACTTGTTCCTTCGTCAGACCGTGGTGAGGACAAGTGAGTAGTAGACCTTTGAAACGGTCCCAAGTTTCACAAATATTCTCCGACCCTGGTTGCTTGAAATTATAAATTTCAGCAATCATCTCCAAAGTTCGGCTCGGAGGTAGGAATTTGTCATAGAACTTGGTGGCCATGTCGTCCCAGGTACCAATGGTACTCGGTGTTAAGCTATGATACCACTTGCTCGCGTTTCCCGTCAGGCTGTGTGGGAATAACGACAATCTTGCATATTGAAGTACTGCATCGGTTGCAGTAAGGCTATTGGCATGTTGTAAGAATTTTGTAACATGTAACAGGGCTTCGTCTGGACTGGTGCCATCAAACATGCCCAACTCCTTCACACATCGAATCTGATGATATGGCTTCAGCTTCTGCCACTCATCGTATTCGGATGGGCTAAGTTGAGGAAGGACGATGGCAGGCTGTTGTCCTTGGTTAGACGGCCTGTTGATATTTCGAACCGTTGCTGGTGTAGCTGCCATGTTAGCTTCCGGGTCAGAATCTATCACTGTGGTGGTAATGTTTCGTTGAGTTCGTCTCTGCCTGAGATTGCGTAGAAAGGTTCTTTCGATTTCTGGGATGTAACCAACCGTGTGATTAGTATTCTCTGGGAGGCTCTGTGACCCGGTGAAAGGCATACACCACTCAAAACAGAGAAAATAACTGGTTATACGTTAGAATAATAAAAATGTTAGGAATTAGTAGACAGAAATTTAAAGTTAGTAGTTAGTATACAATGGAAAGAAATGACAATGGAACGAAATAACAATGGAACGAAATGACTGGAAATTTTAAGTTAGTAGTTAGAGACAATGGAACGAAATGACAATGGAACGAAATGACAGAAATAAATAACAATAATATTAACAAATTAGTAGTCAGATGTCCAAGTCAGGTCAGAACTTAGATGTCCACTGTCCAAGTCAGATGTCCGAGGTTATATGTCCAAAATTGGATTAACAGTTTTTTTTTAATTATTTTTTTTGTAGATTAACAGATTATTGTAATTAAAACAGGTGAATTAACCGGGGCTTAGGGACTAGATTAAATCAAGTCCCCGGCAACGGCGCCATTTTGCAGAATGGATTTATCGTGAGTGATTAGAAGAGGTGTAGTTATTAAAAGAAAGAAATTAATACTCAAAATATCCGTCGGGCTGCAAATTATAACCCGGTCGAAGTAGTATAGAAGACAGAAGCGGCCGGGGTCAAACCGTGGGACTTATAGCGAGATAAAATAGTTCCTAAGCTTGTCACAAAAGGGGGGAAGTTAATTGACTTGTTTTTGAGAAATTAAAAAGCAGATTAAGTTACTGAGTGCAGATGAATTAAATGGAACTCCGGGTTCAGGTTTTATATAATCTGATTAATTATGCCATCTCTACCGGTTTAATATATTAGTTTGGCAAAATTCCTGTTATTATCCTAAGGACTAAGTCATAGACCCTTAAGAACTCATTTACCAGTAAATGCTCGGTCTAATCAAGGTTCGAGCAAAACTATGTAAACGGACGTTAAATTCGAGGAATTATAATTGCATCTGTAAATACTAACTTATTAAATCATAATAAGTTTTCTCCAGATTTACGGCTTAAATAACCTGTCTATTTATCACCTGGTCTGATCAAAATAGACTTAGGAAAGCATTTTAATAAATTCATGTAATTTATTAAAATGGTGAGAGAAATCCTTTAAGCGTAACAAACTGTATTTATTAAAACCGGTAGAAATATTGATTACATAATTAAACAAACCATAATTAAAAACCTTGCCCGGAGCAAATCCTCCTTAGCCAGACATATTAACTGGTAATAAATCTGACAGAGGTTGGACGTAATAACAGCACGGAGTCGTGATTAGTGAATGGAGAAATGGAGAGGTCGAAGAGTGAAACATGTACGTAGGCTATTATAAGTGAAGTGGGTGAATTAGAGAATTAATGGAGTGAAATGGTATACGAGAGCGATTTACTGGAAGAAGAGATGAGGTGAGTGTGAGTGATTTTCTGGTTTTTCCGTGCACTCGTACAAGGCTGTAGGGAATGGGTATTTATAGAAGAAATGAAGACTACGTAGAAGACTTGCAGTTGATTGCCTCTGTTGATTTCTTCACTGATTGAAGCATTGATTGCTTCATTTAATGCAGGGGACAGGAGCTGGATACGCGTGAGCGAAATAAGGTAGGCGACGGCGGGGTAGATAGATAAGGCGAGTTGCAGAGTCGCGCGAAGAAGAAAACTATGTTCGGGCGCGATTTTAGTGTCCGCCTGTGGAAGACCGCCTGATAAGTGGCGGTTGATGGTGTGGTGTCCGCCTGTGAGACCGCTTGATAAGTGGCGGTAGAGGTGGTGGTGACCGCCTGGCGGTGAGCATGTGGTGTCCGCCAGATAGTAGGCGGTCGGTGTGGTGGTGTCCGCCTGGCGGTTGGTGTGGTGGTGTCTGCCTGTTATGGGGCGGTTGCACCCTTGACCGTGGCCTATTTTCCTTCAAACTTTGACCGGCTCTAGATTTTTCGTTTGGACTCCGTTTTCTGAGCCGTTTGCGTCTACGCGTTCGTCTCTTTGTCTACTTCACTCCCGGCTTGGTTTTCCTCATGTTAAACCAATAATTTTGTGAGATAAACAATAAAATATAAACTTAGAGGAAAACTAACCGAAGTGGAGAAATGAGCAAGAAAAGTGCTAATATTAAACATGAAATACACCTATAAAACATGCTCATTTTGACACTTATCAACAGTTATAATCAATACTGTAATATACATGCATAAATATACTTAATCATCCATCCAAACATTAATAAACACTTAACCATCCATCCAATTCAATCAGTCATAAACATGTAACAAACAACAATTGTATATCGAACATATCGAATATTAATACTGAATAAACGCCGTAGCGAACACCATCCTTTGTTAATTAAGTTTGGCCTTTAAGGCCCATCCATCCAAACCATTTTAATTAAATACCAGTTGGGCGTCATGTTAGGACAACCCGATAACCTCACCATGGACAGTAGTCCTCCCGTACACACAAAGGTGCTCATTTCGCCAGAGGTCCGGAGGCCCCTGACTATTCTTTGCCTCGTAAGGCGTCCAATAAAAGGCCGTAGCCACCTGACCCACGATCCAAATAGGGCTCGTTGGGTATAAACCTGGAGCGGAACCCGATCGGGAACCCCTCAGTGATCACAAATGTGCAACCAGGTAGTTCGTAAACTACACTGGATTCCTCACCTCAACTCACACCATCTCTCTCATAATGTTTAAGATATGCTCTTAGTCTTATGGAGAATAAAATTATTAATTAGCTGCCCAATGGGTCTCACGCATACCTAGAAATAATCTAGGTTATATTCATGTTCGAGATCCATGCTCTAGAGACCGACAATGTCGTGACTCATACCTAAGTGTTTTACTTAGGTTGCCATATACTTAATATTAATACTATGGTATTATATCAAGTAACTGTCTTGTCATCACAATAACGTATATGTATGTTTATATAAGTCGATCTATAGTTGACATAGTGTTAGTCCCGTAGGACGCTCGTGCATAAATAATTAATGCAGTAACGCATAATCACATACACGTATCCAAAACACATAACACACAAGTGATATCAACCAAATCCGAGCCCAAGGAATTCTTTAGGACAACTCGGATCAAACCCCTTTACATACCGTACACCTCAGACCTAGGATGCGCAGTGTAGTCCACTAGCTCGTCAGGCGCCTTCGTTTGAAGTATGATCTAAACGGTAATAAACTATAAGTCAGTCTCCATGACTAACTAAATTCGGTATTTCCGAATGACAAGTAACCCCGACAGTTCATCCCCGGATTTCTACAGTTAATTGTTACGGGTTTTTCTAAACCAGTCGGCTTTGTTACTAAAACTCGTATGTCAAAATGGTTCGACTATTAAGTTTAATTCGTTATATTCTTTTAATCTTATCCATCCTTTAATTTAGGTATATAACCTATAGTTGCATGTATGCATGCATTATTTATTATATTATTTTTCCACCATCCATTATAATACTTGTATTATAATTCATTAATCTTTTAATAACTACATTTGCATTCTAAAACTTATAACTTATAGTTTGTAACTATTTTTATGTAATAACCACCACCATTATATTATATGGTTTCCAACCATAATATATATCCATCCTTATATACATTATTCTTGCATATGTATATATTTACCAATATAGGTAAGTTCCATGAGTTATAAAACTCTTATATTATATGTTACATTTTATCATCTTATATTAGATGATTATTTCCGTTAGCTGTATTATATTATACAACTTATATTAAGATTATTATCCTAATATTATGTAGCAATTTATGTTGTATAATTACAACTCCTAAGGTTTATTCAATATATACCTTAGTTTATAAATCATATTTATTTATAGTTTGTCACATTATCTAATGTGAATATCCTTACTTATATTAATTCCATCTAAACCATATAATTGTTATAACATTTATAACATTGTAGACCATAGTCTAAAATTCATATTTCTAACCTTAATAATTCGGTACAGCCCTTATCTTTATTTAAATTTCATTTTGACCACATAACATTTTTGTAATGTTATACCATATTCTAATATCATATAATATGATATTTTTATTTCCTTTGATTTATAACCTATAGTTTTTATACAAAACTATATATTATTGCCGCATGGGCACCATATCAAAACCTTATTCTTTTTCATATCCCATAGTTCCCTTTATTTACAAATTCACCATTATTTATACCATGTTATATATATATCATATAATATAACATTTTTAACTTATAAAATGGTATAACCTATGGTTATATAAAATATAAATTTCCGAACAGACCCAATATATATTCTATATTATTCTCCAACCCTTTTAACTTTCCAAATTTATAAATTGACCACATATATAATGTTATGTAATATATATCATATATTATAACATTTTAAACCTTAATATAAACATAACCTATGGTTATATATTTCCCTCAATATGCGAACAGACCCCTATGCTGTTCCATATTATTTTTCAACCCTTATACTTTCTATAATTGTCATTTGACCCAATTTATAACATATAGTTTTATAATATCATTTAAAACTATATATTATAATACTCTTATATTAATCTAAAAATCACCAGATTTTTACCCAAGGGTTATAATTTACATTACTAACCCATATATTCACGCTTATTACTATTCCACCACATATATTTATCCTAAAGTGTCATAATGACATAATAACTATATATTATACATATATAGTTTATTTTAATTCCAAAATCAACCAAATAAATTCCTAAAAATTCCTAATAGCCCATGGGTGTTTATAATACCATTTACACCTTTTATTTTCGGTAATAACATATTCACCACATATGTTATAAAATTGTTACAATTAAATACTTATCTTATTATAAAACCTTAAATAAGTTATTTAACTTTATCTAATTTGGTCAAAACCTACCATATGGTCAAGGTTGACCTCCTTAATATTGCCTTGACCATTAATTTCCATATATTACGGTTTGTACCCATATTTTTCAGAAATTACCATTTAACCCCAAAACTTTATAAAATCTTATAATTTTTATTTAAACTCATTTAAACCTCTAATTTTCGGCTTTATTAATATATAGCCCCCAAATTTAATTTAATTATTGTTTAGACCCCAATTCATTGTGGTAATATATTTTTATCACCTAAACTTAATTAAAACCTTATAATAAAATGGCCTATAAAGTACATGGCCTTATTACAAACATTAGCTTATAAAATAAATTACACATAAATGCCCAAAAATACTTTAAACTCTCGGCCTCTCCCATATCTTTTCCATATTTACCAATTTTCCACATAATGTCTTAAATTTGACAATTATGATAATTAATTAGTTATAAAATTTACTAAACCATTCCTTAATCACCTAAGGTCAAAATAAGACCTTAATAACCTCATTCACTCACGGCATATATATACACATATGTATAAACACATATTAATATACCAAGTGTAGGTTTAAGTGATTTATACCTTATTTTTGCCAAGTTTAGGCCTTGTTTGGCCACGGCTGTTTGGAGATAAATTTTCCACAGCATTATTTACATGTTTTCAAACAGCAATTAAGGCATGATTAGTCTCCAAGCAAGAGCTAACCATAATAAGTGTTTAATGTACATTTTCAAGGTAAAATTTACCTTAGAATAACAAGGCAAGTATGGATGATCTTTGGCCTATTTTTACAGAAGGTAAAGGGCATCAAAAGAGCTACTAAACCAAGCTTTAAAACTGATATAACTCAGATTAGAAGATGGCTAATTTTTACCTTGATTAAAATGCCTAAAATGGTGTTTTGGCATGGATTTGGCTATTCCTTATATACCAACTGAATAAATATGTTAAGAAGAAGATAATAAGCCTAGGGAATCAAGCTTTCAAACCGGAATTGAAGGGAATCAAGAGATAAGTGCTTAAAGCACATTTTTATACCTTAAGAACAAGTTTAGAATTCTCCACCTCCTTCCCTTGTTACAGCCGAGAATCACCCTCTTTTAACCTCCAAAACAACCTAGATTCATGGATGGAAATGGTTGTTGCTTAGCTCCATGGAAAGAGGAAAGAAATGTGAAGAGAATGAACATATAAAAGCTTAATAAGCTTACCTATGTCAATTGTTGTTCTCTTCTGAAATTGATGAGTTCCTACGGTTTGGAGAAGTAAAAGAGAGGATGGTGAAGCTTGGTGTCGGCTGGGAAGCAAGGCAAATGAGAAAGAAAACTAGTTTTGCCTTTTAAGTTAATTAATGTTACTTTATGTAATAGTAAATGATGATTCATTAGATTGGCTAGATATTTAGGTTGCTTAATGGGTGGGTATGACAGCTCATATGATGCAGAAATGGGTGGTATGGTCAATGGGTGACATTTGACCATGGTTAAAGTTAAGTAATTAAATGTTATTTTTGGGTACTATTCACCCAAAATCACCCATTTTGATTTTATTTTTAAACTTTGATTTAGACTTTATAATATAGTCTATCATGTCACATAAATGATATAAAGAATGTAATCTAGTCTTTAAAGTGACAAAAAGTCAATATCTTAGAGCTCATACACAAAAACGTGCTTTAAGGTGTTTTAGCGCACATTTTGTGTCACAAGGTGTTTCTGAGCTTAGTTTTCTTTGGGAACAGTTTTGTTGTGTTCCTTACATGATAATTTATCATATGAATCCAATTTTATATCATTTAGAGGTCATAAGACCTTTAAGGTTTCTTAGAGCACATTTTTTCCCTACTTGACCTTGAAGCATGTAAATGCTTGTTATTTGTGTTGGAGTGTTTTCCAACTATTGTAGTATGTTTAGTTATGTTTTAATATGCTTAGGACAAAATTTTAGGTCCTAAGAAGTTCATTTGGGTATGTATTTACCCTAAACAGTCAAAGGGTGCAATATCTTGCTTTGTGTTGATCATCGTTGTTCTCATTGACTTTTAAGGCATGTTTAGGCCTTAATTAATGTGATTAGATGTTTAATCCATGTTTTATTAGTTTGGGGTGTTTCAGATGCAATGCCGTTAGCCACCCATGCGACTAACAAGGCTAACTACATACAGTCCCGGTCTGTTGAACTAGAAATACCAAGCTTCCATAAAAACATTCGATAACATAACCTACTACATTTGATTACCGAGTACTAAAGTGCATAATCCAAATACATCATTTCTCACAAGTCTATACAACCATCTATGAGTTTAACATCTCACTCAGTCTATCAAGTCTACATAATCCAAATACCAAAAAGGTGTACAACGTAGTACACCGGCTATTCAAAAGGGGCTGCAAGCCCGTGTACAACTCAGTACACCATTCAAAACTCACTAGCTAACAAAAGCATAACAGCCCGGCCTCATCTCGACCATTCATCCTTCTCGAGTACCTGAAAAAGAAATCATTGGCCCTAAAGGGGCTCACACGACTTACTGGCATGAAATTCGTATACCCCGCGTGCTAACGGGGGTACGCCGACTATTTGGTCACATACATGGAGTTCATTTTAATTCAAGCATACATGCTAATATGAACAACATCATAATCTTGCAAAAGCAACAGTCATTCATAGAGCACACCACATGCAATGGAAACATTTCACAAGTCATCCATACATCAGTCACTGAGGCCTTGAGATTCTCTTCTTAAGTTCTAGCCTCATCTCTTGTTAGTTAATTTATCATCCAGGTTAATCGGATGTTCTTAACTCTTATCTCTTGATCATATGACTCACACTAGTCATGATCTTTACTTTACTAATTATCCTTCTCTTGAATAATCATAAGTTAAGTCGGTTGACCTCCGGGCAGAGACAAGACTATCTCACCACCGGGCTTTAGGTTGGCTTACTTCCCCGGGTTGCACCCATACGGGTCTGGACCATGGTGGGAAGGTTAGGCCAGAATTAGGAATGTCACAAGTTAGAGAGTTAGTGAGAATCTTTTAATCAATAAGTCATGGTTCTACAACCATCAATTATGTCTTTCATGAGTTATACAAACTTCATTTGTTAGTCACAACTCAATCAATGGATAGACAATCACAAGACATGGAAGAAATGCAATAAATCATATTCGTGCATTTATCTTGATTAGGTGATGGCATACAAATCACACAATCACACAAATGAGGAAACCTCGTTAGCATACAAGGCATGAGAAATCATACCGTTCACCGTCGTTGTTTCATCGTCGACTCTCCTCCATAGTCCAACTATTCAAATCCTATAACATTCATGGAGTCGGGTGGTTAATTCTATAGTTAACCTAACTCATTTCATCTTTAATGTTTCCCGATTTACAATTACTAACTCATTACAATTCAAACACTTTCACATAGGTTACTTACTTCTTATTATTTCTTAAGCTTGTTTACAACTCTAATGACCTTTACATATCATTAAACAACTCCTAACAATCGTATAATAGCAATACCAAACAATTCCTCATCTTTAAATTCCATTTTAAGCATCCTGGAGCATTTTTGTGTTGGTCCAGGACCTTGTCCGGGTCCCAACTCCCGGACCAACACTTAGACAGATTCTCGTGGCATTTCTGTGACTGGTCCAGGTCCTTGTAAGGGACTTAAGTCCCAGACCAGTATGTAAGGTAACTCTGGCTAATTTGTTTTTGATGGTCCTGGTCTTTACAAGGGAACCAAGTCTCGGACCATCTACTAGGTGAACTCTTGGTGCATTTTCAAGGCTGGTTCGGGTCTTTACATGGGACTTAAGTCCCGGACCAGTTCATGAGTGCAGTTTCGGCAGAATTTTAAGGGTGGTCCGGGACTTGGTCCTGGACTTAAGTCCCGGACCCTGCTACATTTTGACAGTTTTGACATTTTCAATTTTTGTTCTAACTTCCTTTCTTTGCCCAATTCTTTCCCAATCTTCCCACATGTTTTCTAGCATGTTTTAACACTAATTTGACACTCTAAACTTTCCTAATTCATTTACTAAACTCATTACTCAATTCTTGGTTAATTTACACAATCTCCCACTCTTAATTCTCCTAGAACTTGCACTTAGTCTCCTAGGTTCTTAAATACAGATTTTGCTCACAACCATCACTCACCCAATTGTTTCACAACTAATGCATTCCAAGTTTGCATCATTTCACCAAACTACATAACTCTCTCTAATCTAGTTTCCAAGGTGATTAGTTATTCACATTGACCTCTACAACACACCTAGTTAATCCTAGGTCATTCCTCCTCACTAAACACTTAAGTCATATAGTTTCTACAGAAATTTTGATAGAGTTTCCCTACAATTTTAAGCATGCCCAATGCATTATTTAGCTCACACAATTCAGTTCAACAACCCTGTTCGTTTTAGACACTTACAACACATTTAATTCCAGCACATTACAACCAAATTAGCTTGGCTCCAAGGCCTCTAACATCAACATAAACAACACTAAAATAACTCCATCTCTTGCTCACAGTTACAGCAGTATATGGAATACTAAAACAATGTAATTTTAATGCCACAAGACATTCCAAAAATCTATTTAAGGCAAGTCAATTTACCTTAGATTCTTAGTTTTAGTTTCCTCCTTTCTCTTTCCTTTCTCCTTGCTCTTTCTTTCTTCTTGTTCTTGTTTTACGAACCGGCCAAATTGGGATTCAATTGCTAAGCTACAGACCATGCCCAAGGAGATATAATGAGCATTAAGGAAGTACTTAAATTCTAGAACTAACCCTAGAATGCAAGGGAATGATTTAAGGCTCTAAAAGAAATATTACCTTCCAACCTCTAGATGGAGTGTTTGGCAATTAAAACAACAAGACTCCAGCACTTTTCTTGAAGCTAAAAGCTGGCTGGAACAAGGAGAACAAGAGGGCTCAACATGGAAAATTTTCGGTTGCCAAAAGGAGCTAGAAGAGGAGATGGTTTGAGCTATTTCTTACCTTAAACAAACAAGGAGATACTCTAGCTCAAGAGAGGTTGTGCTTTCCTTCAAATGGAGCTCCATCCATGGGTATCAACTTTGGAGTTTTCAGATTTTGAAGGGGTGGAATAGAATCTCCAAGATGAGAGGAGTTCAATGATGTAATTTTTTTGATGTTTTGACTTTGTTTGAGCCTTGAAAACGGAAGAAGAATCTTGAGCTGTGGGAGGGTTTCTCAAATAGCCATTGAAGTAGGAAGAAGAAGAATAGAGAGGTCTGGTGGGGGAGGAAACCGTGAGAGACAAGAGAAATGGGAGAGAGAAAAGTAAAAAGCAACTTGTACTTGTTTTACTTTATGGCTTTTGTCTTATTTCACTTATAGAGAATTAATAGAGTTGGGAGGGAGAACAAAATGTGGGCACACACAAGTAAGGGGTGCCAGATTTTTGAGGGTTGTTTGGTCTTTTAGCAAATAACACCCCATAAGTCCCAGTTTGGCACTATTCACTAACCGGACAGTTTTTCCAAATTTTTTTGTTTATTTATTTTTAATGGTTCCTAGACCTTAATTAGTGTTTAATTATAGTCACATAATTAATTATAATACACACAAGTCCATTAAATCACTTAAAGTCGCATTTTTCTCGGTTTTTTTGACAAATGTGCTTTAAGACTTCTTTTGCGTTTTAACCCATTATATGGATCCGTTTTCTCCGGGAATTGTTTCCACATATTATTTAGGCATAATTTAGCTTCTAAATATCTCATTAGCCTAATTAATCACCATATTTAAGTTCAGGGTATTTCAATCTACCCCCTTTAAAGAACTTTGCCCTCAAAGTTGGTCAAAGTTGGTGAGTTTACTATCGTTACTCATTTGACATCTCAATTGTCAACGATCATACATTACTACAACCTTATAGAATCTCAGCTCTGTCAAACAAGGTGTTCACACTCAATACACTGCAAGAACAATACAACAATTACAATCATACTCTACAACCAACACTCTGGTTGTTACACTCTTTCTCAAAATACTGCAAAAGCTATCTCGAAGCAATGCAAAAAGAAAAATGGCTCTACCCCCCTTAAAAAGGAGTACACCCCGTACCCTCTCGACACTAGACAATCTAGTCTACAAATAATGATGGGTATTTCGCCTTCATGGCGTCCTCTAGTTCCTACGTCGCTTCCTCGACGTTGTGGTTAGACCTCAAGACTTTCACCATTCGTACTGACTTATGACAAGTGACTCTCGTCTTAGTATCAAGGATTCTCTGTGGAGTCTCAACATATCTCATCTTGGCTCTAGAGACAGGTGTTCGGGCTCTAGAACATGAGAGGGATCGCAATATATTTCTTGAGTTGTGAAACATGAAACACCTCTTGAACATGCCACAACTCTGCAGGTAATGCTAACCTGTAGGCTACCGCTCCAACTCTCTCCATAATCGCATACGGCCCTGTAAACTTAGGGCTCAGCTTGCCCTTTTTGCCAAAACGGAACACACCCTTCATAGGCGAAACGCGCAGAAACACCTGATCGCCCACAGCGAACTCAAGGTCACGTCGTCGCACATCGGCATAAGATTTGCCTATCTTGGAATGCTTTCATGTTCGCTCTAATCTGTTGAACTTCAGCTTGCACTTGCTCAAGGTACTCCGGTCTAATAATGACCACTTCACTCGGCTCATCCCAACACAAGGGGTACGACAAGGTCTGCCATACAAGGCTTGGAGTGACGACATCTTGATCGAAGCATGATAGCTATTGTTGTACAAAAACTCGATCAGATGAAGCTTATCAATCCAGCTCCTCCAAAAGTCTAAGGCACACGCTCTCAGCATGTCCTCGAGTGTCTGGATGGTCCTTTATGTCTGACCGTCGGTCTGTGGGTGAAACGCAGTACTAAGCTTCAACTTAGTACCAAGCGCCTCTCGTGTAGCTCTCTAGTATCTAGAAAGAAATCTAGTGCCGCAGTCAGAAACTATAGTCTTGGGCACTCTATGGTGTCGAATGATCTCTCGGTTGAATAGCTCAGCAAGCTTCGCCACCTTCCAGGTGTCCCTCATCGGAATGAAGCGGGCAACCTTGGTGAGGTGATCAACCACAACCCATATCATGTTGAGTCCTCCCTTAGCAGGTGGGAGTCCAACAACAAAATTCATGGAGATATCATGAAATTTCCACTCCGGAACTGGCATAGATTGTACCATTCCGCCCAGTCGTCGGTGCTCGAACTTCACTTTCTGGCATGTGAGACACCTCAGAACAAATTCAGTAACATCTGCCTTCATCCCCAACCACCAGAAGTACCTCTTCATGTCTTTGTACATCTTGGAGGCTCCCTGATGGACAGACAATGAAGAGTAGTGAGATTGTCGCAGAATGCGATCCCTCAGCTCAGCATTGCTATGAGGAACACCTAGTCTGCCATTCAGCCGGATCAGACCATCATCATGTAGCCTGAAATCATACTTTCGGCTCTCAAATGTATCATCGGTTATTTTCTGTCTGGCCTCTGTCATGTCGGCATCGCTCATCTAAGCCTCTCGCACCTCATCAACCAAGCTAGAAGAAGCGAGTAGCAAATGGAGTGAGTGTGCTTGGCGACTCAGGGCGTCAGCTACAAAATTCACTCTTTCTTCTTTGTACTGAAGGTTGATTTCGTAGTCTGATAGGAATTCCATCCATCTTCTTTGTCTTAGATTGAGTTCCTTCTGCGTGAATACATACTGCAAGCTCTTATGATCTGAGTAAATGGTGATGCTAACCCCATATAGATAATGCTGCCATATCTTCAGTGTAAAGACAATGGATCCTAACTCTAGGTCATGCATATGGTAATTCTCCTCATGTCCCTTCAGCTGGCGGGAGGCATAAGCAACCACCTTGCCATGCTGCATGAGTACGCATCCATGCCTTTGCCGGATGCATCACAATATACCACGAATCCCTCTGTGCCCTCTAGAATGGTGAGAACGGGCGCTGAGGTCAACGCGTCTTTCAGGCTCTGAAAGGATTTCTCACAGTCGTCGGTCCATACAAACGGTGCATCTTTCTTCATCAAGGCCATCATGGGCTTCGCGACTTTAGAAGTCTTTCATAAACCTTCGGTAATAACCAGCTAGACCAAGAAAGCTCCGGATGTCGGTAACAGTCTTAGGTATAGGCCATGAATGTACTACTTCAATCTTAGCCGGATCAACTGAGATACCTGCGCTCGAGATCACGTGACCAAGGAATGATACCTAATCAAGCCAGAACTCGCATTTGGAGAACTTCGCATACAGCTGGTTCTCACGTAGTGTCTCAAGTACTTGCCTTAGATGGCTCTCATGCTCATCTCTTGACTTCGAATACACAAGTATGTCGTCAATGAAGACCACAACTGAAGTGTCCAACTGATCGCTGAACAAACCGTCAATCAGATCCATGAATTTTACCGGTGCATTCGACAAACCGAATGGCATCACTGTGAATTTGTAGTGGCCATATCTCGTACGAATGTCGTCTTCTCAATATCCTGCTCTCGGATGGAAATATGATGATACCCTGATCTGAGATCAATCTTGGAGAAGACTGAAGCTCCCTTCAACTGATCGAATAGGTTGTCGATGTGGGCAGTGGGTATTTATTCTTCACTGTGACTGCATTAAGTTCACGGCAATCGATGCAGAGGTAGAGGCTACCGTC